>JAUMJL010000852.1:0-110000 GCA_033558185.1 Dromococcyx pavoninus
CTCCCTGCCCTTTTCCAACATGGCGCCTCCGCCTTCTTCCCCCCCCTCCTTCCCTTCGCGCTGCACCCTGGGGCCTCCTCCCCTCCCTCCTTCGCTCCCTCCTTCCCTGGCGGTGAGTGACGCTGCAGCTCGGCATGGTGGGCGTGAAGGTGATCGCCAACGACCCCGACTTCCAGCCCGAGCTCGGCGCCGCGGGCTCCCGCCTGGCCGTGTCAAGTTCACCATGAGGGGGTGAGAAATGGCGGAGGGGGGGGGACCCACTTTGAAAGGCCTTGGGGACCCCTTTGCCTTCTCCCCCCGCCTCCCCCCCCGCCCAAAGATGACCCCCAAAATCCACCGTTTCTGCCTCAAAACCTTGGTGGCGGTTGGAGGGAGCTAAAGGACCTGGAATTGTGAAAGGGTTTGGGGTGGAAGGAGTTGGGAGAACCTGGAATCCTGGAATCGCAGAAAGGGTGGAGTTGGGGGGCCTTTAAAGGTCGTGGAATCATGGAATGGTTTGGGTTGGATGGAGTTTAGAGGTCCTGGAATTGTGGGATCATGGAGAGGTTTGACTTGGATGGAGTTTAAAAGATGATGGAATCATGGAGGGGGTTGGTTCGGAGGGGCTTTAAAGGTCGTGGAATGATGGGATCGTGAAATGGGTTGGGTTGGATGGAGTTTAGAGGTCCTGGAATTGTGGGATCCTGAAAAGGTTTGGCTTGGATGGAGTTTAAAGATTGTATGATGGAATGGTTTGGCTTGGAGGGCTTTAAATGTCGTGGAATGATGGGATCGTGGAATGGTTTGGGGTGGATGGAGTTTAGAGGTCCTGGAATTGTGGGATCGTGGAGAGATTTGGCTGGTGGAGCTTGAAGATGATGGAATCGGAAGGGTTTGGGGTGGAAGGAGTTTGGAGAGCCTGGAATCCTGGAATCAGAGAAAGGGTGGGGTTGGAGGGACTTTAAAGGTCATGGATTCATGGAATGAGTTTGGTTTGGAGGGACCTTAAAGGTCCTGGGATGGTGGAATCGTGGATTTATAGAATCCTGGAATGATGAAACCACCAAGTGGTTTGGGTCAAGTGGAGTTTAGAGATCATGGAATCATGGAGACACCTTGAAGGTCTGGGAATGATGGGATCATGGAATGGTATGAGTTGGATGGAGTTTAGAGGTCCTGAAATTGTGGGATCATGGAGAGGTTTGGCTTGGGTGGACCTTAAAGATTGTGAGATGATGGAATCATGGAATAGTTTGGCTTGGAGGTCCTGAGATTTTTAGAATCCTGAAATGGTGGATCCACCAAGTGGTTTGGTTTGGATGGAGCTTAAAGCTCCTGGAATTGTGGAGATGTGGAAAGCGTTGGCTTGGAGGGACTTTGAAGATGATGGAATTGTGGAATCAGAGAGTGGTTTGGGTTGGATGGAGCTTGAAGAGGATTGGATGGGATGGGATGGGTTGGGTTGGGTTGGGTTGGGTTGGGTTGGAGGAGACCTTGAAGGTGATGGAATGATGGGATGGGATGGGTTGAGTTGGGTTGGGTTGGGTTGAGTTGAGTTGGGTTGGGTTGGAGGAGACCTTGAAAGTGATGGAATGATGGGATGGGTTGGGCTGGAAGGGCCCTCCAAGCCCACCCAGATCCATGTGCAGAGCCACCTCCCTCTGACCCAGGGTCGTCTTCATCTTCCCACCCTTTCTTTAATCCGACGCTTGACCTTCTCCCCTTCCATCACCTCAAGGGGCTCCAGGGCTGGGGCTGTGGGAGCTGCTCCACCCGGTTGGTATCCACCTGACCCACCCCACCCATCGCTCTTGGGGGGTTCCACCTCACCCGGGTGCTCTCGAGGTCTCGGTGGGCTCCAGGGAGTTCCCAGGAGAACCTTGGGGCTGTAGAGAGCCCCCTGGATGGGACTCGACACCAGAGAGGTGGCCCCCAGGGACCTCTGTGGGTCCACCAAGGGAAGCTGGAGGAGACCCCATCCATGTCCTGTCACGGTTGGAGCTGGTGGCAGATGGGCTTTGAGGTCCCTTGCACCCCAACCCGTCCCCTGCTTCCACCATCTTTGAGATCCATCCAACTCGTTCCATGATCTTTAAGGTCCATCAAACTCAACCCATTCCATGATCTTTGAGGTCTTCTCCGACCCAGCCCACTCAACGATTCTTTGATCTTTGGGATCTTCTCCAACCCATCCCATGGTTCTTTGAGGTCCATCCAACCCAACCCATCCCATGATCTTTAAGGTTCATCCAACTCAACCCATCCCATGGTCTTTGAGGTCTTCTCCCACCCAGCCCATCCCATGATCTTTGAAGCCCATTCAACCCAACCCATCCCATGATTCCATCATCTTTGAGGTCCATCCAAGCCAACCTATGCTATGGTCTTGGAGGCCCATCCAACCCATCCCATGATCTTTGAGGTCCATCCAACCCAACCCATCCCATGTCATGTTCTTTAAGGTCCATCCAACCCAACCCATCCCATGGTCTTTGAGGCCCATCCAACCCAACGCATCCAATGACCCTTGAGGTCCCGTCCTCCCTGAGCCAGCCGTGGTGATGGTGGCCCCAGGAGATGACCTGGTGTCTCTTTGCTCGTCCAGGTGTGGTCCCTGCCTGAGGATCGCCCCGGCCTTCAGCGCTCTCAGCTCCAAATACCCTCAGGCCACCTTCCTGGAGGTTGATGTCCACCAGTGCCAGGTGGGTGCCCCAAGCACCTCCTCAGCTGGAGGAGAACACTCTGGGGGGGGGCAGCAGAGGAGGGTGTCTCATGGCTTGGGTGGGAAGGGACCTCCAGGGCCACCTGGATCCACCCCAGGGCCACCTCCTGCTGGAGGAGGTTCCTCCAAGCCCCGTCGCCTTGGACACCTTCAGGGATGGAGCAGCCATGGCTTCCTTGGACAACCAGGGCCTCCCCACCCTCCCAGGAGAACATTTCTCCCCAAGGTCTCATCTCAAGCAGCTTCAACCCCATCTCCTCGTCCCGTCCTGCCACTCCCTGACTAGGAGGTCCGCACCAGCTTTCCCGGAGCCCTTTTTGTGGTGGAGCCTCGGAGGTTCCTCCAGAGCCTTCACCAGGCTGGACACCGCCAACTCTCCCACCCTGTCCTCCTCCAGGAGGTTCTCCAACCCTTAGGTCACCTCCATGGCCTCCTCTGGACCTGCTGCACCACCTCCAGGTCCTGCCAGCACTGAGGACTCTAGACGTGACCCAGAGAAGCTGTGGCTGCTCCGTCTCTGGAGGTGTCCAAAGCCACGTTGGGTGGAGCTTGGAGCCCCCTGAGCCAGCAGGAGGTGTCCCTGGGGTGGATCTGGATGACCTTGGAGGCCCAACCAAAGCCAACCCGTCCCATCCCATCCCATCCCAAGCCAACCCAACCCATCCCATCCTGAGCCAACCCAACCCATCCCATCCCAAATTCGCTTCTCCCTCGTTCTCCAACTGGAATCTTCTCTCCAACACCTCCCAAGATGTCCTCAGTGCTGAGGCCTCCTGTGGGAGCTCCTGACCTTGGTGGTATCTCTGATGGGTTTCTCCTCCTCCTCCCAGGGCACCGCGGCCACCAACAACATCTCGGCCACCCCCACTTTCCTCTTTTTCCGCAACAAGGTCCGGATCGACCAATACCAAGGGGCGGATGCGGTGGGGCTGGAGGAGAAGATCAAGCAGCACCTGGAGAACGACCCCGGCCCAGGAGAGGACGGAGACATCCCCAAGGGCTATGTATGGATCTGCAGGGATTGGCTCTGCCTTGTCCTCCCTTCTGGAGCCCTCAAAGGGGACCTCACCCTCAGGCTCCTCTAGGCCCCAGGGGGAGGTGGTGGGGGTGGAGGTGGTGGGGGTGGAGAAGACCTCTCAGCTCATCCGCTTCATCAGCCCAACCCCATCATGGCCACCAAGCCATGGTCCCAGGAACCACATCTCCAGGGGATTTGAGCCGTTCCGGGAATGGAGGTTCCACCACAACCTTCAGGTGGAATCTTGGAGTCAGTGAGGTTGGAGAAGCCCCCTGAGCTCATCCAACGCAGCCCATCATGGCCACCAACCCCAGTCTCCAGGTGCCACATCTCCAGGGGGTTTGAGGTCCACCAGGGATGAAGGTTCCACCACAACCTTGAGGTGGAATCCTGGAGTCACTGAGAGAAGCTCCCTGAGGTCTTCCAGCCCAACCCATCGTGGCCACCAACTCTGGTTCCCAGGAGCCACATCTCCAAAGGGTTTGAGGTGCCCCAGCAATGGAGGTTCCACCACCACCTTGGGTTGGAGTCACTGAGGGTGAAGAAGCCCCTTGAGGTCCTCCAGCCGCTGTCCCCAGGTCTCACCTGTACTGGTCACTTGTGGCTGTGGGGGTGGTGCTGGGCTGGGTGTGCTCCTGGGTGGTCCTTGGGTGGTCCTGGTGGTGGTCCTGGGGGTGTCGTGCACTGGGGGAGGTCCAGAGGTCATTAAAGGAACATCTCATGCTCTGGGACCAACTCTTCGTGGCTCTGTCTGTGTTCTTCTGCCCCTCCTCACCTGTCCTCTCCAAGGCTTTCGGTGGTGGCAACAGTCACGGGAGGAGACCTGGCTGTCAGGAACCTCCTCCTTCTCGTTCTCCTCCTCCTTCTTCTCCATTTCCATCACCTTCTCCATCACCTTCTCCATCACCTTCTCCATCAGCTTCTCCATCAGCTTCTTCATCATTTTTTCCATCACCTTCTCCATCACCATCTCCATTTCCATTTTCTTCTCCATCATCATTTGCATTTCCATCACCTTCTCCTTCTCCTTTTCCTTCTCTATTTTTTTTTCTGTGTCCATTTTCTCCTCCTCCTCCATCTCCTGCTCCTCCTCCATCTCTTCCTCTTCCATCTTCTCCTCCTCCATCTCCTTCTCCTCCTCCTCCTCCTCCAATGGGTTGGGTTGGAAGGGCCCTCCGAGCCCCCCCAGATCCATGACCAAGGTCACCTCACCTTGGCTCTGGTTGCCCCGAGCCCCATCCAACGTCCCCTTGGACACCTCCAAAACCCATCCCAGGAGCAGGTCCAGGGCCTCCCCATCAGGTTTCCCCAGGAGGTCCCTCCCCGTATCTTGTCCCACCTTTGTTTTGTGGTGTCTCCACCCTCCAAACCCCACCCTGAGGTCTTTCAGGGCTGGTGGAGCCAAGCAGGACTTCCATGTTGGTTCTTCCAACCTCATTTTGGTTGGAGAAGACCTTTAAGGTCATTCAGTCCAACCCCAGCCCCTGAGGACCACATCTATGTAGGCTTTGACCCCCTCCAGGGATGGCACCTCCTGATTCTCTCAGGTCTTTCAGGTGCTCCTGGGTCCTTCAGGTGCTCCCAGATTCTTCAGGTTCCTCCAGGCCCTTCAGGTTCTCCCCCAACCCCTGGTGTTTCCCCATCTTCCATTGAGCTCCAACCCAAGGTCCCTTCCTTGTGGGGTGAGAAGACAGCAACGAGGGGTCTTCTTCAGCCTGGAGACCTCATCCAAGGTTGTCCTGGTTCCTATTCTAGATGGACCTGGTGACCTTCATCAACAGAGCCGGCTGCGAGTGCCTCAATGAGAGCGACGACCACGGCTTCGAGAACTGTCTCAGGAAGGACCTCTCCTACCTGGAGTCGGACTGCGACGAGCAGGTCCGAGGGGACCTCCTGGGGGACCTCCAAGGGGACCTTTTTGACCCTTCTCCACCAGCTTGGAAACTCTTGGCTTGGGGAGGAGCTGGAGGAACTGGGGAGGACCCGGGTGGGGTTTGGAGATGATGGAGTCGTGGGATGGGGTGGGGTGGGAGGGCCTTGCAGGTGAAGGGATGGGTTGGAGGGAACTTAAAGAGCTGGGATGGGTTGGGTTGGAAGTACCTTGAAGACCATGGATTGGGTTGGAAGGTCCTTGAAGACCATGGAATGGGTTGGGTTGGAAGGACCTTGAAGACCATGGGATGGATTGGGTTGAAAGGTCCTTGAAGACCATGGGATGGGTTGGAAGGTCCTTGAAGACCATGGGTTGGGTTGGAAGAATCTTCAAGACCATGGGATGGGTTGGGTTGGAAGGACCTTAAAGACCATGGGATGGGTTGGAAGGACCTTGAAGTCTATGGGTTGGGTTGGAAGGTCCTTGAAGACCACGAGATGGCTTGGGAAGGTCCTTGAAGACCATGGGTTGGCTTGGAAGAACCTTCAAGACCATGGGATGGGTTGGAAGGACCTTAAAGACCATGGGGTGGGTTAGAAGGACCTTGAAGACCATGGGATGGGTTGGGTTGGAAGGACCTTAAAGACCATGGGTTGGGTTGGAAGGTCCTTGAAGACCATGAGATGGTTTGGGAATGTCCTTGAAGACCATGGGTTGGGTTGGAAGAACCTTCAAGACCATGGGATGGGTTGGAAGGACCTTGAAGTCCATGGGTTGGGTTGGAAGGACCTTGAAGACCATGGATTGGGTTGGAAGGACCTTGAAGACCATGGGTTGGGTTGGAAGGTCCTTGAAGACTATGGGATGGGTTGGGTTGAAAGAACCTTCAACACCATGGGATGGGTTGGAAGGTCCTTGAAGACCATGGGATGGGTTGGGTTGGAAGGACCTTGAAGACCATGGGTTGGGTTGGAAGGTCCTTGAAGACCACGGGGTTGGAAGGCTCTGTTCTCCCAGAACCTCTTGGTTGGAGAGGCGCTTGGAGGTGTTGGAGCCCAACCCTCCAGGAGGTCCCCGAGCCCCTCTTGTCCCCCCCTCTTAGGTGTCTCCAGGGTCTCTAATGGTGGCCTCTTCTCCCCCCAGCTCCTCATCACCGTCGCCTTTAGCCAACCCGTGAAGCTCTACTCCATGAAGCTCCAGGGCCCAGACAACGGTGAGGGACATCTCCAACCCATCCTCTTCCAACCAGAGCTGGACCTCCTGGCCCAGGGACCTCCCATGAGACTGAAGGTCCTCCAAGCCCCGTCCAAGCCGGCCTTGAAGACCTCTGGGGAACCGTGGGTTGGGTTGGAAGGGACCTCCAAGCAACAAGAGCAGAGGCACCATCTAAGGGGGCTTTGAGGGGTCACCAGGACCTCCCTGAGATCCTGGAGGGCGCATGGGGTCTCCTGGGGTTCCACGGCTGGGGGTTTTGAAGGTCCCTCCATCCCAACCCAATCCATTCCATGCTCTTCCAGGTTCCTCCAGCCCAATCCATTCCATGGTCTTCAAGGTCCTTCCAACCCAACCCAGCCCAACCTATCCCATGGCCTTCAGGGTCCTTCCAACCCAACCTATGGTCTTGAAGGTTCTTCCACCCCAACCATTCAATGATCTTGAAGGTCTCTCCAACCCAACCCAAGACCTTGCAAGGTCCTTCCACCCCATCCCATGGTTCCATGATCTTGATGGTCCCTTCCACCCCAACACAACCCATTCCATAGTCTTCAAGGTCTTCCCAACCCATTCCATGGTCTTCAAGACCCTTCCAACCCAACCCATGCTCTTCCGGGTCCCTCCAACCCAACCCATTCCATGGTCTTCAAGGTCCTTCCAACGCAACCCAACCCATCCCCATGGTCCTTCCAACCCAACCCATGATCTTGAAGGTCTTTCTAACCCAACCATTCCATGATCTTGAAGGTCTCTCCAACCCATCCCAAGACCTTCAAGGTCCTTCCACTGTATCCCATGGTTCCATGCTCTTGAAGGTCCCATCCCACGGGGGCTCCAGGGGCCTCCAGTCCTTCTCCAGAGCCCTCCTTGACCTCCCGTTCTCCACGGTTGGTGCCGAGAAGCCTCTTGAGGAGCCCCAACCTCCCGTCCTTTCCCTCAGGCCAAGGTCCAAAGCTCATCAAGATCTTCACCAACCTCCCCCGTTCCATGGACTTCGAGGAGGCCGAGCGGAGCGAACCCACCCAGGCCCTGGAGTTGTCCCCAGAGGACATCAGAGAAGATGGGGTCGTCCAGCTCCGTTACGTCAAGTTCCAGAATGTCAACAGCGTCACCGTAAGCCGGAACTCCTCGGGGACCTCCTCCTGCGGTCCCACCACCCCTGGGTTTCCTTCTCCTGAGGCCCCGGCAGCCGCTTTCGCCTCTGCTTGACGGGTTGGACCTCCAAGGGCAACCCAGAGTTGGGCTTGGTGGGCACCTCCTGGGGGACGGGGGGGCCAAACCCACCCCACCTGCCCTTGGACACCTCCTGCTTGGGCAAAGCTTCATCCAACCTGGCCTTGAGCACCTCCAGGTTGCCCCAAGCCCATCCAACCTGGCCTTGAGCATCTCCAGGTTGGTCAAACTATCTTCTGGTTGCTCTGAGCCCCATCAAATGTAGCCTTGAGCAAAGCTTCATCCAACCTGGCCTTGAGAACCTTCTGGTTGCTCCAAACCCCATCCAATGTGGCCTTTAACACCTCCAGGTTGCCCCAAGCCCTTCCAGGTTGGTCAAAGCCCTTCCAACCTGGCCTTGGACACCTCCTGGTTGCTTCAAGCACCTCCTGGTTGCTCCAGGCCCCATCCAACGTGACCTTGAACATCTCCAGGTTGCCCCAAGCCCCTCGTGGTTGCCCCAAGCCCCACCCACCATGGCCCTCACTCCCTCCCTCGGGTCCGTAGGTCCCAGGTGAACCCTTCAGCTCTTCCCTTTGGTTTTCTGTCCCAGCTCTTCGTCCAGTCCAACCACGGCGCCGAGGAGACCACGCGGATCACCTACTTCACCTTCATCGGGACCCCAGTCCAGGCCACCAACATGAACGACTTCAAGAGGGTGGGTCCTGGGCCTCCTGCCACCACCACCACCTCGACGTGGTTGGGACCTTCTCCAGGAGCCCTTTGGGCCACCAAAGGCCCTCGGTTCTCCCCTCAGCTCCAGGTGGTCCTGGTGTCCTCCTGGAGCTTTGGACTCTCCTGCTGGGTTCTTCTCCATCAAAGTCATGAACTGTGGGGTGGGGTTGGCTTGGGTTGGACCCAGGGGCACCCAGGCCCATGGGCTGGAGGGAACATCTCCAAGTTGGTCAAAGCCCCATCCAGCCTGGCCTTGAGCACCTCCTGGTTCCTCTGAGAACCTCCTGGTTGCTCCAAACCCATCAAACGTGGCCTTCAACACCTCCAGGTTGGTCCAAGCCCCATCCAATCTGGCCTTGAGCACCTCCAGGTTGGTCAAAGCACCTCCAGGTTGCTCCAAGCCCATCAAACAAGGCCTTCAACACCTCCAGGTTGGTCAAAGCTTCATCCAACCTGGCCTAGAGCACCTCCCGATTCCTCTGAAAACCTCCTGGTTGCTCCAAGCCCATCAAACGTGGCCTTGAGCACCTTCAGGTTGGTCCAAGCCCCATCAGACATGACCTTGAACATCTCCAGGTTGCTCCAAGCCCCATTCAACCTGGCCTTGAGCACCTTCTGGTCGCTCCCAACCTTCTGGTTGCCTCCACTGAACGTCTCCTGGTTGCTTCAAGCCCCGTCCAACCTGGCCTTGGAGACCTCCAGGGATGGGATCTTCTCCCATCTTCTTGCCTCTTCTCCAGGCAACCTGAGTCAGGTCTTCTCCACCCTCCAGGAGAGGTGGAGAAGGTTCTCCAGGAGAGGTGAAGGTTCTTCTGTCAGGAGAGATGGAAAAAGGCTCTTCAGGAGGGGTGGGGAAGGTTCTCCGCAGGAGAGGGCGGGAGGGACTTCTTCAGGAGAGGAGGAGAAGGTTCTTTAGGGGAGGAGGAGAAAGGTTCTCCAGGAAGAAAGGAGAAGGTTCTTCAGGGGAGGTGCTGAGGGACTTCTTCAGGAAGGATGGAGAAGGTTTCTCTGCAGGAGAGATGGAGAAGGACTTCAGGAGCAGTTTGGAGACACCAAGAGATCTTGGGAGAAACCAGGAAGGGTTTGGAGACACCAGGAAGGGTTTGGAAGCCCCAGATGTTTGGAGGCCCCAGGAAGGGTTTGGAGACACCAAGAGGGGGTTGGAAGCCCAGGAGATGTTTGGAGACGCCAAAAGATGTTTGGAAACCCCAGGAGATATTTGGAGGCCCCAAGAGGGGTTTGGAAGCCCCAGAAGATATTTGGAGGCCCCAAGAGGGGTTTGGAAGCCTTAGGAGATTTTTGGAGGCCCCAGGAGATGCTTGGAAGCTCCAGGAGGGGTTTGGAGGCCCCAGGAGGGGTTTGGAGGGACCAGGAGGGGTTTGGAGGCCCCAGGAAGGGTTTACAGGCCCCGGGGGGGGAGTTAGGAGGCCCCCAAGAGGGGTTTGGAGACCCCAGGAGGGGGGTGGAAGCCCCAAGAGATGTTTGGAGGCCCCAGGAGGGGTTTGGAGACACCAAGAGGGGTTTGAAGGAACCAGGAGAGGTTTGGAAGCCCCAGGAGATGTTTGGAGGCCCCAGGAAGGGTTTGGAGACACCAAGAGGGGTTTGGAAGCCCCAGGAGATCTTTGGAGGCCCCGGGAGATGTTTGGAGGCCCGGGGGGGGGGTTTAGGAGGCCCCGGGTGTCCTCTCCAGGCCAGGCCATGACCTCCATCTCTTTTCTCCTCCCCAGGTGGTTGGGAAGAAGGGGGAAAGTCACTGAGGGCCCCGCAAAGCTCCAGAAGGACCTCCTCGGCGTCCCCTTGGGGGGCTCCTCCAGCCCCTCCAAGGAGAAGCTCTCGAGCAGAACCAGAGACTCTGGGGACCTCCTTGGCCCTTTGTCCACCCAAGCCCTGCTCCTCCTCCTCCTCCTCCTCCTGGTGGGACCTCCCAGGGGGTCCCGACCTCGCACTGTAAATAAAGAAGCCACCGCCTTTGGCCCACTGGGACCTCTGGTTCCTCGAGGAACCCATACAGGGGCCACCAAGACCTTCTCCAACCACGGCCCCTGGGGAGGCCGTGACCTCCAGACGGGGCCTTGGGCTGGGACTTTGGGGTCTCGGGGGGGGGGGGTTTTGGAGGCACCAGGAGGGGTTTGGAGACACCAAGAAGGGTTTGGAGACCATCAAGTGTCTGGATGGGCTTTGAGGTCCATCCCGGGTCCTCCCCCTCCCGGTCGCCCCAGGTTGGTCCCTCCTGAGGTCCCTCCAGGCCCAGGAGGTGGCGCCATTGGCCCTGGAGAAGACCTTGGAGGGGGGGGGGATGTGGGGCGAGGCCCTTCTCCTCTTGGTGGGGAAAGAGAAGAAGGAGGAAGGTGACTGAGAAGGTCTCCTGGGTCCCATGACCAGGGCCACCTCGTGGTGGGAGGGTCTCCAGGCCTTGGGGCATCTCTGTGGGTTCCTCTGGACCTGCTCCAGGAGCTCCGGGTGCTTCCTGCACTTAGGACTCCAGAGCTGGAGACAGGCGAGGGGGAACCTGGGGGGGAACAGGGCCTTGGAGAACCTGGATCCATGGGCCAAGGGTCTGGAGAGGGCCCTGGAGAACCTGGATCCATGGGCCAAAGGGTCTTGGGATAGAGCTGGAGAACCTGGATCCATGGGCCACATTCCCAGTTGGATCTCACCTCACCACCACCATCCCGTCCTCTTCTCATTCCTAGCTGAATCCTGCTCAATCCCAACGCCCGACACTGGGTGGCAGAGGAGCATCGTTTGATGCCTCCTGGGACCTCCTGGGCGTTTCCAAGGGCAACGGGGGCCAGCGATTGGGAGAACGGGAACCGAGGAGCCATCTGCAACCGGTTCCTCATCTTCCACCCATCCCAGGCTTGGCTTTGTTCCTTCATCTCCTTCAGGTCTTCCCCCGTCTCCAACCTTAAAGAGATGGAATTGTTGGAACTGCTCCAGAGGGGGGAGCCACGGAGATGATCCTGGGGCTGGAGAACTTCTGGGAAGCTGAGTTGGGGTTGTCGGGCCTGGAGAAGAAAAGGATCTGGGTGGGGGTGACCTCAAGGAGGTCTGAAGGGGCTCCCGGGAATGCTGGGGAGGGGCTTCTTAGAAGGTCCTGGAATGATGGGACAAGGGGGAGCGGCTTTGGACCGGAATGGGAATGAGTTAGGTTGGACATCAGGAAGAAATTCCACACGATGAGGGTGGGGAGGCCCTGGCCCAGGTTGTCCAGGGAAGTGGTGGCTGCCCCATCCCTGGAGGTGTTGAGAGTCAGGTCGGGTGGGGCTTGGAGTCCCCTGATCCAGTGGGAGGTGACCCTGGATCTGGACGGGCTTTGAGGTCCCTTCCAACCAAACCTATGGTACAATCCTATGCTTTGGGGACCAAGGGAGGTGGCTGGGAAGAGCTTTGGGGTCAAGGGAGCCTTGAAATTGTTGGGAAGACCTTTGGGGACCAAGGGAGGTGGTCAGGAAGAGCTTTGGGGACCAAGGTGGAAACAAGGTGGTTGGGAAGAGCATTTGGGGCCAAGGGAGCCTCGAGACTGTTGGGAAGAGCTTTGGGGACCAAGTGAGGTGGTTGGGAAGAGTTTGGGGACCAAGGGAGGTGTTTCGGAAAAGCTTTGGGGGCCAAGGGAGAATCCAGGAGATTGAGAAGATCTTTGAGGACCAAGGTGGAAGCAAGATGGTCGGGAAGAGCTTTGGGGGCCAAGGTGGAAGAGAGAGGATTGGAAAGAGCTTTGGGGGCCAAGGGAGCAGCGAGGAGGTTGGGAAGAGCTTTGGTGGACAAGGTGGAAGCAAGGGAGCTGGGAAGAGCTTTGGGGGCCAAGAGAGGTGGTTGGGAAGAGCTGTGAGGACCAAGGGGAAAGCGAGGTGGTCGAGAAGGAGGACTTTCGACTTCTCCACGGTGAGAAAGAAGCGGTGGCCAGGCCTTCCCCCCTCCTCCTCTCGGAATTGCCCTCTGTGTTGCTCTCTTGATCGTGTGGCCCAAAGGATGGGAAGGAATTAATCGGCTTCAGCACCGCTTGAGCCGGACAGCGGCCTCATTTAATCCCCATTAATTGCCGTTAATCTGCTCCAGGGCAGCCGTTTCCCTCAGGAAAGCCCTGGAAATCCAGAGCTCCAGCAGGGAAACGAGGTCACAGAGCTCTCAGAAGAGCAGAGGAGGCGTCCGGCTGCTCCACGAGCCAACGGGATCAGAGAAGGCCTTTGAGGTCATCGAGAGCAAGCGTAGCTGAATCAGATCGCTGAGAACCTCATCTCCCCTGGGGCTTCAACCCCCATCAAGAATGGGGATTCCACCACCTCCCTGGGCAGAAGTCCTAGAAATCCATAGGAACGTGATTCGGTTGGAAAAGACCTTTAAGAGCATCAAGTCCAAACATGAACTCAGCTCTGTCAACTCTACCACTCAAACAGGTCCCTGAGCACCTCATCTCCCTGGGATTTCAACCCCTTCAGGGATGGGGATTCCACCATCTCCCTGGGCAGATGTCCCAGAGAGCCATAGGAAGATGTTTCAGTTGGAAAAGGCCTTTAAGGTCATCAAGTCCAACCATGAACTCAACTCTGCCAATTCCACTGCTCAACCGGGTCCCTGAGCCCCTCATCTGCCCAACTTTTGAAGCCCTCCAGGGATGGGGACTCCACCACCTCCCATGTAGATGTCCCAGAGGAACATGGAATGGTTGGAAAAGGCCTTTAAGGTCTTCGAGTCCAACCACGAACCCAACTCTGCCAACTCCACCACTTCTGCCTGGTTTTCAAGTCCCTCCAGGCGTGGGGTTTCTAAGGTTTCACCACTCTTTTCATGAAGACTTTTTTCCTGATGTCCAACCTAAGCCTCCCCTGGGGCAACTTGAGGTTCCAACATCTGTTCCTTGGGAGAAGATTCCAGCACCCACCTGACCACAACACCCTCTCCAAGAGCTTCAGAGAGTGATGAAGTCTCCCCGAAGCCTCCTCTTCTCCAGAATAAACAGCCCCAAGTCCCTCAGATGTTCCTCATAACCCTTGTTCTCCAGCCCCTTCCCCAGCTCCGTTCTGCTTCTCCAGATGTTCTCCAGCCCCTTCCCCAGGTCCCTTCTCCCTCTCCAGATGTTCTCCATCTCCTCAAGGTCCTTCTTGGAGCACTCTTGGAGCTTCTATGGAGCTGGAAGATCTCAAGGACCTCCAAGTCCATCGGTCCAACCCCACCAGGTCTTCTCCAGCCCCTTCCCCACCTCCCTTCTCCTTCTCCAGAAGTTCTCCAGCCCTTCAGGGTCCTTCTTGGAGTGAGGAGCCTAAACCTGACCCCAGGATTCGAGGTGAATCCATGGGGACAATCCCTTCCCTGCTCCTGGTGGCCACCCCATGGCTTTTGCATGGGTTGGGAGATGGTGAGGTGACACCTTGCTTTGCTGACCCTACTGACCAACCATACCATGGAATAGTTTGGGTTGGAAGGACCTTAAAGCCCATCCAGCTCCAACCCACTTTCCACTGGGTCAGGATACTCCAAGCTTCATCCAGGCTGGCTTTGAGCATCTCCAGGGATCGTGAAATCGTGGAATGGGGTGGGTTGGAAAGAACCTTAAAGCCACCACCCACTGGATGAGGTTCCTCAAAGTTTCATCCAACCTGGCCTTGAAGACCTCCAGGGATCAGAGAATGGGCCCACAATCTCCAGAGATCATGGAATGGGTTGGGTTGGAAGGATCCTTAAAGCCCATCCAGTTCCAAGCCACCTCCCACCGGATCAGGGGGCTCCAAACCCCATCCAACCTGGTGTTCACCACCTCCAGGGATGGGGCAACGACCACTGCTCTGGGTCACCTGGGACCAGGACCTCCCCACCCTCATCTTCCTGATGTCTCACCTACATCTTCCCCCTCCCAGTTCAAAGCCGTTCCCCCTCGTCTCATCTCTCCAGGACCTTCTAAGAAGCCCCTCCCAGGTTTCCTTGGAGACCCTTCAGGCACTGAAGGTAACTTGAAGTTCTCCCTTGAGGTGGACAACCCCAACTGTCCCACCCTGTTCCCCACCAGGAGGTTCTCCAGCCCTCGCATCCCCTCCTCTGGCCTCGCTCCACCACATGCATCCCTGTTTTCTTCTTGGTGGAGATTGCTCAACCGACCACAGGACTCCAGGTGGGACCTCAGGTGAGCAGAGAACGGACAAGGAATTCCCAAACCCACTTCCCGTCCAACAAAAGGACCATTCTGGAGGCCACTAAACCTTGCAGAAGGCCCCGACACAGCTGTGGAAACCTCTTCAAACCACTCGATCTTCGAGAGGCTCTAGAGGAGCCAAGGAGCAATTTTTGTTCCAATTTCCCTTTTTGTTCTGCTCTTTTTTTTTCCTCGGAGAAAGCAAAATTCCTGCCCAAGGTCGCTCGGGGAAAGGGGGAGAAGACCCTCCTCTTCTCAAGAAGCTTTTGTGAAGGAGAACAATGGACCCACTCCAACGTCGCTCTTTCCTTTTCAAGGTCTCCTCTTTGCTTGCATCCCGAGGGGAGGCATTAATTAAGAACAGATTGGGTTGGGGAGGGGGGAGGAAGGTCCTTGATTGACGGAAGAGATGGGAGCAGAAGTCCTCGTGGATGAAAGGAAGATGGGGTGGAGGCATCTGAGCGGCTTTGGGAGGTTCCTGGTTTAACCCTGTGTTGGCAGAGGTTGGAGAAGAAAGGGGGAGGAAAATAGAGGGAGCTTCAGGCAGAGGGAGGAAGGATTGGGCCTGGGTGGTGCTGAGAGCCTGGAAGGGCTGGGAAAGGCCTGGAATGGGTTGGGTTGGAAGGGACCTTAAAGCCCATCCAGTTCCACCCCCTGCCATGGGCAGGGACACCTCCCACTGGATCAGGTTCCTCCAAGTCCCATCCCCCACGTGGCCGTCACCACCTCCAGGGATGGGGCAGCCACCACTGCTCTGGACAACCTGGGCCAGGGCCTCCCCACCCTCACAGGAGAACATTTCTCATCTCAATCAGCTTCAAACCCTTCTCTTTGTCCTGTCCCACCACTCCCTGGCCAAGAACCCCTCCCCAGCTTTCCTGGAGCCCCATCAGGCCTTGGAAGGTGCTCTAAGGTCTCCCTGGAGTTTTCTTTAGGTTGAACAACCCCAACTTTCAGTCTGTCAAACATCTTGGTTGTCCTCTCCAAGAACCACAGAGCCACCACGTATCAGAAAGCCAAGGGAAGTGGTGGATGCTCCATCCCTGGAGGTGCCCAAGGCCAGGTTGGATGGGGCTTGGAGCCCCCTGATCCAGGGGGAGGTGACCCCAGAGTTGGAACTTAATGGTCTTTGAGCTCCCTTCCAACCCAACCCATTCCACGGTTCCATGATCTTCAAGGTGCCTTCCAACAGAACCCATTCCTCGGCCCATGGATCCAGGTTCTCCAAATCCCTCTCCAGGACCTTGGCCCATGGATCCATATTCCACAGCCCTTTTTAAATAATCTTTAATCCAGTTATTTATTTCTGTTCTCCCCTGGTGCGTTCCATCACCGTAGTGTCGGGTCTGACCTCCTGGATTCAGGGCCTTTGGGATTCACCTGCACGGTCATGGAATTCTGAGGACCGTGGGATCATGGGATGGGTTGGGAGGGACCTTAAAGATCATGGAATCATGGAATGGTTTGGGTTGGGAGGGACTTTGAAGATCGTGGAATTATGGGATGGGTTGGGTTGGAAGGGACCTTGAAGGCTATGGACTCATGGGATGGGTTGGGTTGGAAAGGACCCTAAAGATGGTGGAATCATGGGATGGGTGGAGTTGGAAGAGACCTCAAAGCCCAGCCAGTTCCATGGAGATGATGATCCAAGGGCTGGAGAACCTCCCGCAGGAGGACAGGCTGGGAGGGTTGGGGTTGTCCGGCCTGGAGAAGAAAAGGCTCCACCAGCTCCAGGTCATTCTTGGACACAGGACTCCAGATCTGGACACAGGATCCCATGTGAGGTCCCACCAGAAGTCCAGAACCCCTTCCCTGCTGCTCCCACCATGGCTCCTGTTGGCTTTCTCGTGGCTTCTCGAGCTCCTCCACCACTAGCTCCATCACCTCTTTATGGTGGAGACTCCAGATCTGAAGATGGGATCCAAGACCTGGACTCAGGACTCCAGACCTGGACACAGGATCCCACGTGAGGTCCCACCAGAGGTCCCACACCCTCTCCCTGCTGCTCCCACCATGGCTCCCGTTGGCTTTTTAGTGGCTCCTTGGGCTCCTCCACCACCAGCTCCATTTTTTCCATTTGTAGAGAATTTCTCACAATATTTTTGTACATTTTTTACAATTTTTTTCATTTTCCATTTGTAAATTTCTTACTTTTTTTACCATTTTTTTCTATTTTTTTCTGTTTGCAAATTATTTTACAATTTTTCATTTTTAGATAATTTTTTACATTTTTGTTTTTTTATTTTTAATTTTTTACAATTTTATTTTTCCATTTTTCATTTTTTTAATTTTTCAATTTTTTCAGTTTTATTTTTTGCATTTTTTCTTTTTTTTCCAGTTTCGAACAATTTTTTTCCTTTTTCCATTTTAGAAATTTTTTACAACTTTTCCTGTTTCGAGATAACTTTTTACATTTTTTCATTTTCTATTTTTTAGATAGGTTTTTGCAATTTTTCATTTATTCCATTTTTAGATGATTTTTAAAATTTTCTTTCATTTTTAGATAATTTTTTGCTTATTTTTCCTTTTCACTTAATTTTTTCCTTTTTTCTGCTTAGTATTTTCCTTTTAAACATTTTTTATTAATGTTTCCATTTATATTTTTTCTTTTTTGCTTAAATTTTTGCAATTTAAACAATTTTTTCACTTTTTTCCTTTTCATCTATTTTTCTTTTTCACTTATTTTTTCTTTCCACTTCATTTTTTCTGCTTAAATTTTTTCCTTTTAAACATAATTTTGTTTTTGCTTAATTTATCTCTTTTTTATCATTTGTTCTTTTTCCTTTTGCTTAAACTTTTGCCATTTAAACTTTATTTTCTTCTTTTTTTAGCTTATTTTTTTCCTTTCCACTTCATTTTTCTCTTCTCACTTCATTGTTTCCTTTCCACTTCGTTTTTCCTTCTCATTTTTCCTTTTAATTTTTCCTTTTCACTTCATTTTTCCTTTCTTTCTGCTTAAATGTCTTCCTTTTTAACATATTTTTTCTTAATGTTTCCCTTTTTATCATTTTTCCTTTTTCTTTTGCTTAAATTTTTGCCATTTAAACTTAATTTTTTTCTTTTTTTTAGCTTTTTCTTCCCTTTCACTTCATTTTTCCTTTCCACTTCACTTTTTCTTATATCCCTTCCCCCCCTTTTTCCCCCTCTCACCGCCGCTCCTACTTCTCCCCCGCCAAGCGCTGCATTGCAACCGACAACTAAAAAAACCCCACCCCAAATAAACCAAAATCAACCAACCCCCCCCAAGCCCCCACCCAGTTCCTCATCTCCGTTAACACACGGGGAAACCAACGACCTTTTCAATATTAAAATAAAATAACACACAGTTTTTTTGGCTTTTTCTTTTTTTTTTTTTTGACTCGGAACCGACTCCAAAAAAAAAAATCTACAAATAGGCAGAATCTCGATTATTTCTTTTTTTTCTTCTTTTTTCTCCCATTTTCCTGGTATAAAAGGATTGCTCCTGTGAAAAATAAGCCAAATATAGGGTTTTTTTATTTGTTAAATTTCGTTATTGTTTTGTTTTGTTTTTTTTGAACCTACAAGGGTGAACTACAGGGTCTATTTTATAGCAAAAAGAGCACTCGACAAACGAAGCTTTATAACAAAAAGCCAGGCACTGATACATGGTAAAATCTCTGCTTTTCTTTCTTTTTTTGTGTGTCTTTCTCTTATTTTTTTCTCTTTTTTTTTTTTATATATCACTTCATTGCATCACAAGTAACAAGAATGAAAAAAGGCCACAGGTCATAAATTGTCACCATTACAGAAGGTCGAAAACTACTCCAAAATGAGGATGGGCA
Organism: Dromococcyx pavoninus; assembly: GCA_033558185.1. NCBI lineage: Eukaryota > Metazoa > Chordata > Aves > Cuculiformes > Neomorphidae > Dromococcyx > Dromococcyx pavoninus. The sequence goes on from JAUMJL010000852.1 coordinate 18,625, forward strand.
AAAACCAGCACTGCACAAAGAGGAATCCACTTCAAGTCCCCAGGAGAAAAAAACAACACAACATCCCCAAAAATGAAGCCGAAATACCCCGAACGAAGCACTAAAAACCCAAAACAAAGCCAAAAATCAAAGCAACCCCCCCAAGAAACCCAAACGAAACCTTAAAACCACCAAAGGAACCCCCAAATCCCCAAAAGAGACGCCCAAAAAACCAAAAGAACCCCCCCAAAACCCCAAGGAACCCCCCCAAAAACAAACAAAAAACCCAAACGAACTCCAAAAAACCCCAAAGAACCCAAAAGAACCCAAACAAAAACCCCCAAACCCCCCAAAAACCCCCAAAAACCCAAACGAAGCCCAAAACAAACCCCCAAATGAACACCAAAAGCTCCCCAAAAAACCCAAACAACCCCCAAAAACCCCAAAAGAACACCAAAAACCTGAATGAACCCCAAAAATCTCCAAAGAAACCCCCAAACCACAAAAGAACTCCAAAACCACCCCAAAAACCCCCAAACCCCCAAAAAACAAAAGAACACCAAAAATCCACAGCAAACTCAAAATACTCCCAAACAAGCTCCCAAAACACCAAATGATCACAAAAAACCAAAACCCAAAACCCCCAAAACCCCCAAACATCAAAAACCAAAGCAAACCCCCAAAAACCAAAAGAACCCCCAAAACAAATGCCAGAAAACCCCCAAAACACACCCCAAAAAACCCAAACCAACCCCCCAAAAAACCAAACCAAACCCCAAAAAACAAGGAACTCCAAGCTCGCAAATTAACCCCAAAACGTACCCCAAAACCCCCAAATGAACAAAAACCTTGAAAGGAACCCCAAAAATACAAAATTAACCCCAAACCCTCAAATTAACCCAAAACCTCCCAAATGAACCTTAAAAAGTCCAGTGAACGCCCAAAGCCCCAAATGAACCTCAAACCCAAAATAAATCCCCCCAAACCCAAAATGAACTAAAAAAACACCTGAAAGGAAACCCAAATCCCCAAACGAACCCCCAATTAAACCAAAAACCTCAAATTCACCCCAAACCCCCAAAAGGAATCCAAACCCCCCTAAAATTAACACAGCAAACTCAAAATTACCCAAATTAATGCAACAACCCCAAAATGAACCTAAAAAAAACCCAAATCAACTCCCCCAAATCCCAAACAAACTCCCCAAAACACAAGTGAACCCCAAAAAGCCCCAAATGAATCCCAAGAAACCCAACTGTACCCACCAAAAACCCAAAGGAACCCCCAAAACCCGAAAGGAACCTAAAAAACCCCAAATGGACACAAAAAAACCAAAATGAACCCATAAAACCCAAAGGAATCGAAAATAATCTCAAAGGAACCCAATAGAACCCCAAAAACCTAAAGGAACCCAATGACCTTAAAATTAGCCAAAAAATCCCCCAAATAAACACCAAACCCCCCAAATGAACCCCAAAAGAACCCCCAAAACCCCAAAGGAATCCCAAAAAAACACCAAATGAACCCAACAATCCATAAATGAGCCCCAAAATTCCCCCAAATGAACACAAAAACCAGAAATGAACTCCTAAACCGCAGAAGAACAAAAAAACCCCAAAGAACCCCCCAAACCCCAAAAGAATTAAAAAAACCCCAAAGGAATCCCCCCCAAAAACCAAAAGAACCCCAACCCTCCAAAGTTATTCCCCAAATCCCCCAAATGAACCCAAAACCCATAAATGAACTCAAAAAACCCCAAACAAACAAAAAAAAAACCAAAAGAAAAAAAAACAACCTCAAAAGAACCCGAAAGACCCCCAAAGGAATCCCAAAAAAGCACCAAATGAACCCAAGAATCCCCAAACGAGCCCCAAAGTCCCCCAAATGAACCCAAACCCCACCAATGAACCTAAAACCCCAAATGAACTAAAAAACCCTTCAAGGACCCAGAAAACCCCAAAAGAACCCCCCAAAAAACCGAAGAACCCAAGAAACCCCCAAAATCCCAAAGTAATCCCCAAACCCCCAAAGGAATCCAAGAATCCCAAACCAAACCCAAAACTACCCCAACTGAACCCAAAACCAATAATTGAACCCCAAACCCCTGAAGAAACCAAAACAACCCCAAAGAACCCCCCAAAACCTCAAAAGAAACAAAAAACCCCTAAAGAATCCCAAAACCACCAAATGAACCCAAGAATCCCCAAACGAGTCCCCAAATCCCCCAAAGGAATGCAAAAAAAGCCAAATGAGCCCCCAAACCCCCAAACTGAACTGAAAACCAATAAATGAACTCGAAACCCCAGAAGAAACCGAAAGAAAACCCAAAAGAACCCCCCAAAAAGCCAAAAGAACCCAAAACCCCTCAAAAGAATCCCCCAAAACCACCAAATGAACCCATGAATCGCGAAATGATTCCCAAAAACCCCCAAAGGAACCCAAGAATCCCCAAACAAACCCCAAATCCCCTAAATGAACCCAAAACTCATAAATGAACCCAAAACCCCAGAAGAAACCAAACCCCCCAAAAGAACCCCCAAACCACTAAAGGTATCCCAAAAACCGCCAAAGGAACCCAAGAATCTCAAAACGAGCCCAAAAATCCCCCAAATGAAGCCAAAACCCATAAATGAACCCAAAATCCCAGAAAAAACCCCAAAAAACCCCAAAGAACCTCAAAGAAACCCCCAAAGAACCCAAAAATCCCCAAAGCAATCCCCAAAACTCCCAAATGAACCCAAAAATCCCCAAATGAGTCCCCAAAACCCCCAAATGAGCCCCAAAATACCAAAACAAGCCCCAAAACTTCCCCAAAGAACCCCAAACCCATAAACAAACCCCAAACCCCAGAAGAACCCGAAAGAAACGCAGAAGAACCCCAAAAACCTCAAAAGAATCCACCCAAAAGAACCCCAAACCCCGCAAATAACCCCCCAAAATCCCTAAAACCCTTAAAACTCCGCAAAGAACTCCAAACTAAGGGTCCCCACCCCACCCAGGCCCTGGTGGTCCCATCACATCGGACTTAGGAGTTCCGCCTCCAGGACCCCTTTTCCCCTTGACCCCAAACGAGTGATTTTTCCCCCCATTTTTCATCCTTTTCCACATTTTTCATCATTTTTTCCCATTTTCCCCCTTTATCCCCTCGATTTTGTTTCACCTTTGATTTGTGCTTCTTCTCCTTCCTCCCACAAAGCCTTCGCTTCTCGGCCACCGGTGGTTGACCCGTCGGTGGTTGCCGAAGCTCCTCACCTTGGGTCCTCCCCCATCCCACTGCCCCCTCCCACCCCCGAAAGAACCTAAAAAAGGACTTTTTCGCCCCAAAAATGAAAAGATGACCTCGGAAGACTCAAATCAGTACAAGTTGCATCGCTGGTGGGACCAAGAGTTGGAGAAACGTTGAGCGTTCCTTGCAGCTACACAGAAGACAAGAAGGTCAAAGAAGTTCTGGATGAAGAGGTTCTTCCCGAGTTCCTCCATGTGGAGGTGGATCCGGTCCCACCTCAAAAAAACCTCCACCCAAAAGCCTCGGAATTCCCGTTTTTGGCCGTTCTTGGAGAGTTTCTTCACCTGGGTTTGGTCAAGGCTTCCCAAGAGCCGTCGTCGTTTCAAGTCAAGGTCACCTTGGAGAAGGCAGCTGGAGGTGGTCCCATCTCAACTGGGTTGGGAAGGAATGGGAGGGACCAAGGATTGAAAGGGGGGTTGGATTGGAGATCTTGTCAAAGGTGGAAGTCAACCAGGTTCTTCACTTCTTCAGGCCAGGATGGAGGAGGACCACCAGCATCTTGCCAGGTTCTGCCATTCCTCAGTCCAGGATGGGGAAGGGCCACCAGCATCTGGCCAGGTTCGTCCATTCTTCAATCGAGGATAGAGAAGGACCACCAGCATCTGTTCAGGTTCTGCCATTCTTCAGGTCAGGATGGAGAAGGCCAAACTGGGACCGGTCATGGTCCACCAGGACTTGGTCTCCTTGTCAGAGCAAAAAGATATGGCTTATTCTTCACACCATGTGGAGGGACAACCCAACCAGCTGAGGGACTGCTGGCCATCGTTGGGTGGCATGGAGCTCCTCCAGCTGGCCACGAGGACCATTGGGTGGTGCATGGCGTGGAGTTCCTCCAGCTGGCCAAGAGGGGCTTCTCCAGCTGGCCAAGAGAACCATCGGGTGGTACATTGGGTGGTGCTCCTCCAGTTGGCCACAAGGACCATTGGGTGGTGCATGGTGTGAAACTCCTCCAGTTGGCCAAGATGAGCTCCTCCAGCTGGCCAAGGGGACCATTGGGTAGTGCATGGCATGGAGCTTCTCCAGCTGACCAAGAGAAGCTCCTCCAGCTGGCCAAGAGGACCATCAGATGGTGCACAGGGTGGAGCTCCTCCAGCTGGCCAAGAGGACCACTGGTCATGTTGAGTGAGCTTATCCTTTCTTCCACCCCCTTTCCATTAACCCAGGCTTTCCAAGTCCCAACGTTTCTCCTCAGCTTGGGTCTCCTTGGGATCCACTTCCACATCTGGAGCAACATCTGGGACCAAAGCTGGACCTTCGCTACTGGACATATTTACAGGGAATCCAACCGGGGACGGGGAATGACGAAGATGTGGCTTCAACCCATCAGGTTCCTTCTTCTCCCCTTTTCCAGAAAGGACCATCCATAAAAAGCCCCCAAACCCCACCACCCCCAAATTCGCTCTTTTTCATCCCAAAAGGAGATGTCGGTTTTGGATTTCCACCACCCCTAGCTCTTGGGGTTTGTTTTTTTTTTCCAACTGAAAGAGAAGAGATTTGGGGTAAAACACAGACGAACGAGAAGTCTACGTGGAAAAATAGAACTTTTGAGGTCCACCAGCCCAGAAGAAGGAGAAATGTTCGCCCTTCTGTTGCATAAAAATCACGTCAAGTCAAAGATGGGCAGAACCCCCAAAGGAGAAGAAGATGGAACCTTCAGACCCTTTCGCGGGGAGGGGGTTTATGGCATTTATTCGGTGTTGAGAGGGTGGGGTGGGGTGGGGTGGGGGGGGGGGGGAGGAAAAAAGGTCTACTCGAAGGTTTTGGAGGACGTGCCAGGTCGGTGTGGCTGTAGGAACATCAGGAAGTCCATCTGTCCACCTAAGTCCACCACTGCTCGTCAAGGTTCCCTCGGTTGGGTTGGGCCTTCCAGACTTTGAAGCTTCCAAAGTTCTCGGATGAGCTCCTGCGCCGAGGGTTGAGCTCCTGAAATCATAGGAGAGGCCAGAAAAGCTCCTGGGCCACCACCACCTCCACCATCACCACCACTGCCACCACCAATCCCCAAACTCCTGGAGAAAGTGCAACTTGATGCTTGTAGGACTTCATAAGGCTTGGGCAAACGTTGCGGGATGACCAGGAACCGGCATTTCCACGATGGAAGGAGGAGGCAGCGAGTGGTCTACTCTTGGAGAAGAACAATGGAAGAAGAGAAGAGGTCCATCAAATCTGCCAATTTGGGTCAACCCAACCCCAACCACAAAGGCTCAATCCAACCCAACCCCAAAAGGTCAACAAAACCCAACCCCAAAGGGTCAACCCAGACCAACTCCAATGGGTCAACCCAACCCAACTCCAATGGGTCAACCCAACCCAACTCCAAGGAATCAACCCAACCCAATTCCAATGGGTCAACCCAATCCAACTCCAATGGGTCAACCCAACGCAACACCAATGGCTCAACCCAACACAACACCAACGGCTCAACCCAACACAAGTCCAACTCATCAGTCCAACTCCAGCAGCTCAACCCAATCCAACCCATCAACTCCAATGGCTCAACCCAATCCCACCCAATCCAATGGCTCAACACAAGTCCAACTCATCAATCCATGAGCTCAACTTCAATGGCTCAACCCAACTCCAACCCAAACCCAACTCTAACTGCTCAACCCAACCCAACTCTAACAGCTCAACACAACACAACCCCAATCCATCAAGTCAACTCCAATGGCTCAACCCAACCCAACCAAACCCCAACCCATCAGCCCAACTCCAATGGCTCAACCCAACTCCAAACGAACCCAACTCCAACTGCTCTACCCAAACCCAACCCATCAACTCCAACGGCTCAACCCAACCCAACTCCAACAGCTCAACCCAACACATCAACCCAATTCCAACTGCTCAACCCAACCCAACCCCAACCCACCAATCCAACCCACCAACTCCCCAATGGATCAACCCAACTCCACCCTCACCCCAAATCTGACCGTGTCCTCCGGCACCGCCTCCCTCCACGCTACCGCAGGCTACACCCAGAGGAGACCTCTTGGACCCGGGCTCAGGGTGGGGTGGGGTGGGAAGGGGGGGGGAATGGTCATCAGATCACAGCCACTTGGAGTCACGTCACGTTGCCGATGAGAGGATCATTGGAAGGCACAGTGGTAACAAATTGTCGCGTTCTAACCTTGTACCTCGGAAAATCCCAGCCAGAAAAGAACAAGAAAACCCAAAAAAACCAAGGAAAAAAAGGTGGGGAAGGGGTTCAGCTCTGATAAAAATCACCATTTTTGTTTTTAAAACCCCCTCCCCCCTCGATTTTACCAAAAAAATCCCCAAAAGTCCTGTCTTGAAGAAACATCTCCCGACCTTCATCACCAATGAGAAGCAGGGGGGGGGGGCAAAGCGTCCACGAGATGGGAAGAGGGCGAAGGCGAAAAGAGGGGGGTGAGGAGAGAAAATAAAGACAACCCCCCCAAAAAAAAGAAAACAAAAATCCCTTATTTACAGGAAAATCTTGAAAAAAAAGGAAAAAATCCACAATTTTTGATTTTCTTCTTTTTTTTGTCTTTTTTTTTTTTTTTCGTTGCAGGAGCCAAAAAAAAAAAATGAAAAAGAGGCCAAAAAAAAAATCAAACCGGAAGGAAAAATCCCCCAAAATCCAAAAAAAAGTTCATAGTCACTAAAATTTTTTATATATATTTATATATATTTATAGATATATCTCATTCTTTCTTTCATTTTTGTCTCACAGGTCTCTGAAGATCCATCCGGTTCCTCCTTTCAAACAAAAACACCCGAAAACCTCTTCATTTTCCATCTTTTTTTTTTTTTGCTGGTTCCAAAAAAATGAAAGAAACGACCCCAAAAAATAAAAGAATGGAGGTTCCTTCTTTTAGGAATTCGTCCCCTTTTTCTTCCGGGGTGGTTTCTGAAACCCTCTTCGAAGAACCCTTGGAATTTCATCCCTTTTTGTCATTATTGCAAGGTTTGAAATGAAATATTTTGGGTTTTTTTAATTTTAAATTTAAAATTTTAAGGAATTTTTTTTCTGATTTTTTTCTTCTTCTTTCCAAAAAAAAGGGAAAATGACCCAAAAAGAAAGGAATTTTCAGGCACCAAAAAACCCCAAAACCACATTGTTTCAGTCCCACAGTGGTGGAGAGGGAAAAGGTCGCCCTGTGGGAGCCTCTTCTCTCGCGGCTCCGAAGGTCCCGTCGGGAGAGGTTGGAGGTTCCTGGCTCCGGAAGCCTCCTCTGGAGTTTGGGATTCGTCACCTGCTCAGACTTCGTCTCAGTTTTGAAACCACAAAGACACCAAAAAAAAAAGAAGAGCCAAGGAATTCGGGGTAGGATTCGGAGGAGAAGACGTTTCAGGGCTCGGGTCGGAGAGAAGAGAGCTCAGAAGGGAGTGGAGGGGTTCGCTCAGAAGGGAGGAAGGTGGCAGCTTGGACCTGAGGGAGAAGGAGAAGGTGTCAGGGGAGACGGGGCGGGAGAGGCCTGGAGGCTGCAGGAGATCTCTGAGGTCTTCCAGGCCAACCATGGAATTGTTGAGGTTGGAGGAGAGCTCCAAGATCATCAAATCCAATTATGGAATCATAAAGGTTGGAGAAGATCTCCAAGATCATGAAAGCCGATTATGGAACCAAAAAGGTTGGAGGAGATCTCCAAGATCGTCAAATTCAACCATGGAATTGTTGAGGTCGGGGAAGATCTCCAAGGTCTTCAAATCCAATTATGAAATCAAAAAGGTTGGAGAAGGTCTCCAAGGTCATGAAACTCATCAATAGAATTGTTGAGGTTGGAGAAGATCTCTAAGGTCTTCCAGGCCAACCATGGAATCGTTGAGGTTGGAGGAGATCTCCAAGACCACCAGATCCAATTATGGAATCGTTGTGGTTGGAGAAGATCTCCAAAATAATGAAATTCAACCATAGAACTGTTGAGGTTGGAGAAGATCACGAAGATGATCAAAGCCAATTATGGAATTATTGAGGTTGGAGAAGATCTCCAAGATATTCCAGGTCAACCATAGAACTGTTGAGGTTGGAGGAGATCTCTAAGATAATGAAATTCAACCATGGAATTGTTGAGGTTGGAGAAGATCTCCAAAATCATGAAATCCAATTATGGAATCATTGAGATTGGAGAAGGTCTCTAAACTCATCAAATCCAACCATGGAATCATTGAGGTTGGAGAAGATCTCCAAGGTCTTCCAGTCCAACCATGGATTTGCTGAGGTTGAAGAAGACCTCCAAGCTCCTCCAGTCCAACCAGCAGCCCAACCTCACCATGTCCACCAAACCCTCTCCCTCAGCACCACATCTCCAAGGGTTCTGAAGCCCTCCAAGGACGGAGACTCCACCACCTTCCTGGGCAACCTCCTCCAGGGCTCCACCACTCCTTCCATCTCCAGCCTCACCCTCCCACCACCACCACCACTGTCCCACCTCAATGTGGTCCAGGAGAAGCTCAAAGGCCAAGCCCAAACCTCCTCATCTACGTGGTGGCCTCCATGGGACACGTCCATCTCCAGGAGATGGAGGGGCCACCAAAAAAGCTCCCAAGGTGGGAGAAGGTGGAAGCCAACTTGCCTTTGACTCTTTACATCTGTCCCATGTGGTTGGAGGCATCTCCCATCCCTGGGTGAGGTCCTGCCAGGGAAAGTGGAGGAGGATCTGAGGAGACTTTCTCTTCTTCTCTCCTCTTCAGACAGGCGGCCTTGGGGTTCAGGTTCCTTTCTGTTGGGTGGAAGAGAAGGGGACTTTCAGACCTGGACCTTTTCGAGGTGACAGGGGAATCCTTGAGGTTGGAGAAGACCTCGGAGATCATCCAACCCCAAGCAGAAATGCAGTGCTTCCTAAATCTTGGCCCTCAAAGAGACATCTCCAGGGGGTTTTGAAGGCCTCCAGAGATGGAAAGTCCACCACTGCCCACCCTGAGCAGCCTCTTCTCTCTCCCTCTGGAACCGCAATCCAACCAAGGTCCAGGAGAACCCAACCTGAAGCTCTTCTCCCTCTCTCCATGGAATCCCAACCAAGCTCCGGAAGAACCCAACCTGGAGCTCTTCACTCTTTCTCCATAAAACCCCAACCAAGGTCCAGGAGAACCCAACCTGGAGGTCTTCTCCCTGGAACCCCAACCCAACCAAGGTCCAGGAGAACCCAACCTGAAACTCTTCTCCCCCTGGAACCCCAACCCAACCAAGGTCAAGAAGAACCCAACCTGGAAGTTTTCTCCCTCTCTCCATGGAACCCAATCCAACCAAGCTCCAGAAGAACCCAACCTGGAGCTCTTCTCCCTTTCCCCCTCGACCCTGTGGACCCAACCCGAGATCTCTGGCGTGTTTGGACGTCGCCATGGGTTGGTCAAAGTGACCTCGGACTTGTTGCTCCAAGCTGAGGATGACGGCCACGGCCTGGTGGAGGATGAGGAGCTTGGTTTGGGGTTTGTCGCTCTTCAGGTGGAGCTGGACCATCCTTCCCAACTCCTTGAAGGCTTCGTTGATGTCTCGGACGCGGAGGCGTTCCCGGGCGTTGTTGGCCATTCTCCTCTCCTTCTCCCTCTCGGCCTTCTGCTCCGGGGTGAGGTCCTCGTCGTCGTTATTGCTGGGTAAACAAAGGAGGAACAAAGCATCTTCCAATGAGGTGGAAAACAAGATGTTCCTCACTGCTTCGGAGCCCAACAAAAAGAAGAGGAGGACTCAGCAGCTGAGAACTTCCGAGAGGTTCTTCATGGAGGAATGAGTTGGAAGGGACCATAAAGACCATGGGATGTCTCCCACTGGATGAGGTGGCTCCAAACCCCATCCAACGTGGTCTTCAGGACCTCCACGATCATGGAATCATGGGTTGGAAGGGACCTTAAAGCCCACTGGACACCTCCCTTTCGATGAGGTGGCTCCAAGCCCCATCCAATGTAGCCTTGAAGGCCTCCAGGATCATGGAATCATGGAAGGGAAGGGACCTTAAAGCTCAGGGGGAACTTGCCCCTGGATGAGGGGGCTCCAAACACCATCCAAGGTGGTCTTCAAGACCCCCAGGATCATGGAATCATGGAATGGGTTGGGTTGGAAGGAACCTTAAAGACTGTGGGACATCTCCCACTGGATGAGGTGGCTCCACGCCCCATCCAACGTGGCCTTCAAGACCTCCAGGGAGTGACTTATGGTCCCCCTCCAAGGTCCACATTGGTGGCTCCATCTTTGCCCGGCCCCATCCACGTTCCATGGTCTCTGGTTCCTCAGCAGAAGCTTCCAAGCCGAGAAGGCCACCACCATCCACTTAAGGACCATCATCGCCATCACCTTGGATCCACCAAGGCCAAAGCCACCCGAGGTGGGGATGGACAACCTCCAAGTCCCTGTGTGGAGACACCCAACGGGCGCTGAGCCAGGGAGGTCATTTATGGCCATGAAGAACCTCATGGTGACCTTCTACCACCTCTCTGCCCCCAGAATGAAAGTCTTCAACTGAAGCCCTGGCCACCGGTGGGTCCTGGTGCCTCCATATTTAGGATGAGTTATGCAAATAAGGTCATAAATATTCAGCAACCCCTAAACCTGGGGGGTTTTGACCCAAATACGAGGAGGAACATTTTGAAGCTGGAAGGACCTTCAAAGCAAAAAACGTTAATTCAGCAAAACTTGGAAACACCTCCAACTGGGCCTCAACGGCACCGTTTTGGTTGGATGGAGAAGATCCACCATGATCTGGAATCTTCTCATGGAATCACAGGGTGGGGTTGGGTTGGAAGGGACCTCAAAGGTCATCCCGGAACCACTGGAGATCAGGAGGCTCCAAGTCCCACCCAACCTGGTCTTGAAGACCTCCACAGATCATAGAATCACGGGATGAGTTGGGTTGGAAGGGACGTCAAAGGCCATCCAGGTCATGGAATCACGGATGGGTTGGGTTGGAAAGGAACTCCAAAGGCCATCCAGATCATGGAATGATCAATGGATTGGGTTGGAAGGGACGTCAAAGGCCATCCAGGTCATGGAATCATGGATGGGTTGGGTTGGAAGGGACGTCAAAGGCCAACCAGGTCATGGAATTGTGGATGGGTTGGGTTGGAAAGGACCTCAAGGCCCATCCAGGTCATGGAATCATGGATGGGTTGGGTTGGAAAGGACCTCCAAAGGCCATCCAGGTCATGGAATGATCAATGGGTTGGGTTGGAAGGGATATCAAAGGCTACCCAGGTCATGGAATCATGTATGGGTTGGGTTGGAAGGGACGTCAAAGGCCATCCAGGTCATGGAATCGTGGATGGGTTGGGTCGGAAAGGACCTCAAAGCCCATCCAGTTCCAACTGGGCCATCTCCCACTGGCTCAGGGTGCTCCAAGTCCAACTCGGCCTTGAGACCTCCAGGCCTGGACCTGCCACCAATTCTCCGGACAACTTGGACGAGGATCTCCCCGCCCTCATGGTGAAGAACTTCAAGTCCAACCCAACCCAACCCATCCCAACCCAACCCAACCCATCACATCGCATCCCAACTCAACCCAACCCATCCCAACCCAACTCAACCCATCCCAACCCAACCCATCCCAATCCCTTCCTCCACGTCCAATCCGAAGCCGTCTGAAGTTCTTCAGAGACGAAGAACTTCCTCAGAGGCCCCAAAAGGGTTGGAATTTGAAGGCCAGGGACCCAAAAGGCCCCACCCATTCTACGTGGGATGGGGTTCTACCAACCAGGAGAGAACCTGGAGGTTGTCTCCTGGTCTGGTCACTTCATAGCAATCCAGAAGTGGAATTGAATGAAGCGACACCACGAGGTGGGGTTACCTAGATCTTGACCTCGTAATTGATTTGATCTCCTTCTTGTCCTCCTCCAGCTTCTTCTCTTCAGAAGATTTGGGCTCTTGGAGGTTCTCGTCTCCTTCATCGTCCGATTTGATCTCGGAGCTTCCTGAAGAGACGCTCTGGCCCTGCAGCCCGGTCGGGAGCCCTGCCAGAAGACACAGTGATGGTGGAGGTCTCCTCCAACCCAACCCATCCCATGATCTTCAAGGTCCCTCTCAATCCAACCCATTCCATGGTCTTCAAGGTCCTTTCCAACCCAACCCACTCCATAGTCTTTGAGGTCTGTTCCAACCCAACCCATTCCACGGTCTTTGAGATCCCGTCCAAACCAACCCATTCCATGGTCTTCAAGGTCCCTTCCAACTCATTCCATGATCTTCAAGGTCCCCTCCAACCCAACCCATCCCATCCCATAGTCTTTGAGGACTCTTCCAAGCCAACCCATTCTATGGTCTTCGAGGTCTCTTCCAACCCAACCCATTCCATGACCTTCAAGGTCCGCTCCAACTCAACATCCCGTGGTCTATGAGATCACTTCCAAACCAACCCATTCCATGACCTTTGAGGTCCCCTCCGACCCAACCCATTCCATGACCTTTGAGGTCTCCTCCAACCCAACCCATTCCATGATCTTCAAGGTCCCCTCCAACCCAACCCATTCCATGGTCTTTAAAGGTCCCTTCCAACCCAACCCATTCCATGACCTTTCAGATCCCTTCCAACCCAGCCCATTCCATGGTCTTCAAGGACCCTTCCAACCCAACCCATTCCATGATCTTTGAGGTGGAGTTGGACTTGGGAGGCCTACTCCAACCTCCATGAGTCCCTGATTCTATCTGAGGTAGAGCCTCCATCCTTGGTGAGCTCCAAAACACGTGTAGACATGGGACTCGGGGATGGGGTTTAGGAGGTGCAGATGGGGTTGGGCTGGTGGTTGGACTTAGGAGGTCTTCTCCAGCCTCAATGTGGCACAAGGTGGTGTGTCCTCACCTCTGTAAGGGTCCTGGGGTGGGTTCAGATCCGGGGACGTGGCCGACTGGACGGGCAGTTGGGGGACAGGGACTTGGTTGGGCACCAACGAGTGGCTCCCACGGATGGTGACCCCGTCCTCACGGTGGCTTCCAACCTGTTGGAGAAGAAGAAGGAGGAGAAAGAGACAACAGTGAGGTCCAAAGAAGCCCAAAGCCTGGGAGAAGAACCTTGTGGATAAGGACTTGCGGGTGGTGGTGAAGCAGGGAGCTATAAACCCCGTCCAACTTGGCCTTCCACACCTCCAGGGATCATGGAATGGGACCTCCAAGGTCACATCCAGTTCCACGGTGGTGGTGGTGGTGAGTGAGAAGCTCCACGTTGAGTTGTGACCAGCTCAGAGAGCCCAACGGCGTCCTGGGCTCCATCAGAAGAACCGTGGGGCCACCAGGGTGAAGCAGATGGTCTGCTCTGCTCTGGTGAGACCCCACCTGGGGTCCTGTGACCAGTTCTGGAGTCCTCAACTTAAGAACGTTGGAGCTGGTGGAGAGAGTCCAGAAGAGGCCATGGAGAAGATCCAAGAGGTGAGAACCTCCCACAGGAGGACAGGCTGGGAGAGTTGGGGTTGTCCAGCCTGGAGAAGGGAAGGCTTCAGGGAGACCTTAGAGCTTCTAGGACCTGAAGGAGCTCCAAGAAAGCTCTGGATGGACTTTTTAGAAGGTCCTGGAGTGATGGGATGAGGAGGAACGGCTTGAAATCGGAAGGGGGAAGAGTTAGGTTGGGCATCGGGAAGTTGTTCTTCACCATGAGGGTGGTGAGGATCCACCTCCACCTTCAACTGGCCCAGGTTGCCCAGAGGAGCTGTGGCTGCTCCACCCCTGGAGGTGTCCAAGGCCAAGTTGGATGGGGGTTGGAGGTCCCTAGTCCAGTGGGAGGTGGCCCTGCCCATAGAACTGCATGGCCTTGGAGGTCCCTTCCAACCCATTCCATGATCTTTAAGGTCTCTGGGCGACCTGGGCCAGGTTTGACATCGGTGAAGACAAAGAAATGGATGGCCACCACCCACCACCCTTTGAGCTGCTGGAAGCTCTAAAGGAGCTTTGATAGGTTCCACATCTCCTCCAGGTCCCTCTCCTTGAAGCACCTCCATGATGAAGCTACATGAGATGCCTCCAGCTAGATGGTCCAACTTGAAGAGGGACAACTTGGCTACCTTGAGGATTGGACCTGATGTCAGGCCCCAGATGTCCCCTAGTAAGAGGCCAACGAGGTAACTGATTCCTTTAAAGGCCACCAGGAGCCCAGGACCTTCAAGAGTCCCACCAAGCCACCCATGGCAGCAGAACCCAAATACCTGGAAGGGGACACAAGGACCTGACTGGTGGAAATCACCTCACCTGGAGGAGCTTGGAGCACCCTGAGTCAGTGGGAGGTGGCCCTGCCCATGGAATTGGGTGGGCTTGGAAGGCTCTTCCAACCCAACCCATCCCATGATCTTTAAGGTCCCTTCCAACCCTTTCATGGTTCTACCACCTGGGTGACCTTAAAGGTCCTTTCCAACTCCACCCATTCCATGATTCCATGATCTTCAAGGTCCCTTCCAAGCCAACCCATTCCATGATCTTCAAAGTCTCTTCCAACCCAACTCACTCCATGGTTCTACAACCTGGATGAACTTCAAAGTCCCTTCCACCTCTTCCATGATTCTACAACCTGGACGATCTTCAAGGTCCTTTCCAACCCCGCCCACGGTTCTTCAACCTGTCTGATCTTCAAGGTCCCTTCCAACCCACCCCATCCCACGAGTCCATGAACTCCTGGATTTCCAAGTTGACGAAGGAAACCACGTGGCAAGAAAGCTGATGGGACCAAGGCTGGAAGGTGACACCTGAACACGTGGTCAAGATTGTCCTCAAGGCTGAGAGCAAGCAAGAACCTTCTAAACTTCTGCTCCATCAAATCAGGACACCACAAACCCAAATTGTCTTGGGGGTGTCCTTGGGCCAATGTCCTCCCTCTTAGTTAAGGACATCTTTCATCTCCATGGTCTCCAAAGTTCTCACACAAGGGTTGGCTGAACGTGAGGTGCAGCAGCAGTGGTTTAAACACAACCAAACGTCCCCTCATAGGAAGACGAAGAAGGTGGTGATGGAGGGAGAGAAACCCAAGGGCTTCGGGCGACACCAGGATGGGGAAGACATGAGGAGAAAGAGCAGCCCAACCCCTGAGGGTGAATCCACCACCAAGGTCTCCCCTTGGGTTTCCCACCACGGTGGAGATCATGGAGTCACTGAATGGGTTGGGTTGGAAGGACCTTTAAGGTCACAGAATGGGTTGGAAGGACCTGAAAGATTATGGAATGGGTTGGATTGGAAGGACCTTAAAGATCATGGAATGCGTTCGGTTGGAAGGGACCTCCAAGGCCATCCGGTTCCATGACGAGGGACACCTCTCAATGGATCAGGGGCCTCCAAGCCCCATCCAACCCGGATTTGGACACCTCCAGGGATGGGGCAGCCACAGCTTCTCTGGGCAACCTGGGCCAGTTGAAGGTAGATCTTCACCACCCTCATGGTGAAGAACATCGTGAAGTCCAACCTAACTCTTCCCACTTCCAGTTTCAAGCTATTCCTCCTCCTCCTCCCATCACTCCAGGACCTTCTAACCATCCAGAGCTTTCTTGGAGATCCTTCAGGTCCTGGAAGCTCTAAAGTCTCCCTGAAGCCTTCCCTTCTCCAGGCTGGAAAACCCCAACTCCTACTCCCTGTCCTCCTACAGGACATTCTCCAGCCTTTAGAGCATCTCCATGGCCTCCTCTGGACCCACTCCACGAGCTCCATCTCCAGATGTTGGGGACTCCAGAAGTGGACACAGGACTCCAGGTGAGGTCCCACCAGAGCAGAGCAGGGGGGGAGAACCATCTCCTTCACCCTGGTGGCCCCACAGTTCTTCTGATGGAGCCCAGGACACCGCTGGTTTCTGGGCTGGGAGTGCACGTTGGTGGCTCCCGTTGACC
This sequence comes from Dromococcyx pavoninus, assembly GCA_033558185.1. NCBI lineage: Eukaryota > Metazoa > Chordata > Aves > Cuculiformes > Neomorphidae > Dromococcyx > Dromococcyx pavoninus. The sequence goes on from JAUMJL010000852.1 coordinate 34,625, forward strand.
TTCTCCTCCTCCAGCACCTCCAAGTCCTTCTCCCCAGGGCTCCTCCCATCCATGTTGTCCCCATCCTCCCACCACAAGGAGAAACTGAAGGGTTTGAAGAGAAACCAAACAGTCGAGGACCCATGAGGGATTGCCTTGGTCACTGGAAAGAGGTCAAGGTCCCAATCCCTTAAAGCCCTGGAGATACTGAAGGTCCCAATGGATGGGATGAAGAGGATGAGGTCTTCTTCGCTCACCAGTTGGGAAGGAGGAGGTGAAACCATGGTGAGAAGCAGGTGGAGATGTTGGGACAACCCCAACCTGGGTGGAGATGGGATTGGGAGCAACCTTGAAGAGAAGGACTTGGTGTGGTGGTGGTGCCACCTCAGCCCTCCGCGTTTGCTTCTCTAACCTCTTCCAGACCTTCAAAGCTAGGAGTGGAAACCCCTATGGGTCTTCTCCTGGAGCTTTCGGTTGGCCTTTGCTCCACTATCTCCACGTGGAAGCCACCAAAGGCTTCACCTTGATGCCACCTCCCATACCATGTCCTTTCTTCTCCACCTTCCAAATCCACCTCAGCTTCTCCCAACCAAAGCCAACGTTGGGGCAACTCCTCCCTCCCCACCACCAAGTTCTGGGTTCAATGAGGGCCCGTGGTCACTTCTGGGTTTGGAGATGGACTTCTCCTCACTTGGACCATCTCCATGTTTCTCAAAATCACTCGAATCCCATCCTTTTCCCCCAAAAGTCAAGCAGTTTCGTAGTCCTCAACATCAAAATCTTCTCAAGCCAAGATCTCACCCTTGGACATCATCAAGTCCAACCACACCCATCCACTCCTAAACCACAGCCGTGGAGGACCTCATCTACCCAGCTTCTGGACACCTCCAGGGATGGGGACTCCACCAGGGCTTCATCACTCTGGCTGTGAAGGACAACTTCCTGATGTCCAACCTAAACCTTCCCTGGTGGAATTTGAGGTCATCTCCTCGTGTCCCATCCCTTGGGAGAAGAACCAGCACCCACCTCACCATACCTTCCTTGCAGAGGTCTCCTCTCAGGCTTCTCTTCTCCAGAACAACCACCCCCAGGTCTCTCACAACCCCTCTTCTCCAGCCCCTTCCCAGCTCCGTTCCCATCCACAGATGTACTCCAGCCCCTCCAGGTCCTCCTTGGAGTGAGGGGCCCAACCCTGACCCAAGGATTCAGGGTGACTCCAGGGGGACCATCCCATCCCTGCTCCTAGTGGCCCCACCATGGCTGATCCAAGGTGCTGGTGGCCTCCTTGGCCACCTCTGCCTCATCTTCAGTCCCTAGTGACCAACACCCTCAGGGCCTTCTCCTCCAGGGACCTTTCCAGCTGCTTCTCCCCAAGCCTGGAGCTTCCATGGGGTTGGTGGGACTCAAGTGCAGGACCCTGGCCCGGTTGAACCCCATTCTCTTGGCCTTGGCCCATGGAGCCAGGTTCTCCATCTCCAGACCCTTGTCCCATAGATCCAGGTTCTCCAGGGCCCTCTCCAACCCTTGGCCCACAGATCCAGGTTCTCCAGGTCCCTCTCCAGACCCTTGGCCCATGAATCCAGGTTCTGCAGCTCCCTCTGGAGACCCTTCTTGCCCTTGGTCCATGGATCCAGGTTCTCCAGGGTCCTCTACAGACCCTTGGCCCATGAATCCAGGTTCTCCAGCTCCCTCTGCAGACCCTCCAGCAGATCAACGCTCCCATCCACCATGGTGTCATCTTCAAACCAGCTGAGGGAGGACTCGATCCCTTCATCCAAACCATGGAGAAAGAGATGGAGGAAGCCTTGCTTTGAAGATCTACTCAAGGTCTGCAGTCCCAAGTCACCCCTTTTGGTGTCTTTTCTCATGTGGCTTCACAATTCCACGGGGTCTTGGTCTGCTTTTGGCCCAAACCCCATGAGTCTGGAGCTCTGTGTCCAGGTCTGGAGTTCTTGGCACAGGAAGGACCTGGAGCTGGTGGAGCGTGTCCAGAGGAGGTCACAGAGATGACCCAAGAAGGGCTGGAGAACCTCCCAACTCTGGAGGTTGTCCAAGGCTGGGTTGGATGGCGTTTGGAGCTCCTGATCCAGCCAGAGGTGTTGCTGTCCGTGGTACTGGATGGGCTTGGAGGTCCCTTCCCACCCAACCCATCCCACGGTTCCATGAAACCTGGGCTGTGCAGGCGGTCCTTGATGGGAAGCCACACAAGACCTGATGAGAAGCCACCAGAGGTCCCCAAGTTTCTGCTTGGCTTTTCCACCACCAACGGGGCTGCTCCTGTCTATCCACCCATTCCAGTGCGTCCCAATGACATCCCAAGACACCCCTCTTCCACCAAACCCAAGGGCACCAAGAGGGATGGAGAAGCTGGAGGTGAGGCAGCTCCATAGTGGTGATGAGGGACTTTGCCAGCTGGGCTTAGAGGACAAGAAGGTCCAAAGAGAAGCTCCTCTCACTGGAGATGTCCATGCGTAACATTGGGAGCTCTCAACCACTTCAGCTGCCACCTTCAGCAGGGCCACAAGACCTCCAAGAAGCTTGTAGATGTCTACACTCAACCACCTCTCTCTGCTCCCACCTCCCAAAGGCTTTTGAGAAGATGAGGTTTCACCCTGGGATTCCTAGTGGATCCCATCCTTACCATCAATGAGTGCCGGTTGGCGGAGAGCAGCCCAGTGCCGTAACCTGAGCCCAACCCGGCCATGGCTCCGTTGTGGGAAGGTCCTATCAAGCCGTGCATCTCAGCGTGACCTCCGGCCATGGCCGGAGCAGGTCCCACCGCGTGGTTCCTCAAGACGTGGATGGCGTCGTCCAACCTCTCCAAGCGGTCCTCGATGCGGCTTTGCTGGTGGCCGGGAGGAGAAAGGGAGAGACGAGAGGGAGAGTCAAGGGCGCCACCCATCAGGAGGACCTTTCCTCCTCAGCCCCTCAGGGTTGGGTTCTCTGGGGTTCTCTTGGGGTTCTTCTGGGGCTCTCTGGGGTTCTCTTGGGGTTCTTTTGGGTTCTTCTGGGGTTTTCAGGGGTCTTTGGGGTTCTTTGGGGGTTTCTTTGGGATGTTTTGGGTTCTTTTGAGGTTCTTTTGGGTTCTCTTGGGGTCCTTTTCGGGTCTTTTGGGGTTCTCTTGGGGTTCTCTGGGGTTCTTTTGGGTTGTTTTGGGTTCTTCTGGGTTTTCAGGGGTCTTTGGGGTTCTTTGGGGGTTTTTGGATTGTCTTGGGTTCTTTTGAGGTTCTTTTGGGTTGTTTTGTGTTCTGGGGTTTTCAGGGGTCTTTTGGGTTCTTTGGGGGTTTTTGGGTTGCCTTGGGTTCTTTTGAGGTTCTTTTGGGATGTTTTGGGTTCTCTTGGGATTCTTACGCGGTCTTTTGAGGTTCTCCTGGGGTTCTTATGAGGTCTTTTGGGTTATTTTGAGGTTCTTTTGGGTTCTCTGGGGTTCTTCTGGGGTTTTCAGGGGTCTTTTGGGGTTCCTTTGGGATGCTGTGGGTTCTTTTGAGGTTCTTTTGGTTTTTTCAGGGGTCTTTTGGGGTTCTTTTGGGTTCTCTTAGGGTTCTTTTGGGGTTCTGCTGGGGGTTTTCAGGAATCTTTTCGGATGTTTTGGTTTCTTTCGGGGCTTGGGGGGGGTCTTTTGGGTTCTCTTGGGGTTCCTTTAGGTTGTTTAGGGTTCTATTTGGGTTCTTCTGAGGTTCTTTGGGGTTGTTTTGGGTTCTCTTGGTGTTCTTTCGGGTTCTCTTGGGGTTATTTTGGGGTTCCTTTGAGTTGTTTTGGGTTCTTTCAGGTTCTCTTGGGGTTTTTTGGGGTTCTCTTGGGGTTCTTTGGGGTTGTTTTGGGTTCTCTTGGGGTTCTTTTAGGTTGATTTAGGTTCTTTCAGGTTCTCTTGGGGTTCTTTTGAGGACTTTTGGGTTCTTTTGGGATTCTTTGGGGTTGTTTTGGGTTCTCTTGGGGTTCTTTGGGGGTGTTTTGGAATCTTTTCGAGTTCTCTTGGGGTTCTTTTTGGTCCACTTGGACAACATTGAAGGGGAAGGAGAAAGCATGGTCACCATGGCTTTGATTTTCATGGGCACAACAGGTTCAATGGTTCCTCATGACCAAGAAATCACCTCCGCAGGGACCTTTGCCCTCTGCGTCTTTGAGAAGGTTCTTTTTTTGGTTTTCAGTGGGAGGTTCAAAAAAAGACAATGAGAAGAAAACCAACCAAAAAGCATGAAGACATCTCCACTCAGAAGCCACCTCTGTCAGGGACTGTACTCCCTCCCATCCAATCCCACCACTGCACATCAACAAAAGAGAAACCACCAAGTCCTACAGGTGGGTTTCGCAGCCCGCGTCCCCGTCCCTGTTTCATCACTTAACACATTCTGGAGTCCCACCACCAAGGCTCTTCTCCTCTCCTGCTTCTCCAAGCAGCCCAAAAGCCCAGCCTTCTGGGGAAGAAGCCACCAGAGAAGCTTATCCTGGCTCTGCTTCTTCTCCAACCCCAGCGGCGACCTCAGTTATCTCAGTGCGAGCCACGTGTGGACCTGGGGCACCTCAGTCCACCACGGGAAGGGGTAAAGCTCAAAGAGGACCAAGGCCTCCAAACCTGAGCTTCAAAGAAAAGCTCATCAGGTAGAGCTTCTGGAGCCTTCAGGAAAGCTCCTTCTACAACCCCTCGCTCTCCAAAACAGCTGCAGAACTGAAGATGGACAATTTGGGGCAATCGTTGTCAATCATGAGAAGGACTTGGGGGGGAGTTTCCGGGGTGGGAAATGCAATCCACGCTCATTCCTGCTCGTGGGAAAGTTCTGAGGAAGCCAAGGTGACCACCATATTGTCCCTCCCAAGGGGCTTAAAGATGGAATTAACCGCATTGGTCCATCTGAAGGGACGTTGGAAGTTCACTAGCCCATGAAGCCCCTCTAGACCTCACCTGAGAGCAACCACCAGCCAAGAAGAACCTAATGGAGGCTGCCAGACTCCAAGGTTCCTCCTGGGCCTCCACCTCCTGCTTCGGCTTTCCACCAGGAAAGGCCCCAAACCTTGCTGAGATCCCTTCAAACTGTGACACCAGCACTGAGGACCACCTCAAGCTGGACAAGCTCACCCCACTGGAGAAGAACCCTGACCCATGAAACCACCATGGCTTCCTCCTCCCGTCCTCTTCAATCTCCTCCAACTCCTTGGTCACCCTCCTCTCTCTCTGTGGTCCTTCTAGATCCCACCACCACCTCATGAGCAGCCTGGTCTCCAAGGTCAGACTGGATGGGGCTCGGAGCAACCTGACCCAGTGGGAGGGGTTCAAGGGTTGGGACTGGATGGGTCTTGAGGTCCCTTCCAACCCAGACCACTCCGTGGTTCAGAGGTCTTCAAGACCCCTTCCAAACCAACACTTTCCATGGTTCTGAGGTCTTCCAAGATCCCCCAAACCCTTCTAAGATCTTCAAGATCCCCTCCAACCCAACTTATTCTAAGATCCTTAAGGTTCCTTCCAACCCAACCCGCTCCATGGTTCTGAGCTCTTCCAGGTCCCTTCCAACCCAACCCACTCCATGGTTCTGAGCTCTTCAAGGTCCCTCCCATCCCAACCCATTCCATGGCTCTAAGATCTTCAAGATTCCTTCCAATCCAACGCATTCTATGGTCTGAGGTCGTCCAGGTTCCTTCCAACCCAACCCACTCCATGGTAGTCAGGTCTTCGAGATCACTTCCAACCCAACCCCTTCCATGGCTCTAAGATCTTCAAGATGCCTTCCAACCCAATCCATTCCATGTTCCTAAGATCTTTCAGGTCCCTTCTAACCCAACCCATACCATGGCTCTAAGATCTTCAAGGTCCTTTCAAACCCAACCCATTCCATGGTTCTAAGATCTTCAAGGTCCCTTCCAACCCAACCCATTCCATGGTTCTGAGCTCTTCCAGGTCCCTTCCACCCCACCCCACCCCATGCTCACCGAAGAGCAGATCCTGACCACCACCATCTCCGGGGGGGTTTGACTTTCCCACGAGCCCGGGAGGTGGGGTCAGGGTTGGGGTTGGAGAAGGAGGAGGTGGAAGAGATCACCAACGAAATGAGAAAACCCTGGGTGAGAAGAATGGATGAAGAATGGCAAAAGGGGGGAGAGCGAGAAGGAATTGAGGAGGTCACCGACCAGAACGTACCAAAGAGTGTAAGGGACCTTCATAATTGGGAGATGATGACGCTTGACCTCCATTTCTAGACCAAGCAGCTGGGCCTGCTAAGGGCAAAATCGGAAGCACCATTAGAAGCCTGCAAAGAAAAAGGGCCTTCAAACCTTCTCAAGATGCTTTGGGAGCCCCACAAAGGAGGGATGGTGGAGAGAGCAGAGAGGAGACACCCGGAGAAAATCCAAGTTAGAGGTGGAGAACATCCAACATTCACAGGAAGAACCTTCAGCCTACAGGTGGAGAACATCCAAGCTACAGGTGGAGAACCTTCAGCCTACACGGTGGAGAACCTTCAGCCTACACGGTGGAGAACCTTCAGCCTACATGGTGGAGAACCTTCAGCCTACGCATGGAGAAGGTCCAACCTATATGTGGAAAACATCCAAACTACACAAGGATAACATCCAAGCTACAGGTGGAGAACCTTCAGCCTACACATGGAGAAGGTCCAACCTTCACATGGAGAAGGTCCAACCTTCACATGGAGAAGGTCCAACCTTCACATGGAGAACGTCCAACCTTCACATGGAGAACGTCCAACCTTCACATGGAGAACGTCCAACCTACACATGGAGAACTTTCAACCTATACATAGAGAAGGTTCAATCTTCACGTGGAGAACCCTCAACATGGAGATCATCCAGCCTACACAAGGAGAAGGTCCAACCTACACGTGGAGAGCCTTGAACCTATACACGGAGAAGGTTCAACCTACACAAGCAGAAGGTCCAACCTACACAAGGAGAAAGTCCAACCTACATAAGGAGAAGGTCCAACCTTCACATAGAGAACTTCCAACCTTCACAAAGAGAAGGTTCAAGCTATAAATGCTGAAGATTCAACCTTCACATGGACAAGGTTCAATATTCACAAGGAGAAGGTCCAACCTACACAAGGAGAAGGTCCAACCTACACATGAAGAAGGTCCAACCTACACATGAAGAAGGTCCAACCTTCAAGTAGAGAAGGTCCAACCTACACATGGATGGGGCCAAAAGGCCAAGGGGAGGTTCGGGCCACCAAGTTCTCCCAGGTTGCTCTGGATGTCCCAGCCCTGGTGGTGTTGAAGGGCCAGGTTGGATGGGGCTTGGAGCACCTGGTCCTTTGAGGAACCTGCTCTGGTGAGAGGTGTCAAGGTTGGATCTGGGTGGGCTTTGAGGTCCCTCCCAACCCATTCCGTGATCCTCTGATCCCTGGAGATGTCCAAGGGCAGGTTGGATGGAGCTTGGAGAGACCTGACCCAGTGAGAGGTGGCCCTGGATGGACCTAAAGGTCCGTCCCAACCTTTCTATGATTGATCCGACAGCCGGAGCTCCAAGAGGGCCTCCAGGAAAAGGAAAGACCTCGAGATGTCCTCAGGGCCACCAATGCCACCACCCCAAGCACCAAAGGGGGTCCAACTTTGAAAGACAAGTCACCTTCCACTGGAGACAACTTTCACAGCGACATTGAGAATGTCGGTGCTCTCCGTGGATGACCTTCAAGATCTCCTCCACCCTTCACGGTTCCACGGTGGTGGAGGCACCATCCTTGGAGGGCTTCAAAGCCCGTGTAGCTGTGGGACACGGTGAAGGTTGGACTGGAGGATCTTGGAGGTCTCCTCCAACCTTCAGGGTTCTAAGGTCTGGCCCAGTAAGCCCAGCAAAGGACCATCTTCTTGGTGTCTTCTGGCTCTGCTGCTGGAGGGGGGAAGGAGAGGTTCTCCTGGTCTCCATCCTCGTGGAAAAGAAGGTTCTTCTAAGCATCATCTCAGCAGCTTCTGGCCAAGCCCATCATCACATGGTGAGGCTGGGTTGACGGTTGGACTTGAGCTTAATAGGTCTTCTCCAACCTTCCTGAGTCCATGATTCCACCCCACGGAATGGGTGGAGCCTCCATCTCTGGTGGGGTCCAAAAACCACGTGGATGGGACACCTGGAGCCAGGGTTTAGGAGCCACGGTGGGGTTGGGCTGATGGTGGGACTTGGAGGTCTTCTCCAAGCTTCCCAAGTCGACAGTTCCTGCCCTGTGGAGAGCAGGTGGTGGCCTTGGAGGGCTTCCTGGTGAGGACCAAGGGCTCAGAGACAAGGAAGAGAGACCTTGGATCCTGTTGAGATGGACCTGAAAGAGGGGATGGGGAGCCAAGGGACCTTCTCCAAGTCAAGGGACCTTCTCCAAAGCCAAGGGGTCTTCTCCAAAGTCAAGGGGTCTTCTCCAAACCCAAGGGGTCTTCTCCAAACCCAAGGGGTCTTCTCCAAGCCAGGAGACCTTCTCCAAAGCCAAGAGGTCTTCTCCAAGTAAAGAGACCTTCTCCAAAGCCAAGAGGTCTTCTCCAAGTAAAGAGACCTTCTCCAAAGCCAAGAGGTGTTCTCCAAACCCAAAGGACCTTCTCCAAAGCTAAGGGACCTTCTCCAAAGCCAAGGGACCATCTCTAAATGCAAGGGACCTTCTCCAAACCAAGGAACCTTCTTCAAAGCTAAGAGGAGTTCTCCAAAGCCATGAGACCTTCTCTAAACCCAAGGGACCGTCTCCAAAGCCAAGGGACTTTCACCAAACCACGAAACCTTCTCCAGAGCCAAGGGACCTTCTCCAAAGCCCAGAGGCCTTTCCTGAAGCCGAGGCCTTTCCTGAAGCCAAGAGGCCTTTCCTGAACCCAAGAGGCCTTTCCTGAAGCCAAGAGGCCTTCTCCAGATCCAAGGGACGTTTTCCAAACCCAAGAGGCCTTCTCCATGGCCAAGGGACCTTCTCCAAAGCCAAGGGACCTTCTCCAAAGCCAAGAGGTCATCACCGAAGCCAAGAGGCCTTCTCCAGATCCAAGAGGCCTTCTCCAAATCCAAGAGGCCTTCTCCAAGCCCAAGGGAGCTTCTCCAAAGACATGAGGCCTTCTTCAAAGCCAAGAGGCCTTCTTCAAAGCCAAGAGGCCTTCTCCAAACCCAAGAGGCCTTCTCCAAACCCAAGAGGCCTTCTCCAAACCCAAGAGGCCTTCTCCAAACCCAAGGGAGCTTTTCTAAAGCCAAGAGGTCTTCTCCGAAGCCAAGAGGTCTTCTCCGAAGCCAAGAGGTCTTCTCCGAGGCCAAGAGGTCTTCTCCGAAGCCAAGAGGCCTTCTCCAAGTTCTCAAAGGTTAAGAGACCAGTGCTTGAGCTCAGGTGGACCTTTAGACCCTCTTGATATTGACAAGAAGAACCTTGGGCCTCCTCATCTCTCCTCTGGAGGCTTTCACCGAGCGGAGGGGGTTTGGTCAAACCCCACCTTCACCGGAGGGCGACCTCCACGGGCCACTTGGTAGTGAGGTCACCATCACCACCACCACCACCAGGGCCTTGGTTGTCCCCAAACCCATCACCCACCTCAGCTCAAGGAAAGCCACGACCTCCCAAGTCACCAAGGACTTTCTCTCTGCATCTCCAGGGGGGCAGGAGGACAACTCCAAGGAACCTCCAGGGCGTTGGGGGAACTTGGTGGATCTCAAACCTCCTCCTTCAAGGGGTGGACGGAGGTGGTTTGGAAGGAGGTCATTTGAAAGGAGGTCATCTGGAAGGATCTCCTCCCCCCACCAGGAGAAACCAAAAAAACAACCAAAGGACCACCTTAGGGTGAAGTAAATAAAAGAGAATCCAACAATACCTGAGAGAGAAGGGGGAGAACCGACAGGAGTTGAAGGATTTGATGAAAAGCTGGTGTTGGTGTGATCTGGAGAATAGATCTTCAAAAGATGACACAGAATTAAATCTCAAAAAACCACCACGAAACGGGAGAAAGAGGCAAAAATTAATGGAAAAAAAGGAAATTACGGAGCTGGGACGCGGTTGGGGCTAAAAAAGAACCTCAAAAAGCATCTCGAGAGCTTTAGAACTTCAGGTGGAAGAAGGTGGACCTGGTGGTGGTGGTGCTTTCTGCTCAATGGTCCAATTTTGCTCCATATGGACTTTATAAATGTCAAAAAAAGGCTTTTTCCTGCCCCCCCCCAAAAAAAGAAGGCAAAGGGTTTGCAGAACGTTGGACCACAACGTGGTAGGAGAAGGTTCTCCTTGGTGCCACCACGCCCGTGGTGCTGCCCATTTTGCAGTGGCTTCTCTACTGGATCGAAGTTCTTTCACCTTGAGGTGGACTGGGCCACCTCGTTTTGGTCATCGAAGCACAGGAGGTGGAGGAGAAGAAGAATTGGACGCTCATGAGAACTCACTGGAACCCACTCTGCCCAGAAAATGACTCAATGGGGCCTTGTTAAAGGTCCACCAGTGCCAACCGAGAGCCTGAGCAACTCCAAGAGCTCAGGAACCTCCAAGAGCTGGGGCACCTCCAAGAGCTTGGAGACCTCCAAGACCTTGGGAACCTCCAAGAGCTCGGGCACCTCCAAGAGCTGGAGCACCTCCAAGAGCTTGGAGACCTCCAAGAGCTCGGGCACCTCCAAGAGCTGTGGAACCTCCAAGAGCTCGGGCACCTCCAAGAGCTCGGGCACCTCCAAGAGCTCAGGAAACTCCAAGAATTCAGGCACCTCCCAGAGCTCAGACACCTCCAAGAGCTTGGACAAATCCAAGAGCTCAGACACCTCCAAGAGCTTGGGCACCTCCCAGAGCTCAGACACCTCCAAGAGCTTGGGCATTGCCAAGAGCTCAAGGACCTCCAAGAGCTTGGACAAATCCAAGAGCTCGGGCACCTCCAAGAGCTTGGACAAATCCAAGAGCTCAAGCACCTCCAAGAGCTTGGAGACCTTCAAGAGGTCAGGAAACTCCAAGAGATTGGGAACCTCCAAGAGCCTGGGCACTGCCAAGAGCTCAGGGACCTCCAAGAGCTTGGACAAATCCAAGAGCTCGGGCACCTCCAAGAGCTCGGAGACCTTCAAGAGCTTGGACACTTCCAAGAGCTTGAGCACCGCCAAGAGCTCGGACACTTCCAAGAGCCTGGGCACCTCCAAGAGTTTGGGCATTGCCGACCTTGGGCATCTCCAAGAGCTTGGACACTTCCAAGAGCTCGGGCACCTCCAAGAGCTCAGGCATCTCCAAGACCATGGACACCTCCAAGAGCTTGGGAATCTCCAAGAGCTTAGGGACCTCCAAGAGCTCGGGTACGTCCAAGAGCTCAGGCACTTCCAAGAGCTGAGTTGGAAAGCTCATATCCTCCACCCAAACAATGGAAGAGGTTGGCAACGGTTGACTTTTACCAGTGACCACAGGGACCGAAGGAGTGGGAGGAGCCCTGAAGATGGAGAGGACATCACCAAAGGCCAAATCTGGGGAGAGCAGAAGTCATCCTGCTCTTAGGGTTCTGCTGGGGACCTCCCTCGCTCCAGGCGCTGAGTGATGGGTCAACCAGGTCAAGTTTGACCAAGATAGGGTCAAGGTTTCTCCTCTCACTTCCACTCATGGAAAGCTCTTGGAACCACCTCCCAAATTCCATTCCCACCTTCCACCTCTCCCTGGGTGGGGTTGACTGGGGGTGACCTCTCCCACCCATCAACTCTCCCCGCTTTGCTCCTCAGCTGGGTGCAAAGCTTCCAGGTGGCCCCATAATGAGTCACCCTCGGGGAACGGGGACAAGGGAGAACCCAAAGCAAAGAGGTCCTTACAGAGGCGAGGGCTTTCCCCAGGGCGTCTCCGGTCTGCGAGGCCCCGGCAGCGCCGCTCCCACGGTTGGCTGCAAGAGAGGAGACACCAGGTCAAGCCAAGGATGGAGACCCCACCAAGTTCTGCTCCCGGTCATCCCCTTTATCCTTTCGTTTTTCTTGCCTCTTTAGCACGGAATGGGTTGGGTTGGGTTGGGATGAGTTGGGTAGGGATAAGTTGAGTTGGGTTGGGTTGAGTTGGGTTGGGATGAGTTGGGTTGGGATGAGTTGGAAGAGTCCTCAAAGCTCATCCAGATCATGGGATGGCTTGTCTTCGAAGAGATCTCAAAGAACATCCAGATCATAGAATGGGTTGCGTTGAAGCGGTCTCAAAGCTCACCCAGGTCATAGAATGAGTTGGTTTGGAAGGGACCTCAAAGGCCATCCAGATCATGGGATGGGTTGGGTTGAAAGGGACCTCAAAGCCCATCCAGATCATGGAATGGGTGGAGTTGGAAGTGACCTCAAGGTCCATCCAGATCACTGGACGTGGCTCTTGAGGATCTGCTTTAGGAAGCACGGTGGGGTTGGGCTGAGGTTGGACCTGATCCTAAGAGACCTCTTCCACCCTTTATTGTCCCATCCAAGAGAAGTGGTGGAGTCTCCATCCCTGGAGGTGTCCAAAAAAAAGGTGCGGACGTGACGTTTGGGGGACACAGTTGGTGGCTGGACCTGGATTCCACCCTCTCTGGCCCCTCAAGAGCTTCCAGGAAGTGCTGGGAGGAGAAGCTGAGGTGGTGACCACCTGAGGTGGGACTCACCAGGAGCTCCACTCACCCATGATGCCGTCGGTGCCGTTGGCCGGAGGAGTGCAGGAGGAGGCGCCATAGTGGTTGGTGCCACCGCGGTGGAAGGTGGACATCGGGGGAAGACTGGGATTGATGTCCCCTGAAGAATGGGCTGGGTAGCTCTGGAGGTTGAAAGAAGACAACAAGGAGATGTTTCACCTCTGGAGAACATGAGAGGTGGTTCAGCAGAAACCCCGGCTGGAAAAGGCCCTTGAGATCATCCAGACCAACCAAACCATCCCTCTTCTTCCTGGACCACCTTCCTGCTGGAACCACATTCCTCCTGGACCACCCTCCTCTTGGAACACATTCCTCCTGGAATCCATTCTCCTGGACCACCTTTCTCCTGGACCCTGTTTCTCCTGAACCCTTTTTCCTGTTGGATCCCCGTTCCTCCTGGCCCACAGTTCCTCCAGGTCCCCTGTTCTTCCTGGACCCCTTGTTCTCCTGGACCCCTGTTCCTGCTGGATCCCTGTTTCTTCCTGACCCCCTGTTCCTCCTGATCTCCCTTTTCTTCCCGGCCCCTTTTCCTGCTCGATCTTCATTATTCCTGGTCCACAGTTCCTCCTGGACCCTGTTCCTCTAGGTCCTGTTCTTCCTGGCCCCTGTTTCTCCTGGCCCTCGTTCCTCTTGACCTGCAGCTCTTCCTGGCCCCTGTTCCTCCTGCATCCCTGTCTCCTCCTGGCCCCTGTTCTTCTGCATCCCTGTCTCCTCCTGGACCCTCTTCCTCCTGGATCCCTGTCTCCTCCTGGATCTGTCTCCTCCTGGACCCTGTTCCTCCTGAATCCCTGTCTCCTCCTGGATTCCCAAGTCCTCCTGGTCCTGCTTCCTCCTGGACTCCAGTTTCTCCTGGCCCCCTGTTATTCCTTGACCCCCTTCTTCCAGGATCTCGTTTCTCCTGGACCCTGTCTCTACTCCACCCTCATTCCTCCTGAATCATGTTCTTCCTGGGCTCCCTTTCCTCCAGGCCCACACTTCCTCCTGGACCCCACTGTTCTTCCTGGACCTCTCTTCTTCCTGGATCCCTGTTTCTTCCTGACCCCCGTTCCTCCTGGATCTTCGTTTCTCCTGATCTCCCCTTTCTTCCTGGCCCCTCCTCCTGCTGGATCTCCATTATTCCTGGCCCCCAGTTCCTCCAGCTCCCCTGTCCCTCCTGGCCCTGCTTCCTCCTGGACTCCAGTTTCTCCTGGTCCCCTGTTCTTCCTTGGCCCCTTCTTCCTGGACCCTGTTCCTGTCAGATCCTCCGTTCTTCCTGGATCCCTGGTTCCTTCTGGCCCTCGTTCCACCTGACCTGCAGCTCCTCCTGGACCCTCTTCCTGCTGGATCTCCGTTCCTCCTGGCCCCATTCTCCCAGGAACCGCTCTTCTCCTGGATCCTGCTCCTGCTGGAACCCCACTCCTGCAGGTCCCTCGTTCCTCCTGGCCCACAGTTCCTCCTGGCCCCCGTTCCTCCTTGATCCACTTCTTCCTCAACCCTCTTCCTGCCCGATCTCCACTCCTCCTGGACCCCGTTCTTTCTTGACCCCTGCTCTTCCTGGTCCTCCTTACCTCCAAGAACTTGTTCCTCCTGGACCCCCCTCCTCCAGGTCCCCTGTCCCTCCTGGCCCTGCTTCCTCCTGGACTCCAGTTTCTCCTGGTTCCCTGTTCTTCCATGACCCCCTTCTCCTGGACCCTGTTCCAGCTGGATCCCTGGTTCCTCCTGGATGTCTGTTCCTTCTGACCTGCAGCTCCTCCTGGACCCCCTTCATCCTGGACCTTGTTCCTGATGGACCTCCATTCCTCCTGGTCCCCAGTTTCTCCTGCAACCCTGTTCTTCCCTGACCCCCTTCTCCCGAACCCTGTTCCTGCTGGATCTCCATTCCTCCTGGCCCACAGTTTGTCTTGGACCACAGCTCCTCCTGCACCCCCTTCTTCCTGGACCCTTTTCCTGCTGGATCCCCCTTCCTCCTGGCCCCCAGTTCCGCCAGGTCCCCTGTCCCTCCTGGCCCCGCTTCCTCCTGGACTCCAGTTTCTCCTGGTCCCCAGTTTTTCCTTGACCCCCTTCTTCCTGGATCTCGTTCCTCCTGGACCCTGGATTCCTCCTGGATCTTGGTTCCTCCTGGCCCACAGTTCCTCCTGGCCTCCCTTTCTCCTGGACCCTGTTCCTGCTGGATCCCGGTTCCTCATGGCCCACAGTTCCTCATGGCCACCTAATTCTCCTGACCCACCTTCCTCCTGGACCCTCCTACTGCTCCATCTCTGTTCCTCCTGGCCCACAGTTCCTCCAGGTCCCCTGTTATTCCTGGACCCCCTTCCTCCTGGATCCCTGTCCCTCCTGGATCTCAGTTTCTCCTGGCCCTGTCTCCTCCTGACCTGCAGCTCCTCCTGGACCCTCTTCCTCCTGGATTCCTGTTCCTTCTGGACCCTGTTTCTGCTGCATCTCCGTTCCTCTTGGCCCAAAGTTCCTCCAGGTCCCCTGTTCCTCCTGGACACCGCTCCTTATGGACCTCAGTTCCTCCTGCTCTTCATTTCTCCTGGTCCCATTTCTCCTGCTCTCCCTTTCTCCTGGCCCTCATTCTTCTCGGTCCCTGTCCTCCTGGTCCCCAGGTTCTCCTACCACACAGCTCCTCCTGACCCACAGTTCCTCCTGGACCCCAAGTCCTCCTGGTCCACAGTTCCTCCCGGACCCCAAGTCCTCCTGACCCACAGTTTCTCCCAGATCCCAAGTCCTGTTGACCCACAGTTCCTCCTGGATCCCAAGTCCTTCTAGTCCACAGTTCCTCCTCCCTCACAGTTCCTCCTGGACCTCATGTCCTCCTGACCCACAGTTCCTCCTGGTTCACAGTTCCTCCTGGACCCCAAGTCCTGTTGACCCACAGTTTCTCCTGGATCCCAAGTCCTCCTGACCCACAGTTCCTCCCATCTCCCATCCTGATCCTCCAGACCCTTCCTCAGCTCCATTGTTCCCATCCCGATCTGGGACCCCCCCCAACTGCTCGTGGAGAAGGTCCCAGCAGTCTGCCCCCTCGAAGGGACACCCACTCCTCCGGGTGGGTGGGAGGTGCCCCCATGCCCTCCCTAGGATGGTCTCCGGGGTCCCCTCTCACCAAGCGCTCGTGGGGGTGGAGGCTGCAGTAGCTGCTGGACTGGGGGATGTGAGAAGAGTTGCCCAACATGGCCCCGTAGCCTGGTTGGTTCATCCCGCTGGAGGAGCTCCAGGGGTCGCTGCCGTGGTGTCCATCTGCAACACAAGAGGGAACCACGACTCCTGAGCTTCCACACCCCGGCCAAGCCCCTTCTGAAGTGGCTACAGGAGGTTCTGGGAGGGAGGAACGTGCTCCATCGCCCTTTGGGTGAAAAGCCTTCTCCTGATGGCCAACCCAACCACCCCCTGGGGTCCAGAGAGAAGAGCTCGGCGCCTGCTCCTCCTCCTCCTCCCCACAGCAGGAAGATGGAGACCACCATGTGCTCTCCTCACCATCTCCTTTGCTCCAAGCTGAGGAGACCCAGTGGCTTCAGCTGCTCCTCACAAGGCTTCATCTCCAAACTCTTCACCAACCTGGAATGGGTTGGGTTGGAAGGGACCTCAAAGCCCATCTGGTTCCAAAGGCAGGGACACCTCCCACTGGGAGGTGGCCAAGGCCAGGCTGGATGGGGCTTGGAGCAACCAGGAGGTGGCCAAGGCAAGGTTGGATGGGGCTTGGAGCCCCCTGACCAAGTGGGAGGTGTCCCAGCCCCATGGATCTGGCTGGGCTTTGAGATCCCTTCCAACCCAACTCCTCCTCTGTTCCTCCAAACCACATTGGGCAGAAGAACGACGGCCAAACCTCTTCTGTTTCCACGACCTCGTTGCTTTTCCAGTGTTTCCCGGTGGAATATACGAATGAGATGCAAATGAGCTGTCCCTTTGCCAAGGAGCTCCTCACCTTGCATGAAGAAGGAGCTGGGGAAGGTGCCGGCTGCTGGTTTGGAGGACGGGTACCCCGGCGAGTCCCGGTTGTAGTCGGCCGTGCTCGCTGATGGGGCGTAGACCTATGGAGAAGAACAACTCCCTTGAGGTGGCTTCAGGAGGAGAAGAACCCCTTTGAGGTGGCTTTGGTAGGAGAAGAACCCCTTTGAGGTGGTTTCAGGAAGAGAAAACCCACTCCCCTGAGGTGGCTTCAGAAGGAGAAGAATCCACCCCCTTGAGGTGGCTTCAGGAGGAGAACAATCCCCTTGAGGTGGCTTCAGGAGAACAACCCCCTTGAGGTGGCTTCAGGAGGAGAAGAACCACTCCCCTAAGGTGGCCTCAGGAGGAGAAGAAGAGAGGAAACCATCTGATTTTGACCTTTTTGGGGGAAGAAATCGGGTCAGAAGGACAAAGATCACCCAATCGCTCGTGGCCACCACCGAAGAGATCCATGAGCACCTCATCTCCCCGGCTTTTGAAGGCCACCAGGGATGGGGACTCCACCAAGGTCCCTGGGAAGCCCTTCCAGTGCCTGAGAAACCCTTTTTGGTGAAGACACCTTTCCTGATGTCCCTTTATAACCTCACCCGGGGCAACCCGAGGGCATCTGCTCCCATCCTGGAGAACAGCCCAGCACCCACCACCCGACCAGAACCTCCTCCCCGGTAGTGATGAGGTCTCCCCTCAGCCTCCTTTTCCTCCTGGTGAAGCAACCTTAGCTCCATCAGCCTTCTTCTCCAGCCCCACCTTCCCTTGGCCTTCTCCAGATGTTCTCCAGCTTCTCGCTTGGACCACAACCCCCCCCTCCTCCAGCTCTGTGAGGGACTGGAAAAGGAGCTCCAAAAGCAGCTCCAATTGGACCTTCTCCAGCTCCAAAAGCAGCTCCAGTTAGACCTTCTCCAGCTCCATACAAGCCCTTTTTTGGGGGGTAAACCAGGGTGTTTTGGGGACAAACGGAGGAACCAGATGTCCATCTGTTCTTCTCCAAACAAACGGGAACCCGAGCAACGCTCGGAGCCACCTCACCTCCTGCTTCCGACCAAAAGCCCTCAAGACCTCAAGCCTTTTGACCCAAACTTAGATTTTTTAAGGGCCAAATCACCTCAAAAGTTCCTATTTTGAGGGCCTCAGTTCCTACCCATCTGGAGAAGCTCCTCAGAATCTGGATGGGTAGGAGACCACCAGCAAAATCCTCCTCTCCTTCCGACGTCACGTGTTTGGCTGATGAAGAGATGTCCCAAACGTGCCCAAACCCCTCGTTTCTCCTCAATTTTGGGGACAAACTGGAGGTTTTGGTCATTTTAGGAAGCAAACATTGGCCTTTCTCTTGAAGAAAGTGTTTCCACCACCTAAACCCCTCATTTCTCCTCCAGCTTTGAGGACAAACCCAAAGTTTTTGGTCATTTTAGGGAGCAAACATTGGCTTTTCTGCCTCAAGGAAGCGTTTCCACCACCCAAACCACTCGTTTCTCCTCACGTTTTGGGGATAAACCCGAGGTTTTGGTCCTTTTAGGAAGCAAACATTGGCTTTTCTGCTTGAAGAAAGCCTTTCCACCACGCAAACTCCTCATTTCTCCTCACAATTTGGGGTCAAACCTGAGGTTTTGGTCCTTTAGGGAGTAAACACTGGCTTTTCTGCTTGAAGAAAGCGTTTCCACCACCCAATCCCCCCCCCCCCCCGAGATGCCCTCAAAGCAGGCGGAGAAAGGGGATGTCTTATTTCACGGCGCGATCTCTCCCTCAGCTGGAGATGCCTCCTCCTCCCTCCCTCCCTCTCTCATCTCCAGATGGTCAGGAAGAGGCCGAGCGTTGTCATCTCCTGGATGAAAATGGATCCTCTTCCTGGCCGACATTTCGCAGCAGAACTTGGCAGGGCGCCCGTTCCACCGCTCGTCGACGGAAGAGCAACCAACAGCTGCCCCAGGGCCTTGGGAAGAACCAGATGGGGCCTCTTTCTCCATGCTTGGAGATGTCGTTAAAAAAACACTCCAAAAAGTGGGGAGGGGAAGGGTGGTGGAGGCAACAAAAGTGGGGAGGGGAAGGGTGGTGGAGGCACCAAAAGAGGGGAGAAGGGTGGTAGAGGCACCAAAAGAGGGGAGGAGAAAGAGGATGGAGGCACCAAAAGAGGGGAGGAGGAGGATGGTGGAGGCACCAAGAGTGGGGAGGAGAAGGGTGGTGGAGGCACCAAAAGAGGGGAGAAGGGTGGTGGAGGCACCAAAAGTGGGAAGAAGGGTGGTGGAGGCACCAAAAATGGGAAGAAGGGTGGTGGAGGCACCAAAAGAGGGGAGGAGAAGGGTGGTGGAGGCACCAAGAGGGGGGAGGAGAAGGAGGATGGAGGCACCAAGAGGGGGGAGGAGACGGAGGATGGAGGCACCAAGAGGGGGGAGGAGAAGGGTGGTGGAGGCACCAAAAGTGGGAAGGAGAAGGGTGGTGGAGGCACCAAGAGTGGGAAGGAGAAGGAGGATGGAGGCACTAAGAGGGTGGAGGAGAAGGAGGATGGAAGCACTAAGAGGGTGGAGGAGAAGGAGGATGGAGGCACTAAGAGGGTGGAGGAGAAGGAGGATGGAGGCACTAAGAGGGTGGAGGAGAAGGGTGGTGGAGGCACCAATAGTGGGGAGGAGGAGGGTGGTGGAGGCACCAAAAGTGGGGTTGGAATGATCAGGAGAAGGTGGGGTGGCAGTGGGCAGGAATGAAGCCCAGTAGAACCTGAAGACCAAGCTTGGAATGGGTTGGATTGGAAATGACCTTCAAGCCCATCTGGTTCCATGGGCAGGGACACCTCCCACTGGATCAGGGGGCTCAAAGCCCCATCCAACCTGGCCTTGAACACCTCCAGGGATGGGGCAGCCACATCTTCTCTGGGCAACCTGGGCCAGGGCCTCCCAACCCTCACAGAATGGGTTGGGTTGGAAGGGACTTCAAAGTTCAACCAGTTCCAACCTCCACGGGCAGGGACATCTCATCTTAGAACCTTGAGGGACCTCATTGTAGAACCATAAGGGACCTTCTTTTAGAACCCTGAGGGACCTCACTTTAGAACCATGAGGGACCTCAGTTTAGAACCATGAGGGGTCTCATCGTAGAACCTTGAGGGGTCTCATCGTAGAACCTTGAGGGGTCTCATCGTAGAACCTTGAGGGACCTCAATTTGGAACCACAAGGGACATTCTTTTACAACACTGAGGGGTCTCACCGAAGAACATGAGGGAACTTCTTTTAGAACCATGAAGGACCTCATTTTAGAACCATGAGTGTCCTCGTTTTAAAACCATGAGGGACCTCGTTTTAGAACCAGGAAGGCCCTCATTTTCGAAGCACGATGGATGCCCCCAGCCATTGTCCTCCCTGCTTCCACCCTTCACCACCACCTCCTCGGCCAATTTTGGGATGAATTTTCCCACTTTCGGGTTTCAAAACCCAGAAACATTCCCCCCCCCCCCAACCCCTTCCAAATTTTTCTCCTTTGAACGTTCTCCAGAAGCAGCTCCTCCTCCTCCACCGCTTCCGGACCTTGACCCGTTCCAGGTTTCCAGCAGAAGGGGCCACTTTGCAACCTCTTAATTTCAGCCACATGTGGAGCGGAGGAGGAGAAGAAGACGACGAGGAGATGATGAAAAGCTTTGGGATAGAGAAAGAAGCCGGAAGGAAGGACCCACCCAACCCATCCATCCCTCCAGGGTTTTCTTCTCTCAACCTGCAAAAAAAAAGGTCCCAATGGGAACCAGATGGCGGCTCATTCCAGATCTTTCCCCACCATCCCCCTTCCCAGGACAAACATCTCCAGGCTCTGGTGTTGCCATCAAAAGGTAATTGAGACCAGATGAGGACTTCCCGGAGTGAAAGCAGATGGAAACCCAACCCCCTCCTCTGTCAATTCCAACCCCAGGATGGGGGGGGACTGGATGGAGTTCCAGGTCCTGCTGAGAAGTTGAGATGGAGAACAAGTGGATGCAGGTGGAGGAACCACCTGCACGGGACCTGAGGGGTGGTGGGGCCGTGGGTCGAAGTGGGGCAGCAGCTCCACCACCACGGCCTTTGTTCGAGCAGAGGAACCCTCAACGATGACTTCTCGTCGTGGAATGATGGGATGGGTTGGGTTGGAAGGGACCTTGGAGATCGTGGAGCCGTGGGATGGGCTAGGTTGGAAGGGACCTCCAAGCCCATTCGGTTCCATGATCAGGGCCACCTACCACTGGATCAGGGGGCTCCAAGGCCCACCCAACCTGGCCTGGAACACCTCCAGGGATGGAACAGCCACCACGCCTCTGGACAACCTGGGCCAGGGCCTCCCCACCCTCCCAGAAGAACATTTCTCCCCAAGATCTCATCTCAATCTCCCCTCTTGGAGCTTCAAACCATCCCTTCTCGTTGTGGTGTCACATCCCTGGAGGTGTCCAAGGCCAGGTTGGATGGGGCTTTGTGGCCCCTGATCCAGTGGGAGGTGGCCCTGCCCATGGAACTGGGTGGGCTTGGAGGTCCCTTCCAACCCAACCCATTCCACAATTCCATGATCCCTGGATCATGGTTGGATGGGGCTTGGAGCCCTCTGATCCAGTGGGAAGTGTCCCTGCCCATGGATCTGGGTGGGACTGGAGCCCAGCACCCACCTCACCACAACCTCCTTGCAGAGGTCTCCCCTCAGCCTCCTCTTCTCCAGCCTAAACCCCTCCAGGTCCTTCACAACGCCTGTTCTGGGGTTGTTCGCCAGCGCCTTCCCTGCTCTGTTCCCTTCTCCAGATGTTCCCCAGCCCCTCCAGGTCCTTCTTGGAGTGAGGGGCCCAACCCTGACCCCAGGATTCCAGGTGACTCCAGGGGGACCATCCCATCCCTGCTCCTGGTGGCCCCACCATGGCTGATCCAAGGCAAGTGCTGATGGCCTCCTTGGCCACCTGCGCCACCGATGCCTCATCTTCAGCTGCTGGTGGGTTGATGGGACAATGGGACAACATGATTGGATGATGGGCCAACACATTGGGCCAAGGAACGTGGATGATGGGACCATGGGCCAGTGGGGTGGGTCAAGGGGTGAACGCTATGGGGTGATGGGACAACACCATGGGGTAATGGAACAAGACGCTGGGATGATGGGCCAACACCATGGGATGATGGGACAAGATGTTGGGATGGTGGGCCAACGCCATGGGATGATGGGACAAGATGTTGGGACGATGGGCCAACGCCATGGGACGATGGGCCAACGCTAAGGGATGATTGGACAACACATTGGGACGATGGGACAATGCTATGGGATGACAGGACAACGCCATAGGGTGATGGGCCAACATGTTGAGATGATGGAACAATGCTACAGGACAATGGGACAATGCTATGGCATGATGGGCCAACACCACAGGGTGATGGGCCAATGAGTTGGGAGATGATGGGCCAACGCAACAAGATGAGGGGTCAACGCAATAGGGTGATGGGACAATGCGACGGACCAACGATCCACGACCATGGGCTAATGAATCTGGACGATGGGACAACACAACAGGACGATGGACCAATGCCTTGAGATGATGGGTCAATGAGTTTGGATGATGGGTCAACACTTTGGGCCAACAGGCCAACGCTACTGATTATGGGCCAATGCATGGGGACAATGGACCAGCACATCTGGATGATGGGTCAACACGATGGGCCAACGGGGCAATGCTATGGGACAATGGGCCAACGCATTGGGCTGATGGGTCAATGAATCTGGATGACGGAGCAACGCAACAGGATGAGGGGCCAACATGTTGGGACAACCAAGTCAACGCATCTGGACAACGGGCCAACTCTATGG
Source organism: Dromococcyx pavoninus (assembly GCA_033558185.1). Classification (NCBI taxonomy): domain Eukaryota; kingdom Metazoa; phylum Chordata; class Aves; order Cuculiformes; family Neomorphidae; genus Dromococcyx; species Dromococcyx pavoninus. The sequence continues at coordinate 56,846 of JAUMJL010000852.1, forward strand.
GATGATGGACCAAGACAATGAGATCATGGGCCAACATGGCAGGACAATGGGCCAACACTATAGGATAATGGGCCAAGACTAGTGGACAACGAGCCAACACAATGGGACAATGGGCCAACGTGACAGGAAGGTGGGACAATGCAGTGGAATGAGGGGCCAACACTACGGGATGATGGGCCAACGGAACAACACTATGGGATGATGGGCCAACGCGAGACAATGGGTCAATGCTATGGGACAATGGGTCAATGCTATGGGACAATGGGCCAAAGCTACAGGATGGTGGGACAACGCCATGGGATGATGGGACAATGCTATAGGACAATGGGCCAAAGCTACGGGATGGTGAGACAACGCTATGGGACGGTGAGACAATGCCATGGGACGGTGGGCCAATGATGTGGGATGGCGGGGGGCCAATGATGTGGGATGGAGGGGAGCCAATGATGTGGGATGGAGGGGGGCCAATGATGTGGGATGGAGGGGGGCCAATGATGTGGGATGGAGGGGGGCCAATGATGTGGGATGAAGGGGGGCCAATGATGTGGGATGGAGGGGGGCCAATGATGTGGGATGGAGGGGGGCCAATGATGTGGGATGGTGGGGGGCCAATGATGTGGGATGGTGGGGGGCCAATGATGTGGGATGGTGGGAGGCCAATGATGTGGGATGATGATGGGACAATGCTATGGGATGGTGGGCCAACAGGTCAAAGCTATGGGATGGTGGGCCAACGCTATGGGATGGTGGGTCAACACGTTGGGATGATGTGCCAATGGATTTGGATGATGGGTCAACACGATGGGATGATGGGCCAACACGATGGGATGATGGGCCAATCCAATGGAGCAAGACATTGGGACAACAGGTCAATGAACCTGGACGATGGCCCAACACTATGGGCCAACGCAATGGGTCAACGGGACAAGAGAATGGAAGGATGGGAAAAGACAAAGGGAGCGTGGGCTAACACAACAGGACTGTGGGGCAATAGGAGAAGACAATGGATGATGAGCCAATGCAATGGGCCAATGGGCCAATGGACCAGGATGACGGGCTAACACCATGGGATGAGGGGAAAAAACGATGGGACGATCGCCAACACAATGGGCCAACAGGACTACAGAGCTGGATGATGGGAAAACAGAACGGGATCAGGGGCCAACACGATGGGATGGTGGGACAACGTTACAGGAAGATGGGCCAATGCTGTGGGACAACGTTACTGGAGAAGGGGACAACCCAACGGGATGAAGGACCAACCCACCGAGATGAGGGGCCAAGGCGATGGCTCTCATCTAAAATGACCACTCTTTCTCCACCCAAACCCTGTGACCCGGGGGGTTTCTCACGGTCCCTTCCATCGCTCGCAGAGGGAGGAATCATCTCTGTTGGGGTGGAACTGGATAGGCTTTAAGGTCACTTCAAACCCAAACCATTCCATGATTCCATGATCTTTAAGGTCCTGCCAAGCCAACCCATTTCATGGTTCCATGATCTTTAAGAGTCCGTCATTCCAAACCATTCTGTAATTCCATGATCTTTAGGTCCATTCCACCCCAAACTATTCCATGATTCTCTGATCTTGAAGGTCCCTCCAATTCAAACCATTCTATGATCTTTAAGGTCCCTTCCACCTCAAACCATTCCATGCCTCCAGGATCTTTAGGTCCTTACCAACCCACCAAGGCATCCCATGATTCCATGATCTTTAAGGTCCCTTCAACACCAAACTAATCCGTAATTCCATGATCTTTAAGGTCCCTTCCAGCACAAACCATCCCATTATTCCATGATCTTGAAGGTCCCTCCAATCCAAGCCATTCTATGATCTTTAAGGTCCCTTCCACCCCAAACCATTCCAGGATTCTCTGATCTTTAAGTTCCTTCCAAGCCCACCCATTCCACGATTCCACGATCTTTAAGGTCCCTTCCAACCCAATCCCCTTCATCATTCCATAACCTTTAAGATCCTTTCCACCTCAAACTATTCCGGGATTCTCTGATCTTTAAGGTGCCTTCCAAGCCAATCCATTCCATGATTCCATGATCTTTAAGATCCCTTCCAACCCATTCCATTATTCTAAGACCTTTAAGGTCCCCTTCCAACCCAACCCATTCCATGATTCTCTAATCTTTGAGGTCCCTTCCAACCCAACCCCTTCTATGGATTATTCGGCTACCGTGTCCTCCAGGAGGTCTCCTGGAAGAAAGAAATCCACTGTCTACTGCAAACACCGGAATTTAATCATGGAACCATGGAATGGGTTGGGTTGGAAGGGACCTTAGAGATCATCCAGTTCCAACCAGTGATCCACCAGTGCAAATAAGAAAGGCCACTCAGTGAGCAAAGAGCTCTGGACATTCCCCTCCTCCAGGTTGCTCCTCACCCTTTTTCGCTTCCAGAGGTGGAAGACACCAACCCAACCGTTGACAGGATTGTTCCCACCCCTCTTTCATTCCCATCCCAACAACTTTTCCCTCTCTATCGCAATGCGTTCACCCTTGAGTCCCAACTCTGTCCTTCCCCCCACCCCCCATCCAGGGACCTCTTTTTCTTCTCCCATCCAGGTGTTTTCCATCAGGAACGGAGCAGGACGTGGTTTCAATTGAAGTTCTCACCTCATAAAGCTCCGCAGGTGCGCGGAATCGGGAAAGGCTGGGCTTTGGATTTCAGCTTAATTGGGAACTTTAGAGGCGAAACGAAGGGCGAAGTCGAAGCTTGAGGAGCAACAAATTGCAGGGTAGGTTTGGATTCAACTTGCAAACGGAGATGGGATCGGCCCTGGATGCTGGAATCGTCCTTCAGCATGGAAATCCCAAACCTAATCCTCTTCTCATCAGAACCAAACCTGGCCCTTTCCCAGGAAAAGCCAAACTCAATCCTTTTCACCAGGATTTGAGGGCTTGGAGGCCCCTGGTCCAGTGGGAGGTGGCCTTGCCCATGGCAGGGGGTGGAACTGGATGGGCTTTGAGGTCCCTTCCAATCCAAACCATTCCATTGGCTTTGAGGTTCCTTCCAACACAACCCATTCCATGGCCTTTGAGGTCCCTTCCAACACAACCCATTCCATGGCCTTTGAGGTCCCTTCCAACACAACCCATTCCATGGCCTGAGGTCCCTTCCAACACAACCCATTCCATTGGCTTTGAGGTTCCTTCCAAAACAACCCTTTCCATGGCCTTTGAGGTCCCTTCCAACACAACCCATTCCATTGGCTTTGAGGTCCCTTCCAACACGACCCATTCCATGGCCTTTGAGGTCCCTTCCAACACGACCCATTCCATTGGCTTTGAGGTCCCTTCCAACACAACCCATTCCATGGCCTTTGAGGTCCCTTCCAACACAACCCATTCCATGGCCTTTGAGGTCCCTTCCAACACAACCCATTCCATGGCCACTGAGGTCCCTTCCAACACAACCCATTCCATGGCCTTTGAGGTCCCTTCCAACACAACCCATTCCATGGCCTTTGAGGTCCCTTCCAACACAACCCATTCCATGGCCACTGAGGTCCCTTCCAACACAACCCATTCCATGGCCTTTGAGGTCCCTTCCAACACAACCCATTCCATGGCCTTTGAGGTCCCTTCCAACACAACCCATTCTATGGCCTTTGAGGTCCCTTCCAACACAACCCATTCTATGATCCGATGACCCCTGGAGGTGTTCAAGGACAGGCTGAACAGACCCTGGAGCCCCCCGATCCAGTGGGAGTTGGCCCTGCTCATGGAACCGGATGGGCTTTAAGGTCCCTTCCAACCCAAACCATTCCATGAAAACCAAAACCCAAGGAAAACCAGACAAATCGAACACCACCACCCCAAAAAAAGAGCCATAAATTCAGTATTTGGGTAATTCCGACTCCTAATGCTCAATTCCCAATTACTGGAGATACCTAACAAGGTTGGGAAACGTTGCCTTCCCACGGGTCCTTGTGGGCTTTCAAACAACTCCTTAACGAGCCTTGGAATTTCTCGTTCCTGACGTTCCACGATAACAGATCTTTTGATTAATCTAATAAATACACTTTTGATATCAAAATGCTGCCGTTAAACACAGCTCCTTGGTGGGAATAAGGAAGGACACGGACTAGATGGTGTCAGAGGTCTTCTCCAACCTTAAGAATTCCATGAATCTATTCTAGGGGTGGAGTCTCCATCCCTGGAAGGGTCCAAGCCCCATGGAATGGTGGCACCTGGGGACGTGGTTTAGCCCGCATGGTGGGGTTGGGTTGATGTTGGGCTTGTGGAGCTTGGAGGGCTTCTCCAACCTTCATCATCCAATGGTAAATTTTGAAGAACTGAGTTATTTCTTGCTGTATTGAAAAGCGTTTTTCCGGAAAACCCAAGGAAAATGAAATTTCTACGCTGGTATCTTTACCCTGTAGAGTTCTACAAGGCTTGGATGGCATCCACCCAACTCCTCCATGAGCCACAGGCACTTTCCCAAAGCCCACCCTGAGAGGCAAAATTCCCTCCCCCCTCCAAAAACTGAAAAACCCATTCAAAATTCTAAAATTTTAGAAAAAAATCCAAAACGGCAACAAAATTGGATGAATTTTAGGAAAATCCGACAAATTTGAAGGAAATCCAACCAAAACAACCCAAATATTCCCTTTTTCACCCCATAAAAGAAGCGAATTCCCTCCCGGGTGGGGAATTTGACGGCACACCCTGAGCTTAATGTGAACCAGATCGAGGGCGAAACAGGAAACAACCAATTCCTCGGCACAATTTCCTGTCGAGCGGGTGGAAAAGGGATTGGAACGGCTGTGCTGGGTGTTGCGTCGGAGCTTTTGTTCCCCCTCCTCCTCCTCCTTTTTTCTTCTTCTCCAGCACAAAAACCCCAAAACGCAGCTCGGAAGAGAAGATGTCAACACCCCGAGAACCTCTTCCCTCTCAATCTCGAATCGAATTGAATCCGATTCGATTTAGAATTCAATTTTCAATTTCATTTTGTAGCCTTTTAATTAAAACCCACCCAAATTTCCCGGCTGGGAAGGGAGAGAAATAATGGGAAATCCCTTTTGATCCATGTAGACGATGCGGATTTAACGGGAATTTGCACCCCAGCTTTAGGAATTCTGGTCAAATCCGGCTTTTTGGGAGATAAATTTTCAGGAATTCCTACCCCAGCTGATGGGAAGAACGCGATTGGGGGGGGGGGGGGGGGGGATTGGAGTTGGAGAGGGACCTTTAAAACAGGTCCGAGAGCACCAAGACATTGGGTTTGTCCTTTGTTCCCCGGCTCCGGGATGGAAAACACGAGCCCAGATTGAGTCAAAAAGTGGGGATTTAGAGATATAGGAATATCATTATATATATTATATATTAATATTATATATTAATTAATATTAATATATAGAGCTAGATATATACCTAGTTTTATTCTCTCTATAATTTTATATATATAACTAAACACAGAATTTTATTCTCTATACATCTATAATTTTATATAAATACACATCTATAGACATGGTTTTATATAAATATATATGGGTTTATATATATAGCTTTATATATATGTTTTTATATAACTATGTATATGGTCTTACATAAATATATATATGATTTTATATATACGGTTTTATATAAATACATATATGGTTTTATATACATATATGTATGGTTTTACATAAACATATACATGGTTTTATATACCTATATATATGGTTTTATATAAATACATAGCTATATATATGGCTTTATTTGATATATAGCCGTAAATCTATATTTTTATTCGATGTAGCTATTCGTATATACAGTTTTATTTGAGATATAACCCTAAATATGCATTTTTATTTGCGATATCCCCCTATATATGTATTTTATTATAGTTATATATCAATACACACAGTTTTTTATATATATAACTATATACTTACTTTTATATTAAATATATAGCTATATATAGTTTTATTTTAGGTACATATCCATATAGAGAGAGTTTTCAATATCTACCTGTATACACTGTTTTATTTCAGTTATATACCTATATACATAGTTTTATTTGGGATATAACCCTATATACACTGGTTTATTTCAGATATATCCCTAAATATATGGGTTTATTTCAGATTTATCCTTATATACACTTTTATTTCAGCTATATCCCTATTTACACTGATTTATTCCAGGTACTTCCCTATATACACAGATTTTTTTTAAGATTTATATCTAACCACAGCTTTATTTTAGTTTTATCCCTCTATACACGCCTTTATTTTACACATATATCCCTATATAAATAGTTTTATATTTGACACATACCTATATATCCCTATCTACACACTTTGATTTTAGCTCTATAACTATATAAACACTTAATTAAGATAAATCCCTACATCTATACTTTTATTTTCGATATCTACCTCTCTATATAGTTCTATATTAATATACACACCCATATATATATACACATACCCATATATATATATATATAGCTTTATTCTAGGTATATACCTATATAAATTGTTTCATTTAAGAAATATGCCTATACGCAGTTTTATTCCCCATACATCCCCATATATATATAACTATACGTAGTTTTATTCCAGATATATCCCTATGTATACAGTTTATATGTACATATAGTTTTATTCTTGATATACCCTTACATACAGTTTATACGTAACTACAGTTTTAGCCTAAGTATATCCCTATATACAGTTTTTTATATATATATAACTATATATATAGTTTTATTTGATATAGACCTATATAGGCACTTTAAATCTAGATCTATATACATGTTTTTACTTCAATTATATCCCTATATATACAATTTATATCCCTACATACAGTTCCATTTAAGATATATCCCTATATATATACTATTTATATCCCTATATATACAATTTATATCCCTATATACAGTTCTATTTTAGATATATCCCTATATAAACAATTTATATCCCTATATACAGTTCTATTTCAGATATATCCCTATACATTTTTATATCTATCCCTGGTTTTATTTTCTATACATCCCTCTACGCACAGCTTTATTTTAGGTACATATCTCTGCACACTATTATTTATTAGATATAAACCTCTACATGTGATTTTATTTTAGATATCTCCCTATATACATGATTTATATACATATATAACTCTTTCTAGAGTTTTTATATCTCTCCCTATATCGTTTATTTTATACATAATGACATTATTTTATCTATAACTGGAACATCTATATAATTCTGATTTCCAGACCCAGATTTATTTCAGATACACCCCTATACACACAATTCCACTGCAGCTCTATCCCTATTGGCACAGTGTCCCTCCAGATACACACCTATAGAAATGGCTTCAGGTTTGATATATAGAGTTTTATTTTCGATATAGACTTTTATTTTACATACACATGGTTTTATTTTAGATATATTGTTTTATTTTAGATATATAGTTTTATTTTACACATACATGGTTTTATTTTTGATATATATAGTTTTATTTTCAATATTTATAATTTTATTTTAGCTCTCTCCCCATACACAGTTTTATTTTCAATATATGCCTATATACACAGTTTTAATTTAGCTATACGCCTATATAAATGGGTTTATTCTATGTATATAACTATATACATGGATTTATTTCGGATAAATCCCCATATACATGGATTTATTTCGGATATATCCCCATATAGATGGTTTTATTTCGGATATATCCCTGTATACGTGGTTTTATTTCAGATATATCCCTATCTACGTGGTTTTATTTCAGATATATCCCTATATACGTGGTTTTATTTCAGATATATCCCTATATACGTGGTTTTATTTCAGATATATCCCTATATACCTAATTTTATTTCAGATATATCCCTATATACCTACTTTTTACATACCTATAAAACTATATATGGTTTTATTTCAGATATATCCCCATATACCTCGTTTTATTTTAGTTATATACCTGTATATGTAATTTTTTGCTTTAGATATATCCCTATATACCTGGTTTATTTATATATATAACTATACACCTAATTTATATATATAGCTACATAGATAATTTTTGTATATATAACACTATACACAGTTTTTAATATATATAAATACATATGGTTTTATTCTCTCTATAAATACCTATATACATAATTTTAGATATATACCTATATACACAGTTTGAGATCTATATTGATTTATATTGGTTTATTTCAGATGTATCTACATATCTTTATATCACTATTATTTCAGATCTATATCTATGTCTATATCTATATCTACGTCTATATATTATTTCAGATTTAGATCTATATCTCTATATTATTTCAGATCTAGATCTAATATCTATATCTAATCTATATCTGTATCTCTCTATATTATTTCAGATCTATATCTCTATATTCTGTGTTTATATATATCTATATATCTACTTATCTCCATATCAATATCTCCGTAATTATATATTTATCTATATAGATATCTATTATTTCAGATCGATATCTATCTATATACACAGATATCTATATTGTTTTATTTCAGATCTATATCTATAGATATATAATTAAACACCTATCTATAGTTTTATTCGGATCTATCCCTACGGATAATTTCAATTTACAGATATCCATACCCTTAACTGAATATATAAACACTTCATTTCCGAGATATGCTTTATAATTCCCACAATTTTGATTTTCCTCTCCTCAGGAGGGAGAAATTCATTTAAAATCCACTCCACAAACACTGAGAACTGCCCCCAAATATCCTGCTTTTTGGATAAAACCGGGACTTGGCTCCACGGTCGCCCTGGATCTCCCATCCCGCAGCCGGAATTCTCCCCGCGGGGACACGACCGGACGCAGGTGCCGTGAATTCAGCATTGCCAGTACCAACCCCATCCCTACGCTTGCAAACTCTCTCCATCACCTCCTCCGTTTTCTCCATGGTGATGATCAATATTCCAAATATTCCCAATACTTTAAAGCCCGATCCACGACCCCGATGGAAAATTCCTGCTTCAGGGCTTCGCTTTGGCCGTTCCTTTCTCCGAAAGAAGACTTTCTCCACCAACCCCCATGCCAAGTCGCAACTCCTCACTTGTCAATATTCCCCGTAATTAGTGCCAGAAACGCCAGCACCGAGCATCCAGCGGCACCTCCAAACCTGACGGGGACCAAAAAGCTTCCGACTTGGAATGTGAACCTCCTCAGCGTTGACTTTGGTAGGGGACTGGAGGACTTGGCCAACAAACTCTTGTAAAGAGGGACTTTGGGAAAGGCTCAGAAGCTTGGGGAGGAGAAAGAGCAATTACAAGAATTACAGCATTCCCAACAGGATTGAACCCATGCCGGGATCATAAATGTTGTCATTTTTGGGGGTATGAGGGGGTTCAATCTCATTCCCGATAATTTCCATCCCAGTTCCTTACTATTTGAGGAACTCTACGAGATGCAATTCCCAAAATTCAAGGGATCCAGGATCCCCAAAGCACCTCCTTTTGCAGGTGATGGGCGTATCCCAATGGAAAAATCGGCGTTGCCTTGTTTCCCACCAAATCCGAGCATCAAATCAGGGATAAATCCCTCCTTTTTAGAAATATTTTAGGAATTTAGAGCCTGATTTTTCATAATATCCCTTTGTTTAACACCAGATTTTTTTTGGTTTTCCTCCTGGTTTAGGATTCCCTAAACTCAAATATTCCCTCTCGGCAAAGATTTCTGACGGATGTGCGGCACTAAAGAGTTAACGGTGCGAAGCGCTTGCCCGCTAAACTCCTCGGCACAAAAATCCATCTGGAAAACCCTGCCTTTATGGCACTTTTCCTTGTTTATCCAGCTTTTTTTTGGGGGGGGGGGGCACAACTTGGATTGGGAAGAGGTTGTTTGGTTCCTTTTGTTTCTTCCCAAGGAAAAACCCAGGAGGGGGGCGATGCGGGGGGGGGGGGGGGGGGGGGGGGAGATGAGGAGAAAAGAGGAGAAATCGGAAAATAAAAATGGGGAATTTTGAACTTCGTTGTGAACTTGCGAAGCTCAAGGGAGGTGTTGGGAATGTTGGACGCGTAGCGTTCCCGGCTCTCAGCACAATGCGGGATGAGAGCCGGAACAATGCCGGCTCTGTCCGCACCAAATTCCCTTTGGCAAAGGGATCCTTTCTCCCCCCCCCCATCCCTCGTCTTTCCCGGAGACGCTTTCCCAGCGCCGTGCGCCAACGGCCAAAGAACCCCCCCCTTCGCCCTTCTCTCTCTCTCCCCAAAGCGACCCCATCTCCTCCTTTGGACGGATTCCCACCTTCTGGAATGCACAAAGACGGGAGAAAGGGGCCTTGGCAGCGCGATGATGTCATAAACCCAGAGTTTTGGGGAAGTACGACGGCATTCCGGGCGCGGCGTTCCCAGCTTTCAATGCCCAATCACCCCCCCCCCCCCAAGCCTCAAAAAATCCACAAATAAGGAAAAACAACCCCCAAATCCACCAAAAATTCCCCCCTCCCTTGCCCCCCCAGCCCTTTCCGCATCGCTTATCCCTCAGGAAGTGCTCGGAATTGTTTACCCCGGGATTTGTTTGCGGCTGGCCAGCGGCGAGGAACTTTTTTTGAGTCACAGAAGAAGAGTTTCGGAGCCTTAAATCCCTTTGGAATGGGAAGAACTGACACAAATCCCCCAATATTTCCATTTTGTAGATTTATAATTCAAAATTCCATGCTTTTTCCTGGCTAAATTCCCAGTTTCTCCCCCCTCCCCCCCAAGCCTGCGTTTATAACACAGAAAATTTAGAAAACATTCCCAATAAATGGTTTTAAATCGGAATTAAATCCGATTATTTCCCTGCAGGAGAGCCCTTTGCCCAACCGGATGAATCCCAGGAGAATTCCTTTGCTCCATCTGCAAATTCTGCATCGGGATCGAGAGGAACCGCATGGAAAAAGTTGGGAGGAATCCAAATTGGAGCAATTTTCTCCATTCCCAGTGCTCCGAAATATCATTTTCCATCTTTTTGTTTGTTTGTTTCCCAGCACCAAATCCCCACCCAAAATTTTTAAAGCTGTTTTTCCAGAGAAACTGCAAAATCCAAGCCCAAATAGCAGGGATAAAACATTCCAATAAACCCACATTTTTGGGAATATTCAACATCAATAAAGCATTTTGGTTGGAACTGGGGGGGGGGGGGGGGGGGGGATGAGAAGCAAAATGACCAGGAACGGGATTTTGGGGGGTGATGGAATCAGGGAGGGGAAGCGCCACGTTCCTTCTTTTCCAATTTGCACCGAATTCCAACCTTTTCAACCTAAATTCACCCAAATCCATATCTTTTCAAGGAATAACGCGACACGACCACTGCAAAAACGGGTTGGAAAGGCGGAAAATGGGTTTGGAACGGGTAAAAAATAGGTTGATGGCTGTGTGTGTCCCCACCTTGTTTTATCCCACCATAGCTCCAGCTGATTCCCATTGGGAATACTGAGGGGGACACACACTGGGAATAGGATTTAGGGGGGAGCAGGAGGGGTCGGGGGGAGCAGGAGGGGGGGACGTCGCGTTCCGTGCTCTGCGCATCCTTTTCCCTCCACAGTCAAAGCAAATCCCAAACTTCTCAAGCCCGGATGAGCCAAATACATAAGTTTTTAAGGAATTATGCCACAGGAGTATTAATAATGGGTTCAGAAACACTAATAATGGGTGCAGAAACGTTAATAATGGGTGCAGAAACGTTAATAATTGGCATGGAAAGGCTAAAAATGGTTTCAGAACAGCTAAAAATGGTTTCGGAGCACTAAAAATGGGTTCAGAACATTACGAAATGGGCCAGAAACACTGCAAAATGGGTTCAAAAATGCTAATAATGGGTTCGAACCCACTCCAAAATGGGTCAGAAACACTCAAAAATGGGTCAGAAATGCTACAGATGGGTTCAAACCACTACAAAATGGTTGGAAACAGTAAAAAATGGGTTCAAAAAGCAGCAAAGTGGGTTCAGAAAGACTAAAAATGGGTAAAACCACTACACAGTGGGTTTCGAAATTCTGTTAATGGGGCCAAAACAGTCAAAATTGGGTTTGAAACACTGCAGAGTGGGTTCAGGAAGACTAAAAATGGATTTGAACCACCACAAAATGGGTCTGAGTCCCTAAAAATGGGTTCAGAAATGCTATGAAAAGGTTCGGGAAGACTAAAAATGGGTTCAAAAGAGTACAAAGTGGGTCTGAATCACTGAAAAGGAGGTTGGAAAGACTAAAAATGGGGCTAAAGTGGGTCTGAACCACTAAAAATGGGTTCAGAAATGCTACAAATGGGTTCAGGCCACTGCAAAATGAGTCCAAAACAGTACAAAATGGGTCTGAAACAGTACAAAATGGGTCTGAAACACTACAAAATGGGTCTGAAACACTACAAAATGGGCCCAAAATAGTAAAATATGGCTTCAAAAGCTCAGCAAATGGGTTCAGAAAGACTCAAAATGGGTCCAAAACACTACCAAAAGGGTTCGGAGAAACTAAAAATGGGTCAAAACACTAGAAAGCGGGTTTGGAAAGGCTAAAAATCAGATCAAACAACTACAAAGTGGGTTCAGACCACTACAAACTGGGTTAGAACCAAGACAAAATGGGTCCAAACCACTAAAAATGGGTTCCGAACACTACAAAATGGGCTCAAACCGCTACTAAGTGGGTTAGAACCACTCCAAACTGGGTCCAAACCAGTAAAAATGGGTCCGAAGCAGTAAAAAATGGGTTCAATGCAGTACAAAGTGGGTTCGAAACACTAAAATGGGTTTAAACCAGTACAAAGTGGGTCCAAAACACTAAAAACTGGGTCTGAAGCAGTAAAAGGGTCCAAACCAGTACAAAACGGGTCCAAAACACTAAAAATGGATTCAAACCAGTACAAAGTGGGTCCAAGACATTAAAAATGGCTTCAAATCAGTACAAAATGGGTCCAAACCAGTAAAAATGGGTTCAAACCAGTACAAAATGGGTCCAAACCAGTACAAAATGGGTTCAAACCAGTACAAAGTGGGTCCAAAACACTAAAAAGGGGTTCAAAGCAGCACAGACTGGGTCCGAAACACTAAAAATGGGTTCAAAACAGTAAAAAGTGGGTCGAAAACACTAAAAAGGGGTTCAAAGCAGCACAAAGTAGGTCCAAAACACTAAAAATTTGTCCAAACCAGTACAAAGAGGGTCCAAAACAGTAAAAAGGGGTACAAACCAGTACAAAGTGGGTCCAAAACACTAAAACCAGTACAAAGCGGGTCCGAAACACTAAAAACGGGTTCAGAAAGGCTAAAAATGGATCAAAACCGCTGAAAAAACCCGGGTCGCCAACAGTAAAACACGGGGTTCGGAAAGACTCAAACGGGGTTCGAAACCGTCTACAAAGTGGCTTCGGAAAGCCTCAAACCGGGTTGGAACCACTTCGAAGCGTGTCCGCACCCCCCCCCTCCCCTTCCGCCCCGCACCACCCCGCCCGATGTCGGGGTCCCCTTACCCCCCGGTTCCCCGCCCCCCCCCCCTCACCGCTTTGCCGTTGTAGTAGTACATGAGGGGGTTGGCGATGCTGTAGGCGCAGTACATGGTGCTCCCGGCTCCGGCTTCGGCCCCCGCCAACTCCTCTCCGGCCGCCGGCTTTCGCCCCCCACCATCCCCGGCCCCGCCACCGCCTCCTCCTCCTCCTCCTCCTCCGCCTCCTCCGCCGCCGCCTCCTCCGCGCGGGGCCCGGCGCGCGCCACATGCAAATGAGGGAGCGCCCGGCGCGCGCCAGCGGGGGCGGGGGCTGCGCGCGCCCCCTCCTCCCCCCACCCCCCCCCGCCTCTTTTTTCCCTTTTTTTCCCTCTTTCCCTTTTTTCCTCTATCCTTTTTTTCTCTTTCCCTTTTTCCCCTTTGCCCTTTTTTTCTCTTTCCCTTTTTTCTTTCCCTTTTTTCCCTTCTTTCTGTTCCCCCCCTTTCCCTTTTCCTCCCCTTTCCCTCTCCCCCCTTTTTCCCCCTTTCCCTTTTCCCCCTCTTTCTCTTTTTTCCCTCTTTCCCTTTTTTCTCTTTCCCTTTTGCCCCCCTTCCCCCACCTTTCCCCCTTTTTCCTTCTTTCTCTTCCCCCCTTTCCCTTCTCCCCCTTTCCCCTTTCTCCCCTTTCCCCTTTTCCCCCCTTTCCCCTTTTTTACCCTTTCCCTTTTTTCCCTTTCCCTTCCCCCCCTTTCCCTTTTCCTCCCTTTTCTCTCCCTTTCCCTTTTTTCCTTTCCCTTTTTCCCCTTCCTTTTCCCCTTCCCCCCTCTTTCCCTTTCCCCTCTTTCCCTTCCCCCCTCTAGTCCCCCTTTTTCCATTTCCCCTTTTTCCCTTTCCTTTTCCCCCTTTACCCTTTTTCCCTTTCCCCTTTTTCTCTTGCCCTCCCCCCTTTCCCTTTTCCCCCCTTTCCTTTTTTCTCTTTCCCTTTTTCTTTCGTTTTTGCTTTATTTTTTAAAGAAAACTTTGCAGTTTTTTCTTCACTTTTTTCTTCCCCCTTTTTTATTTTCCTTCACATTTGCTTTATTTTTTTAAAGAAACAAATCTCCTTTTTCTTCTTCCCCTTTTTTCTTTCGTTTTTCCTCTTTATTTTTAAACAAAAATTCTCTTTTTGCTTCCATTTTTTCCTCGTTCCCTTTCCTTTTTTCCCTTCTTTTTTCCTTTATTTTTTTGAAGAAAAAATAGTTTTTTTTCTTATTTATTTTTCCTCTTTCTTTTTTCCTCTTTCCCTTTTTTCCCTTTCAGTTTTATAATTTTTTAAGGAAAAATTCCCTTTTTCTCCCCTTCCCTTCCCTTCTTTCCTTTTTTTCTCTTCCCCCTTTTCTTCCTTTTTCCTCCTTTTTTCTCCTTCCCTTCTCCTCCCTCTTTTTCCACTTTTTTCTTTCCCTTTCCCCTCTTTCCCCTTTTTTCTTTCTCCTTTCCTCCTTCTTCCCCTTTATTCTTCCCTTCCCCCTCCTTTTCCCCCTTTTCTTTTTTCTCTCCCTTTCCTCCCTCCTTTCCCCTTTTTCTTCCCTTTTTCCCTCTTTCCCCTTTTCATCCTTTTTCCCTTCCCCCCTTTTCTTTCTTTTCCCACTTTTCCCTCTTCCCTTTTTTCTTCTCTTCCCCCCTTCCTTTTTCCCCTTCCCCTTTTTTCTTCACTTTCCCCCTTTTTCCTTCCCCACTTTTGTCTCTCTTCTCCCTTTTTATCTTTCCCTCCCTTTTCTCCTTTCCCTTCTCTCTCTTTTCCCTCTTATTCCCTCTTTTTGTCCTTTTTTTCTTTCCATTTCGCTCCTTTCCTCCCCTTTTCCCCTTTCCTTCCCTTATCCCTCTTTTTCCTTCTTTTATTCCTTCCCTTTCTTCCCTTCCCCTTCCCCTTTTATCTTTTTTCTTCCTTTTCTTCACTTTTATCCCTTTCCCTCCTTTTTTCTTCTCCTCTCTCCCCTTTTTTCTTCCCTTTTCCCCTTCCCCCCTTTCTCCTGTTTTCCTTCCCTTCTCCCCCTTTTTCCTCCCTTTTCACCTCTTTTTTCTTTTCACTTTTTTCTTTCCTCCATTTTTGCCTTTTTGACCGATTTTTCTTCCCTTTTCCCCTTTATTCTTCCATTTTTCTCTTCCCCTCTTTCTTCCTTTCCCCCTTTTTCCTTCCCCATTTCCGCTTTTTTATTCCTTTATTTTCCCCTTTTTTCTTCCTTCTTTTTCTGGTTCTCCTTTTTCCCTTCCCTCCTTTGTCCCCTTTTCTTTTTCCCTTTTTTCCTTTCTCCTTTCTTCCCTTTCCCCTTTTTTCTTCCCTTTTTCCATTCCCCTTTCACCCTTTTTTCTTCCATTTTCCCTTTTCTGCTCCTTTTTTCTTTCCCTTCCCTTTTTCTTCACTTTTCTCCTTCCCCCTCGTTTTTCATTCCCTTCCCCTCTTTCTCCTTTTTATCCTTTTTCCCTTTCTCCATCCCTTTTTATCCTTTCCCCCACTTCCTCCTTTTTTCTGTTCCCCCTTTTCTCCTTTTTATCCCTCTTTTTTCCCTTTCTTTCCTTCCCTTCTTTTCCCTTTCACCCTTCCTCCCCTTTTCATTCCCTTTTCCTTCTTTTCCCATTTTTCCTTCTTTTGTATCCACTTCCCCTTGTTTCTTCCCTTTTTCCTTTCATTTTCCCTTTTTCTTCCTTTTTTTACATTCTTCCTTCTCTCTTCCCTATTTTCTTTCAATTTTCCCTTTATTTCTTCTTTTTTTCTTTCATTATCCGCTTTACTTTTTCCCTTTTTCATTTTCACCCTTTATTTCTATATTTTCCTTTCATTTATTCCCCTTTCTACCATTTTTCTTTCATTTTCCCTGTATTCCTTCACTCTTTTCTTCCAATTTTCCCTTTTTTCTTCCCTTCCCCTCATTTTACCTTCCCTTTTTTCTTCCCTTTTCCCTTCCCCCTTTTTTCCTTTTTCTTCCCTCTTTTCTGCCCCCTTCCCCCCATTTTTCTACCCTTTCCCCCATTTTTTCTTCCCCCTTTTTCCTCCCCCCCTTATTTTCCTTCCTTCCCCCCTTTTTACTTCCCCTTTTTCCTTCTCCTCCTTTTTCTTATTTTCCATCCCTCTCTCAGTTTTTTCTTCCCCTTTTTTGCCCCTTTTTCCTTTCTCCCTTTTTCTTATTTTTCCTGTTTTATCTTTTTCTTATTTCTCTTTTTAGTTTTCTTATTTTTCTTATTTTCTTAATTTTTCTTTTTTCTTTTCTTCCTTTTTCTTATTTCTTCTCTTTTTTCAATTTACCTTTACCTTTTTTCTTATTTCTTTTTTCTTATTTTTCCAATTTATTATTTTTCCTTTTTTCTTATTTCTTTATTTTTTCAATTTATTATTTTCCCCTTTTTTATTTCTTCCTTTTAATTTTTTCTTTCTCTTATTTCTTATTTTTATTTTTCAATTTTTTCCTTTTTTCTTATTTCTTATTTCTTTTTTCTTCTTTTCTTATGTTTTATTTTTATTTTTTCCCTTTTTATTTCTTTTAATTTTTTCCTTGTACCTTCTTTTCATAGTATTTCTTTTTTTCATTTTATTTTTTCCATTTTATTTCTTTTCCATTTTATTTCTTTTTCCATTTTATTTCTTGTTTCCATTTTATTTCTTTTTTCCTTTTATTTCTTTTTCCATTTTAATTATTTTTTCATTTTAATTATTTTTTCATTTTACTTCTTTTTTCCATTTAATTTTTTCCATTTTATTTTGTTCCATTTTGTTTTTTCCATCTTGTTTCTTTTTTCCATTTTATTTCTTTTTCCATTCTACTTTTTCTGTTATTTCTTCTTCCATTTTCCCCTTTTATTTCTTTTTCACTTCTTTTTTCTTTCCTTTTCTTTTTTTCCATTTTCCATTTTATTTCTTTTTTCTTTTCTTTTTCCATTTTATTTATTTTTTCATTTTATTTTTTCATTTTATTTTTTCCATTTTATTTCTTTCCATTTTATTCCTTTTTTCCCTTTTATTCCTTCGTGCCCTTTTATTCCTTTTCCCCTTTCTTTTTCCCTTTCCCCCTTTTCCCTTTCCCCTTTCCCTCTCCCTCCCCGCGGAGCCCCCTGGGCGTCCCTCGGAGCCGTGGGGCAGCAGCGCCCCTGCGGCTGCCGGCGGAGCTCCGCCATCTGCCCGTGCCTCTGGCGCGCTCCCAGCATTGTGCGCGGCCGCCCGCGCCCCCCCCCCCCGCCCCCCCCCCCCCTCCCCAGTTCCCCGCTCCCCGCTCCGCGGCCGCTTCCCCCGCTCCGGACACCGCCACCGCCCCCCTCCGGGACGAGGAGGGGCCTCCTCCGCCTCGGCGCTCGGCCGACTCCCGCTGCCACCCCCGGGAACGGCTCCCCGAGCCCCCTCCGCCACCCGCAGCGAGCGACGGCCCCGAGGCCACGGCCACTGCGAACCCAACGACCGACTCAGCGGGAACGTTCTCCACAGCCACCACGAACCCAAAGCCCAGCTCAGTGGGAATGTTCTCCCTGACTGTGTCCACCAGGAACCCAAAGCACAGCTCAGTGGGAATGTTCTCCCTGACCGTGTCCACCAGGAACCCAAAGCCCAGGTGAGCGGGAACGTTCTCCCTGACCATGTCCACAGAACCCAAAGCACAGCTCAGCGGGAAAGTTCTCCACATCCACAACAAACCCAAAGCCCAGCTCAGTGGGAACCTTCTCCCTGGCCACATCCACCAAGAACACAAAGCCCACCTGAGTGGGAACCTTCTCCCCGGCCACGTCCACCATGAACCCAAAGCCCACCTGAGCAGGAACATTCTCCCCAGCCACATCCACCACGAACCGAGAGCCCAGCTCAGTGGGAAAGTTCTCCATGTCCACCACAAACCCAAAGCCCAGCTCAGTGGGAACCTTCTCTCCGGCCACATCCACTGCAAACCCAAAGCCGACCTGAGCGGGAACGTTCTCCTCAGCCACATCCACCACGAACATAAAGCCCAGCTCAGTGGGAATGTTCTCCCTGACCGTGTCCACCAGGAACCCAAAGCCCAGGTGAGTGTGAACATTCTCCCTGGCCCCGTCCACCAGGAACCCAAAGGCCAGCTCAGTGGGAACCTTCTCCTCATCCCCAGTCCAGGGCACGACTTGGCCAGGGTGGGAAATTCAAGAGGAAAGGAGGAGCTCACGCTTGTTCAGGAGGTCCCCAGAGGCTGGGGCTCGGGGGGGGGGGACACAACTTGTGATCAAGCATCTCATTGCCTTCTCCTGGTCTGAGGGAGGGTTTGGCTCGTTAGAACGGGTCAGCAAGGGCAGGAGCTGCTGTTGGTGACTTTCCAACCAATCTCCATGGAACGTACAGGAGGGCCAAAAGGTCGTGTCGGTGGCAGCTCAACGGGTGACAAAACCTTCTGCTAGAAAGGAAGATGCTCCACCAGGAAGGGAGATCTCGCACCACAAAGGGAGAAGATGCTCTGCTAATAAGCAAGGAGATGCTCCACCAGAAAGGGAGAAGATGCTCCACTAGAAAGGGAGAAGATGCTCGGCTAGAAATCAAGAATATGTTCCACCAGAATGGGAGACGTCCCACCAGAAAGGCAGATGTTCCATTAGAAAGGGAGATGCTTCCCCAGAAAAGGAGAAGATGCTCTACCAGAAAGGGAGATGTTCCACTAGAAACTCCATCAGATGCTCCATCAGAAAGGGAGAAGCTGCTCCACTAGAAAGGAAGATGTTCAACCAGAAAAAGAGATGCTCCATCAGAAGGGCAGATGTTCCACCACAAAGGGAGAAGATGTTCCACCACAAAGGGAGAATATGCTCCACCAGGGAATAGACATCTACTCTACGATTCAAGCTGCTGTACCCACCTCGACGCCTCCAAAGGCAGATGTTGGAGGTGGGAAACCACCAACGTGCTTTGATCACCTGTTACAACCATTAATTAGAGAGTCCTTAATTGCTTTCAACCCACAGCTCTGGGGAGGATCTCTCTTCACAGAAGCCACCGCCTCATCTCCCACCAAGTTCCACAACAAACGTCACCTTTAAGTATGGATGGACCTTCAAGTCATCACCACGGAGCTCCCCGCCCTGAAAGGAGCACCCAACCACCTCCAAAGGGAGACACCTGAGGAGAAGCAGACGGCAGGGGAACCCGTGGTAGATCTCCAGCCACCACCACCCCTGTTCCTGCATCCCTTTGCCCTCCAGCGTAGCCCATTTTAGGTGACCACCCATGGCATCGTCCAACCACCACCCTTTGGTATTCAGGACTGCGGGTTTGGGACGTTTGAGGACACATCTCCAGCTCGAGGTGGACATTTGGCTGGTGAAGCCTGGCGGTCCCTAGAGTGACCCACTCCAAGTAGAAGGGAACTTCTCTGATGAGACTCATGGAATGGGTTCAGTTGGAACAGACCTCAAAGTCCACCCAGTTCCATGGGCAGGGATCAGGGTGCTCCCCACCCAACCTGGTCCTGAACACCTCCAGGGATGGGGCAACCACTGCTTCCCTGGGCAAACGTGGAATCATGGAATGGGATGGGTTGGAAGGGACCTCCAAGCCCAACCAGTTCCATGGGCAGGGCCACCTCCCACTGGCTCAGGGGGCTCCAAGCCCCATCCGACCTGGCCTTGAACACCTCCAGGGATGGGGCAGCCACAGCTTCTCTGGGCAACCTGGGCGAGTTGGACGTGGAGGTGAATCCTCCCCATCCTCACCATGAAGAACTTCTTCCCACGTCCAGTCTAAATCCTTCCCAATTCCAATTTCAAGCCGTTCCCTCCTCGTCCCACCACCTGGGTTGGACCTCCTGCAGCCTCCATGCTCCTGCATTCGGGTTGGTGAGGAGCTCCTCCCACCCTCCTCCTGTCACCCCCCCCCCAGCTGGCACCTTCCACACTTCGCTGGCAAAGCTGCAACCACAGCTTCTTCTCAAGGAGACGCCGAGACGGAGCTGGGGAGGAGCGAGGTGGGGCCTCCAAATCCCACCACCTCGCTCTCCTCCTCCAATAGGTTGGGCTCTGTTGCCCCAAAGGTCTTTGTTTGCCACCAGAAAGGTCAAGGAGGAATAATTTAACAGAGCCCAGAAAGCCACCCCCGGCCTGGGCTGCTCCAAAGTGGGACCAGCAAGGGGAAGGAGGAGGTTCTGTCCCTCTGCAGGAAGGACCTGGAGCTGGTAGAGCGAGGCCAGAGGAGGCCATGGAGATGATCCAAGGGCTGGAGAACCTCTTGGAGGAGGACAGACTGAGAGAGTTGGGGGTGTTCACCCTAGAGAGGAGAAAGTTCTGGGGGGACCTTTGATCTTGCCGTACCTGAAGGGGCTCTAGGAAAGCTGGGGAGGGGCTTTTTCCAAGGTCCTGGAGTGATGGGATGAGGGGGAACGGCTTTAAACTGGAAGGAGAGAGTTTTAGATTGGATATTGGGAAGAGATTCTTAACAATGAAGAGGCCCTGGTCCACGCTGCCCAGAGCAGTGGTGGCTGCCCCATCCCTGGAGGTGTCCAAGGCCAGGTTGGGTGGAGATTGGAGCCCCCTGAGCCAGTGGGAGATGTCCCTGCCCATGGAACTGAATGGGCTTGGAGGTCCCTTCCAACCCAAACCATTCCATGGCTCTGTGATCTTTCAAGTCTCACCAACCCAAGGCTGATCAGGTGCAACTCATGGGATAAGTCCATCCCCCAAACTCAACTCAAGGAGGGACACAATCAGGTCCCTCCAGCACAGGAGGCCACGGAACACGGCCCTGCGGTCAGAATCCTGTTCCTTTGGTGTCATCTCCTGTCCCATTTTCCCCTCTCACCAACTGGTCACCTCAGAGAAGCCACCAGGGCAAGGTGGTGGCAAATTCCAGAAGTGGGTGAAGAAATTTTTGAGAAAGTTGAGAAGGAGAAAGAGAAGGAAAAGGAGGAAAATGAGGAGAAGGAGGAGAAGGAGAAGGAGGAGGAGGAGGAGGAGGAGGAGGAGGGGGAAGAGGAGAAGGGGGGAGAAGGAGAAGGAGAAGGAGAAGGAGAAGGAGAAGGAGAAGGAGAAGGAGAAGGAGAAGGAGAAGGAGAAGGAGAAGGAGAAGGAGAAGGAGAAGGAGGGGGAGGAGGAGGAGGAGGAGGAGAAGGAGGAGGAGAAGGAGAAGGAGAAGGAGAAGAAGGAGGAGGAGAAGGAGGAGGAGGAGAAGAAGGAGGAGGAGGAGGAGGGGGAGGAGGAGGAGGAAAGGGAGGAGAAGGCGGAGGAAGCAGAAGGAGATGGCAAATGAGAAGGAGATGGAAAAGGAGAAGGAGAGGGAGGAGGAGGAAGGAGAAGGAGGAGGTGGAGAAGGAGATGGAGAGGGAGGAGGAGGAGGAGGAGGAGGAGGAGGAGGAGGAGGAGGAAGGGAAGGAGATGGAGAGGGAGAGAGAGAGGGAGAAGGAGGAGGAGGAGGAGAGGGAGAAGGAGGAGATGGAAAAGGAGGAGGAAAAGAAGAAGGAGAGGACTTCTTTCTCTACATTTTGAGCACCGCCACTGTCTCCTCCCTCCCCAGAAGAGGTTGGTATTCAGGTCCTTGCACGTCACAGCCTGAAAGCAGGATAAATATCTCATTATCCAGCTGCTCCATGAATAAATCAGATTCTGAAAGCCCCAACCTCTCAAAAGCTCCTTTCAAGCAGCCAAATGTGGCCACATCTGCTTCCAGCTTCCATCCTCCCCACTCCCGGCGCTCCTCGTCAACCCCATCATTCCACGTCTTCGTTCTGTGCTCAGTTGCCAGGAGGAAGCATCAAACCCAGCTTCTCGCCCACTGGAAGAGTACAAACCCTCCACCAGGTGATCCAGCCATGGAGTTGTCCCCATAGTTGATTATTCCAGCCCAGATTGTAGAGCTGGGAGGGGTGGCGGCACCACAGGGTGACCCAAGGAGCACCAATGGTCCTGGAATCATTAGGGTCAGAAAAGCCCTCTCAGCTCATCGGTCCAACCTCAGCCCAACCCCACCATGGCTGGTCTCTACATGTTCCTTGAATCCCACCACTGCCCTGAGCAGCCTCTTCCAGGGCTGGGCAGCCCTTTCCATGAAGGAACATCTCCCGAAGTCCAACCTAAACCTCCCCTGGAGCAACTCTGGGGCCATTTCCTCTTGTCCTCTCACTCAGAACTTGGGTGAAGAAACCAACAGCTCCCCACAACCTCCTTTCAGGTTCTTCTCAAGAGGGTTTCTTTGTCTGTAAACCCAACTGTAACCCACAGAGCCAAGATGAGTCCTGTCCCACCAAACCCCTGACCATGTTGGATGGATACGACTCCAGGAGGTTTTACATGCGTTGTCCCTTCTGCAGGGACTTTTTGGTGACACCATCACATGTCCTCCTGTTCTTCCACTGCCAAACACCCATGACTTGACCAAAGTGAGAGCCACACCTGAGGTTGGAAGTCAGGACCGTGGCACAAGAGGTCTGGGATCACCAGAATAAACCAGAGGACATCCCTTTCCAGAGAAGCCAATTATGAGAACGTCGCCTCAATCAGCAGGTCCTGTGAGGGTGGGGAGGCCCTGGCCCAGGCTGCTGAGGGAGGTTGTGGCTGCCCCATCCCTGGAGGTGTCCAAGGCCAGGTTGGATGGGGCTTGGAGCCCCCTGATCCAGTGGGAGGTGTCCCTGGGTGGAACTGGATGGGCTTTGAGGGCCCTTCCAACCCAAACCATTCCATGATTCTATGATCCCTTTCAACACACAGATGGGCTTCAAGGTCCCTTCCAAATCAACCCATTCCCAATTGGGAACCACCCAATCAAACAAACCTTTCCACTTCCAGCCCTTCATCCAACTGCCCCCAAATCCCCATAAAGTTCCGGATTTCCCCCAAGTTCCGCCTCTGGAATAGCAGAGGCCCCAAAAAAAGCCTGACGCTGCGGCGGGGAAGGGGTTAACCCGCCATATGCTGCATAATTAGGAGATGCATTAATGATTATGAATCTGAAATGAGTCAGTGGAAGGCAAAAAAAGCCAAGCATGGGTGAGAAGACTCCCAAGCCCTCCTCGTCCTTCCTTTTTCCCCCTCCATGAGGTCGATAAAAGCGGGCGCCGGATCCTGATATTCTGAGGAGGCGGCATTGGGAACGCCGTCCGGAGGCACCTCCGAATCCATCCCTCGAAGCGGGCTTGGAGCGGGGGGGGGGGGTGTTGCCGAACATTAACCACAGCGAGGAGGCAATTATGTATGCATGATTTCATCTGCAACTCATTAATATGCAAATGTATTCATATGTTAGTTACTAAATTAAAAATGCAAAGAAGCCCTTATGGTGAAGGCTCCAATTTGGGGTTTGGTTCGGTCGTTTCTGGGCTTGGTGGTTTCCTTTTTGGAGCCAACAGAATGTTTGGAAGAGATTCCCTCCCCCCCCCCCCCCAAAAAAAAGGGAGGGGGAGGGGAGGCATTTTTTGAGGGGAAAACCTGCAGAATTGGGAAGCTTTGCCAACCTGTTGAGCCCCCAAAATCTCCCCCTGGAAGCCGAAAGAATAGGAAAGGGGGAAAAAAAGGGTGTGATTTGAGGTCTTTTTGAAGCCCAAAGGATTGGAGGGGGTGGGAAAGATTAAGGAGGAAGAGTGGAAAGGGGTGGGAGATGGGAGGGAATGTGGCAAAAATAGGATCATGGGATGGGTTGGGTTGGGAGGGATCTTAAAGGTCCTGGAATCATGGGGTGGGGTGAGTTGGAAGGGATCTTAAAGGTCCTGGAATTGTGGGATGGGTTGGGTTGGAAGGGATCTCCAAGGCCATCCAGTTCCATGGGCAGGGACACCTCCCACTGGATCAGGGGGCTCAAAGCCCCAGCCAACCTGGCCTTGGACACCTCCAGGGATGGGGCAGCCACCACTGCTCTGGACAATCTGGGCCAGGGCCTCCCCACCCTCACAGGAGAGCATTTCTCCCCAAGGTCTCATCTCAATCAGCTTCAAACCCCTCTCCTCGTCCTGTCCCACCACTCCCTGACCAAGAGCCCCTCCCCAGCTTTCCTGGAGCCCCTTTCCATACTGGAAGCTCTAAGGTCTCCCCATACTCTTCTCTCCAGGCTGAATAACCCCAACTATCACACCCTGTCCTCCTCCAGGAGGTTCTCCAGCCCTTGGATCATCTCAGTGGCGTCTTCTGGAGTTTCTCCACCAGCTCCGCCTCCTTCCTTTGCTCAGGACTACACACCTGGATCCAGGGCTCCAAGTGAGGTCCCACCAGAGCAGAGCAGGGTTGAGAGGGGAACCTTTCATAGAATCTCTCGGTTGGGAACCCCTTTTGAGAGCCCCGAGTCCAACCATCACTGTCCCTCATCGAGGTCTTCATCTTCGAAGAGCTCCGAGGGCCCCGTTTCTGCATTCCCCGCGCGACGCCAACCCTCATTTGTTCTTTTCAGCATCCCGGGAAGCACATGGTGAAAGCAAAGCTGTTTCTTCATCCCCCCCAACCACCAGCACCACCGGTGCCACCACCACCACGTGTGTGTGTGTGTCCCCCCTCCCCTTACCCCCTCGAAAGCCACCGTGAGGTGACCATAAATAGCCCGAAATAGCAGGAAACAGATCTGAAAGACGTTAACACTTCCCGAATGCCAACGTCGGGTTGGGAAAACGAAAGGAGAACAGATGCTCCGAGGTCAAAAAGTCCAACGTTTGCGATTCCCAAAGAGAAAGGGGAAAGAAAAAAAAGAGAAGAAGAAGAAGAAACCCCCCCCCCGCGCTCATCGGAATCGAAAATGAGGAGCGAGAGGAGAAATGAGGGGAGGAGCAGCTTCTCTCGGGTGGAAGGGCCTTGGGAAGGGATGGTGGGAATGGAGGAGGCTCCAAGGAAAGGGGAGGAGGAAAGGAGGAGAGTGGAGTGGGTTTGGGGTTGAAAGGGACCTTAAAGATCAGAGAATCATGGAATGGGTTGGGTTGGAAGGGACCTTAAAGATCATGGAATTGTGAAATGGGTTGGGTTGGAAGGGACCTTAAAGATCGTGGAATCATGGGATGGGTTGTCTTGAAAGGGACCATAACGACCATGAGATCATGGAATGGGTTGGGCTTGAAGGACCTTAAAGAAATAACTACCTTGGGGTGAGAAGTGGAGAAACCCTTGGGGTTTGTTGGCCAAAGCCTTCGGAGAGTGGAGATTCTGAACTTCCTGCACTACCTGAAGTTCTCCAAAGAGGGAGTCTCTGTTCCAGCTGAAGCAAAGCCACCCTGGAAATCCCAAACTTCCTCTACGGATGGGGAGGCACAAGGCAGGATTGGTCCCTAAATGGTTATTTTTGGAGGTGAAAGGAGTTAAAACTTTCAGAATTTGGGTAATTTCTACAGAAGGGGTGGGTGAGGTCTACAAAAAACGTACGGAGAGTATTGAAAAGCTTCATCCAATCTGGCCTTGAAGACCTCCAGGGATCATGGAATGGGTTGGGTTGGAAGTGACCTCCAAGCTCAGCCAGTTCCACAGACAGGGACACCTCCCACTGGATCAGGGGGCTCCAAACCTCATCCAGTCTGGCCTTGGACACCTCCAGGGGTGGAGCAGCCACCACTGCTCTGGGCAACGTGGGCCAGGGCCTCCGCATCATCTCAGGAGAACGTTTCTCCCCAGGATCTCATCTCAATATCCTCTCCTTCAGCTTCAAACCCTTCTCCTTGTCCTGTCCCACCATTCCCTGATCCAGAGCCCCTCCCCGGCTTTCCTGGAGGCCCTTAAGGTACTGGAAGGTCTAAGGTCTCCTTGGAGCCTTCTCTTATCCAGGCAATGTGTTAAAAGACCCTCACCTGAAGGTGCTCATCGAACCTGAAGGACTGGATCTGGATGGCCTTTGAGGTCCCTTCCAACCCAACCCATTCCATGATTCCATGAGGAAGATCAAGGCCAGGTTGGATGGAGCTTGGAGTTCCCTGATCCAGTGGGAGAGGTCCATGGGGTGGAACTGGATGGGCTTTGAGGTCCCTTCCAACCCAAACCATCCCATGGTTCTAAGACCTTCGAGATCCCTTCCAAACCAAACTATTCCATGGTTTTAAGACCTTCGAAATCCTTTCCAACCCAAACCATCTCAAGGTTCTAAGACCTCTGAGATCCCTTCCAACCCAAACCATTCCATTTTTTTAAGATCTTTGAGGTGCCTTCCAACCCCCCTCCCCCCTAATTCCACGATTTCTTTCCATTCCAAAGCTACCTCTCCCAACTTATTTCTTCCCTTTACAGCCCAGAGAAGAGCTTTGCTGTCCTCAGGACGTGGTTTGGTGGACACGGTGGTGTCGGGGTCGACGTTTGGCCTCGATCTTAGGGCTCTTTTTCCAACCTCAACCCTTCTCCAACGGTGGAGCTTGCCGAAGGTTCTCATTTCCCTCTCGGATGCTTTTCTGTGCCTCCAGAAGGTGGAGGAGGGATGGAAGCCAGGTGGCTTCCCCGGGGCCACCAGCTGGAAGAGGAGCTTGTCAAGGCAATGACGCGGCGAGAGCGACGGCCCCAGCGCAGGGGAGGAGGGGAGACCCTGGGACAGCGCCCGAGGAGGAGCATCCGTGCCAGGAATTGAAGAAGCTGCGGAGCTTTAGGAAGGTCCAGGTTCACCCTGATGGCCTCCGAGACCTCGGAAATCTCTCCCTGTCCCTAATCCAGCTCCTTCCTGCCTTCTCTGGGTTGGCTCAACTCCAAGATTCCACCTCGTTTTAATCCTCCCGGTCCTGACTCCGAGAAGGTCGATTCTGGGCCAAGGAGGTTTCATCTGGTCGTGTTGGTCCTCAAAGCCAACCAAGCCCAAAATTGGAATCTCCATCCCCAGGACTGGAATCTCCACCAACAGAACTGGAATCTCCACTCCCAGGACTGGAATCTCCACCCCCAGACCTGGAATCTCCACCTCCAGACCTGGAATCTCCACCCCCAGACCTGGAATCTCCACCCTCAGACCTGGAATCTCCATCCCCAAAATTGGAACCTCCACCTCCAGATCTGGAATCTCCACCCCCAGGACTGGAATCTCCACCCCCAGACCTGGACTCTCCACCTACAGAACTGGAATCTCCACCTACAGAACTGGAACCTCCACCACCAGGACTGGAACCTCCACCAACAGAACTGGAATCTCCACCAGAACTGGAATGTCCACCCCCAGACATGGAATCTCCACCCCCAGACCTGGAATCTCCACCAACAGAATGGTAATTTCCACCCCCAGGACTGGAATCTCCACCACCAGGACTGGAACCTTCACCGCCAGAACTGGAATCTCCACTGACAGAACTGGAATCTCCATCAACAGAATTGGAATCTCCACCAAAACTGGAACGTCCACCCCCAGACTTGGAATCTCCTCCACCAACAGAGCTGGAATCTACATCCCGAGAACTGGAATCACCCCCCCTGGAACTGGAATCACCCCCCTCCCCCCGATCTGGAATCTCCACCCCCAGACCTGGAATCTCCACCTACAGAACTGGAATCTCCACCCCAAGCAGATCTCCCGGACATCTCTTTTTTAAGTGTTGTTTTATAGAAAACTCCCTTTTCAAATGTCTTTTCTATGGCATTTCTTTAAAAAAATACATTTTTAATATATTTTTATAATATTCGATTCAAACTAGTCCTTTTTCTAGGAATTTTTATACAAATTCTTATACAAATTTTTATACAAATTTTTATACAAATTCTTTCAAAAAATACCCTTTTAATTGTATTTTTTAGACAATTCATTCAAAAATAGCTTTTTAAAGGTATTTTAATACCCTTTCAGTCAAAAATTACTCTTTTAAAGGCATTTTTATACCATTTTGTTTAAAAATAAAATTCTCTTTAATGTATTTTTTCAATTTCAGTCAAAACCAAAACCTTTTTAAGGTATTTTAATACCATTTCATTCAACAAATACCTTTTTAAAGTATATTTTAATACCATTTCATTCAAAAATATCTTTTTAAAGGTATTTTAATACCATTACATTAAAAAAATACCCTTTAAAGGTCTTTTAATACAATTCCAGTTTAAAAATAGCCATTTAATTGTATTTTTTATAGCTTCTCATTCAAAAAATGCTCATTTTAAGGTATTTTTATGCCAATCCATTCAAAAAATAACTTTTTAAGGCATTTTAATTCCATTCCATTAAAAAATACCCTTTAAATTGTATTTTTATTCAATTTCATTCAACAAAATTCCCTTTTTAAGGTATTTTTATACCATTCCATCTAAAAATACCTCTTTAAATGTCTTTTTATGCCTTTTCATTAAAAAAAAAATCTTTTACCACATTTTTAAGCCCTTCTGTCCAAAAAATACCCTTTTTAATGTATTTTTTATACATTTTCATTAAAAAATATCTTTTCGAGGTATTTATACATTAAAAAACCCTTTTAAAGCTATTTTATGCCATTTCATTCAAAAAATACCCTTTTAATTGCATTTTTATGTTGTTCTATTAAAAAAGCCCTTTTTAATATATTTTCACACCTGTCCATTCAAAAAACAACCTTCACCTTTTTTAATACCACTTCATTCAAGAAATGTACTTTTTAATGTATTTTAGGCCTTTTCATTCAAAGAATGCCCTTTTTAATACTATTTTTTTCAGAAATATACTTTTTAATGTATTTTTAGGCCTTTTTATTCAAAACCCACCCTTTTTAATACCATTTAATTCAAGAAATGTACTTTTTAATGTATTTTTTAAGCCTTTTTCATTCAAAACCCACCCTTTTTAATAGCACCGGTGCCAAAATCTCCCCGGAAACGCCCTGAAATGGTCAATTGTCTACAAAGAAATCACTGAAATCGTTAAAAATGCAGATTTTGGGGTGGTTTTGTGGGTTATTTATCCAACGCAAACGGGGGAACAAAAAGGGGTGGCGGCGGCGGCACCGTCACAAAGAGGTTCCTTGCACGGCTCCTCCAACTCTACCGAAACCACCCAAAAAAACCTCCCTTAAACCCCCAATTTTTGGTGAAATTCAACCCGCTCGAAGCATCAAAACCCATCGGGGAGGGGACTTAATCCTTGCTGTGATGAAGCCAACGCCAACCCCGCCCGAATCCAGTCGGGTTTCATGGGTGGTGATGAAAATCCCAAACAATTACGACTTTAATGGAAATTTTGCTCGGAGAAATTTCTGTATTTCAACGCCTTAGAAAGATGTTTTCTATTTGGATTTCCCTGCTATTCTAATAATCACAATAATCCCCGCGATGAAATTAAGGGTTTGATGTGTTTTTCAGCTTAAAATGTAGAAATCAAAGTAGTATTTAGCACCGTAAATTAATGTTATTAATAAATAAATAATAAATGGCTAAAATTAACAATAAATTAATAAGAAATAAATTAATATATTATGATGGAATTGATACAGTAAACTTTTAAATGAATAAATGAATAAATCAACAATAAATTAACAACAAATAAATGAATAGATGATGAAATTAAAGATATGGTAAAATTTCAAATGAATTGATAACTTAATTAATAGATTATGATGAAATTAATAGACTAAACATTAAAATAAATAAATGAATTGATAAACTAATAGATTACAATGAAATTAAGAGACTAAACTTTCAAATAAAGAAATGAATTGATAACTTAATCATTAATAGATTATGATGAAATTAAAAGACACTAAACTTTCAAATACATGAATTGATAAATTAATAATTGATTATGAATAGATACACTAAAATTTCAAATAAAGAAATGAATTGATAAATTAATAATTAATAGATTATGATTAAATTAAGAGATACTAAACTTTAAAACAAATTGATAACTTAATTCATAGATTGTGATGAAATTAATATACAGTAAACTTTAAAATAAATAAATGAATTGATAACATAATAATAAATTATGATGGAATTAATAGACACTAGACTTTGAAATAAATTAATTGATAACTTAATTAATGGCTTATGATGAAATTAATAGAAACACTACTTTCAAATGAAGAAATCAATAAATTAATAATAGATTAAGATTAAATAGATTAAAATAATAGATGAAACTAATAAAAATCAATTAATAGACGAATACGCAATTAATAAACACACCAAACCCAACTTTCACATTACCACAGCTCCCAAACAGCCCCGTTTCCTTGCATTTATGGCCCAAACCAGCCCCTGATGAGCTTCAAGAGCTGATTCCATGAGAACTCTTGACCAAAGTGACTTCTGGGGTCAAGAAGAATCCGATAATCTCGATCGATTGCGAGAAGAAATCGGATCTGATGTGGTTTTAGAGAGGAAAAACGAGAGCGAAACCAAAAACCCCGCTGCTCTTGGGGCCGAATTTACCAAAACGTCGCACATTTGGCTTTCAGATCGCTGGTTTTGACCGATTTGAAGGGATTTCCGAGCCATTCCCTGCCCCGTGGGACATGAACACCCTCAAGGATTCCCAAGAAAGGAAAGCCAAGGCGATGACCGTTCGGATCACGGAACAAAGGTTCTCTCCAAAGCACCAAAGCCCACCAAGCCAGGATGGCTGAACGCCGCCAACAATGTCCCGTGGAGGTGGGTCCCACCTCGAAGACTCCTTAGATGGGTTCTTCGTGGACAATCCCGCTCAGATGCCACCTCCTGGCACCCCGCGATGCCTCTGGTTGACCCTTGGGCTCCACCCAACCACCTTCTCCCACCAAAACGAAGCTCGTTCTGCCCGCAACCACCAGCTCCCAAATTCGCTTCCCAACACCACGTGGAAGATTCCTGCTCCACCAACCCCACAACGAAGCCAAGGGGCGCGGGGAAGGGCTTCCTCGCCCCACAGGGACCCCTGCACCCTCATCCCCACCAGGCGATTCCTCACCTCTACGTTGGAACAAGGACCAAGATTGGGTTGAATTCTCCTTACCTTGTCCTGAAACGTTGAGCTCCAAGCACCCTACAAGCCCTGGAGCTCTTTTCCACCCCCAGGAGCTCATTTCTTCTCCCAGGAGCTCATTTCCACCTCCAGGAGCTCATTTCCACCCCTAGGAGCTCATTTCTTCTCCTAGGAGCTCATTTCCACCTCCAAAAGCTCATTTCCATCCCCAAAAGCTCATTTCCACCCCTAAAAGCTCATTTCTACCTCCAGGAGCTCATCTCTACCCCGGAAGCTCAATTCTTCCTCCAGGAGTTCATTTCTTCTTCCAAGAACTCAATTCTACCCTCAGAAGCTGAGTTCTACCTCCAGGAGCTCAATTTCACCTTCGGGAGCTCATTTCCACCCCCAGAAGCTCAATTCTACCTTCAGGAGCTCATTTCTTCTCCCTGGAGCTCAATTCTACCTCCAGGAGGTCATTTCCACCCCCAGGAGCTCATCTCTTCTTCCAAGAGCTCAACTCTACCTCCAAAAGCTCATTTCAATCCCCAGGAGGTCATTTCCATCCCCAAGTTGCTCATTTCCATCCGCAGAAGCTCATTTCCACCCCAAGTTGCTCATTTCCACCCCAAGGAGCTCATTCCCCTCCCCCCAAGTCGCTCATTTCCACCCCCAGCAGCTCAATCCTCCCTCCAGGAGGTCACTTCTTCCCAAAGGAGGTCAGGTCCACCCCCAGGGAGCTCATTCCTGCCCACCCACCACCCAAGGAAGCCGCAGCGCGCGCCATGGAGCCGCCAGCCCAAGCGCCACTTACTGAGGACGGCAAACCCGGAGGAACTTTCCGAACTTTCTTCGTTTGGACTTCTGGAACAACAACAACAACAGAAGACATCAGTTGCCGTTCCCGGTTCATCTCCAACCCCACCTCCCCACCCTCTTCTCCAACCTCACTCCGGCAAAGCCCTACGAGCTCACTGAGCCCACACCACTCCTCTTAAATCCCAGGTGGAAAACCCAACCCTCTTTGGAATTCCAGCCCCAGGACTCCTTCTTTTGCCAAGTTTTATCGGGAGACAACAAAGAGCCAACGTTCTATCGGCTCCTCAGCCACTTTTTGAGGCCAAATCAGCCAAAACGGGACAAAAGTCCAATTACTGGTCAAAAGGAGGCAACGCAAAGGTTGAAACCCAACTCAACTCACCCATGGAGGTGCCGTGGAGAGGCCTCCGGCGGGGATTATTGCTGGAATACTGGTAGTACTGGGAGCCAGGCTTAGTGGGGGAGAGCGTTCCAGGGTTGCCGATGTCCATGTCCCCTCCAAGGAGACTTTGCTGGAGGGATAGAAGAGAAGAGAAGGGTTTGCGCGTGCGAGAAGCTGCCCGTCCTCGGCGTCAGGCAGAGCCTAAAAATAACGCCCTGGCTCAACCTGGTGGAGTTTTAAAGGAGACACCACCAAAACCACTCGTTGAGCGCCAGTTTCGGAGGAGAACGCAATGGGATTCGATGGGAAAACGGTGTTTCCAGAGGTTGAAAGGAGGGTGTTTTGCCTATTTATCGGCGGTTGAAGACGTTTCGTGACAATGTTTGAGGGCGATTCGGTTAATTCCGTGCAAAGACGCTGGTTAAGTGCCTGGATTTAGGAATAACAAAGCCTAAAAGTAATAAACCCCACGAATTATGAAAGCTGAGAAGAATAAAACCGAAGAATAATGAAATTCAGGAAGAATAAAACCGAAGAATAGGGAAATTAATAAAAAGTAAACCTAAAAATAATGAAATTAATAAAAATGGAACCTAAGAATAAGGAAACTTAAGAAGAATAAAACCTAAGAATAATGAAACTTAAAAATAATGAAACCTAAAAATAAGGAAACTTAACAATAACAAAACCTTAGAATAATGAAACTTAAGAAGAATAAAAGCCAAGAATAATGAAATTAATAAAAATGGAACCTAAGAATAAGCAAACTTAGGGAGAATAAAACCTAAAAACAAGGAAACTTAAGAACAAAACCTAATAAATTAATAAAAATGAAACCTAAAAATAAGGAAACTTAGGAAGAATAAAACGTAAGAATAATGAAATTAATAAAAATGGTACCTAAGAATAAGGAAACAAGAATAATAAAACCTAAGAATAATGAAACAACAATAATGATACCTAAGAAAAAGGAAACTTAAGAAGAATAAAACCTAAGAACAATGAAATTAATAAAATGAAACCTAAAAATAAAGAAACTGAATAATAAAACTTAAGAATAATGAAATTAATAAAAATGGAACCTAAGAACAAGTAAACAAGAAGAATAAAACCTATTAATGATAATAATTAAGACTAATGAATATTAAGAATATTGGAATTTAAGAAAAATAAACTCTGATTAATAAAACTTAAGAAAAATTGGTAATTGGAATAATAAACCTCCACAATAACATGAGTGAAGAAGCGACGCTGTTGTGGAGAGAGCGGTTGGTTCACCGGGCACCAAAGTGTCCATCCCTGCGCGAGGCAAAATTCACCTCAAATCAAAGAAATCGGATTTGTGCCATCGAAAAATTCGTTGGAAATCCGGGAATGAAAGGCCAAAACGAAAGCTCCCAGCGTTAACAGAGCCAAATGAAATGAAACGGAGCGAAAATTACACGAGGGAGACCAAAAATTAAATGAAATGCCGAAATTTAAAGGCAATCAATCAAAATTTAAATGATAAACTTCCAAATCGAGAGACATCGGTCAAAATTTCCCTGAAATGGGTTAAAATGTAAACTAAGCAGACCAAAAGTGAAGTGAAACAGATCAAAATGTAAACTAAACAGATAAAAATCTACATTAAATAGTTCAAAACGTGTTAAATAGATCATAAATGCAGTGAAATAGATCAAAATCTACGTTAAATAGATCGATATTTAAACAGATCAAAAGTCAAATGAAATAGACTGAAATTTAAACTGAATAGAGCAGAATCTACATTAAAGAGTCCAAAAATTACATTAAATGGACCAAAAATGCAATGAAATAGATGAACATTCCAACTAAATAGATTGGAATTTAAACAAAATAGATTGGAATTTAAATGAAATAGATCCGAATTTTAATGAAACAGATTGGAATTTAAATGAAATAGATTCAAATTTTAATGAAATAGATCTGAATTTAAATGAAATAGATCAGAATTTAAACTAAATAAGTCAGAATTTAAAAAATAAGATCAAAATGTAAACTAAATAGATCAAAAAATTGAATTGAATTGAGTCCATTGAATGGATCAGCAATTGCATTAAACAAATCAAAAAATCAAATTAAATAGTTCAAATTTCCCATGCAATCCATCAAAACTGAAATGAAGTAGTTGAAAAATGCATTAAATAGATCAATAATTACATTAAACAGATCAAAAATTAAATAGTTTACAATTCACATTAAATAGACGACTAATTACATTAAATAGCTGAATAATTACGTTAAATAGACCAAAATTTAAACTAAACAGTTCAAAATTTACATTAAATCGATCAAGTAGTAAATTGAACAGATCCAAAACTACATGAAATGGAGCAAATAGTAAAGCAACTCAATCAAAAACTGAATCAAAGAGATCGAAAAATTCAGTAAATCGATAAAAAATGGCATTAAACGGAGCGAATATCGCAGCAAATCAACCAAAAATGAAATTAAAGCGTTCAGAAGTTGAATAGATGGGGGTGGGAGAGGCAGAACCCAGTGGAACATCAAAGGGGAGCCAAAGGAGACGTTACCAACATCGTTTGCGATGCTCCCAGGGACACAAAGCCCGCGACAATTAACGCCATTGTCTCCCGGCGGCCGTCGCGACGGCGACGACGGATTTTCAATATCGGCATTTTTCCACCCCGACTAACGAGCGGCTGCCTAACGAAGGCAACGCTTTGTCAACGGCGTCGGCACCAGAGAGGAGAAGACCCGACGCGAGGCACGGAGGAGCCACATCGGGGCCAAGAGGGGGAAAAGGTCTGCAGAGGATGGGGCAAAAATGAAGACCACGAGGGTGAAAAGTGGAGACCACAAGGGCTAAATTAGGACCACAAGGGCAAAAAATTAAGACCGTGAAGGTGAAAAATTAAGACCATGAGTGCAAAAAATTAGGACTATGAGGGTGAAAAATTAGGACCACAAGGGTGAAAAATTAAGACCACGAGGGTGAAAAATTAGGGCCACAAGGGCAAAAGATTAGGACCATGAGGGTGAAAAATTAAGACCATGAGGATGAAAAATTAGGACCACAAGGATGAAAAATTAAGACCACAAGGGTGAAAAAGTAGGACCACGAGGGCAAAAAATTAGGACCACGAGGGTGGAAAAATGAAGATTGCAATGGTGAAAAAATGAAGATTATGATGGTGAAAAAATTAAGTCTACAATGGTGAATAATTAAGGCTACAGTGGTGAATAATTAAGGCTATGATGGTGAAAAATTAAGACTGTGATGGACAAAAATTAGGACCAAAATGGTAATAAATTGAGGCCACAAGAGTAAAAATATTAATATTATGATGGTGAAAAGTTAAGTCTCCAATGGTGAATAATTAAGGCTACAATGGTGAATAATTAAGGTTACGAGGGGCAATAATTAAGGCTACGATGGTGAAAAATTATGACTGTGATGGATAAAAAGTAGGATCACAATGGGGAAAAACTGAGGCCACGAGGATGGAAAACGAAGATTACGATGGTGAAAAGTTAAGACTATGGTGGTGAAAAATAAAGGCTGAGATGGTGAGAAATTAAGGCCACAAAGCACAATAATTAAAATGAGAATGGTGAATAATTAAGAGCATGAAGGTGAATAATTAAGGCAACGAGTGCAAAAAAATTGAGGCTACAATGGTGAAAAATGATGGTTATGATGGTGAAAAGTTAGGATTATGGTGGTGAAAAATTAAGGCTACAGTGGGGAAATGAAGAGTAATAATTAAGACCAGGAAGGTGAAAAGTTAAGGCCACAACGGGGCAAAACTAAGGATTGGATGGTGAAAAAAGAAGATGAAGATGAAAAATTAAGGGGGAAATTAATTAAGGCTACGATGGTGAAAAATTAAGATTACAAGGGGGAAAAATTAAGATTAAAGGGGGGAAAAATAAGACTACCAGAAGGAAAAATTAAGGCTATGATGGTGAGAAAATAAGGCCATAATGGTGAAAAATTAAGGGTGTAATGGTGAAAAATTAAGACTACGATGGTGAAAAATTAAGGCTACGAAGGGCAATAATTAAGGCTCCGATGGTGAAAAATGAAGGTTACGAGGGTGAAAAATTAAGGCTATGATGGTGAAATGAGGGTGAATAATTAAGATAATGATGATGAAAAGTTAAGACTACAGTGGTGAAAAATTAAGACCACGAGGGGCAAAACTTAAGGCTGTAATGGTGAAAAATTAAGGTTATGAGGGGCAATAATTAAGGTTATAACAATGAAAAATTAAAACTATGAAGGGGAATAATTAAGGCTACAAGTGTGAAAAATTAGGGCTATGAGTGTGAAAAATAAAGGCTATGGTGGTAGAAAAGTAAGAAGATGAGAGGCAATAATTAAGGCTAAAATAGTGAAAAATTAAGATTATGATGGTGAAAAATTAAGGACGGGACAGTGAAAAATTAAGACTACGAGGGTGAAAAATTGAGACTACGATGGTGCAAAGTTAAGGCTTACAGGGGCAATAATTAGGGCTAAAATAGGGAAAAATTAAGGCTAAAATAGGGAAAAATTAAGGTTATGAGGGTAAAAAATTCATACTTTGAGGAGGAAAAATTAGGACAATGAAGGGAAAGTTGAGGCTGGAATGGTGAAGAATTACGACTACGAGGGGGATAATTAAGGCTGCGATGGTAAAAATTAAGACTATGAGGGTGAGAAGTTAAGGAGAGGATAGTGAAGAATCAAGACTAAAATAGTGACAAATTTTAGCTAAAATGATGAGAAATTAAGAGTAATATGGTGAAAAATGTAGTGAAAAAGTGAGGCTAAAATGGTGAAAAAAATCAGGCTAAACTGGTGAGAAATAGAGAGTAATATGGTGAAAAATTTAGTTTAAAATGGTGAGAAATTAAGGGCAATACGGTGAAAAACCGATGCTAAAATGGTAAAAAATTTAGGTTAAAATGTTCAGAAATTGAGGGTAATATGGTGAAAAACTTGGGCTAAAATGGTGAGAAATTGAGGGTAAAATGGTGAAAAATTAGGCTAAAATGGTGAAAATTTGAGATGATGGTGAAAGATGAAGGTGATGGAGAGCGACTGCGCCCGCGTAGAGTTCCGCTTGCCCCCAACTCCCCCATTGCCTCCCCAAAACCCAACAGTTTTCGGAAGGAGTTGTCATAATTCTCGTGCTCGGTGCCGAACGAACGGGGCCACTTCCCTTGGGTGAAAGAAAAGCCCCAAATTTGAGCGAACCCCCCCAAAATCGAACTTTATCGTGACTTGTAATCAACTTTTCCTGACTGAACTAATTACTGTACTTGATAAAGTACAGCCTGTGTTTGCCCTAATCGAAATTCTAATCACCATGTCACTCACAACAGACTTAGTAATGCTTCGCTAACGCGCCATTCACATGCAAAAGACTCTAAATAGGCCAATTATGACTCTGCCCCCGCTCCCCGGGTTTAACCCGCTGAGAACTGCAAAATCTCCCAAGGCAGTCAGCACCTAAAACAAAGGCGCCTTGTTTTGGGCTTCAAAACAGGCTTTTGGGGGGGATTCAATAGCTCAACAAAGCAGTTGGTCAAATACGAGCCAAATTCAACTCGTTGACTTGAAAAAAGAGAGAATGCGACTCGAATTGAAGCAGCCTTGCGCGTTGACTTTGGGGGAAAAGGGAATATGAACCCAAATGCAGCCGTCGTTACAAGTTGGCTTAATAAGAACAGAGTATGAACCCATAAAGAAAGAATGTGAACCCAAAAAAGAGAATATGAACCCCAAATCAGCCAACATTACAAGCTGACTTAATAAAAAGTATGAACCAAAAAAGAGAGAACATGAACCCAAAACCAAGAATATGAACCCAAATTCTGCCATCCCGATGAATTGACTTAATAAAAACAGAATATGAACACAAAAAAACAGAATATGAACCCCCAAAATCCAGAATATGAACCCAAGTTCGGCTGTCGTTACAAGTTGACTTAATAAAAATAGACTACGAACCCCAAAACCAAGAATATGAATGCAAAAGAAGAAAATATGAACCCAAACTGAGCCATCCTTACGCACTGGCTTAATAAAAACAGAGTATGAACCCCAAAAAAACAGAATATGAACCCAAAAGAAGAGAATATGAACCCAAATTCAGCCATCCTTAACACTTTGACAATAAAAACAGAGTATGAACCCAAAAAAGAGAATCTGAACCCAAATTCAACCATTCTGAGTCATCGGCTTCAAAAAAAGAGAACGTGAGCCAAATTCAAGCATCCTTTCTCGTTGATTTGGGAAAAAAGAGAGAATATGACTCAAATTCAACCATCTTTGTTCGTTGATTTCAAAAAAAAGAAACTAGGAACCCACGAAAAGAGAATCTGAACCCAAATTCCACCATCCTTGCTCGGTCACTTAAAAAACAGAGAATATGACTCAAATTTAACCATTTTTGCACGTTGCTTTCATAAAAGAGAGAGACTACGACCCAATTTTAACCAACTTTACTCATTGACTTCAGCAAAAGAGAATATGAACACCAAAAAGAGAGAATATGAACCTTAATTCAACCATTCTTATGTGTTGATTTCAAAAAGAGACCAAGAACCCCAAAAAGAGAGAATATGACCCCAAATTGCTCATTGACTTCAAAATAAAAAACAGAGAATATGACTCAAATTTAACCATTTTTACTCATTGACTTCAAAAAAGAGAATATGAACCTCAAAAAACGGAGTATGAATCCAAATTCAGCCATCCTAACACATGGACTTAATAAAAACAGAGTATGAACCCAAATAAAGAGAATATGAACCCCCCAAAAAAAGAGAATACGAACCAAAATTCAGCCATTCTTATGAATCAACTTCATAAAAACAGAGTATGAACCCCAAAAAACCAGAATACGAGCCCAAAAAAGAGAATATAAACCCAAAAAAAGAGAATATGAACCCAAAAAACAGAATATGAACCCAAATTCAGCCATCCTTACGTGTTGGCTTAATAAAACAGAATATGAATCCAAAAAAACAGAATATGAACTCAAAAAAAGAGAATATGAACCTAAATTCAGCCATCCTGACACGTGGACTTAATAAAAACAGAGTACGAACCCAAAAAAGAGAATATGAACCAAAACAAGAGACTATGAACCCAAATTCTGCCATCCAGATGTGTGGACTTAATAAAACCAGAATATGAACATCAAAAAACAGACTATGAACCCCAAAAAAGAGAATATGAACCCAAATTAAGCCATCCTGACATGCTGACTTAATAAAAACAAAGTATGAACCCCAAAAAGAGAATATGAACCAAAGAAACAGAGTATGAACCCAAATTCAGCCATTCCTATGAATCATCTTAATAAAAAGAGTATGAACCAAAAAAAAAAGATTATGAACCCAAACCAAGAGAATATGAACCCAAATTCAGCCGTCCTGATGCGTGGACTTAATAAAAACAGAGTATGAACACCAAAAAAAACAGAATATGAATCCAACAAAAGAGAATATGAACCGAAAAAAAAGGAGAACAGGCCCCAAATCCAACCCTCCTTACTCAGCGATTTCAAAAAACTGGCCACTTTTGAGTCAGGAAAAGCCCTATTTGTCCTTTTTCTTGCCCTTTTCGATGGCCAAGGGGGCACATCTGGGGTTGGTTTTCTTGGTGTCGGCTTTTTCCCGGCTCAAAAAGGCCCTTTTTTTGAGACACGGAGTCGCGTGGAGCTTCATGGGGAACAACACCTGCGCTGACGAAGCTGCTTTTAATAAACAACACCTGCACCGGGAGGGAAAAAAAACCTCGCGGCTCGATTGCATCAGCAGCAAAAAGGAGGAAAACCCGCTCGGAGCAGATATTGTCCGCAAAAACCAGGGAATTACGGGATGGGTTGAGTGGGAAGGGAGCTCAAAGCCCATCCAGTACCACGGACAGGGCCACCTCCCACTGGATAGGGGGCTCAGAGCCCCATCCAACCTGGCCTTGAGCACCTCCAGGCGTCATGGAATGGGTTGGGTTAGAAGAGACCTCCAAGCCCATTCAGTACCATGGACAGAGCCACCTCCCAATGGATTGGGGCACTCCGAGCCCTATCCAACCCGGCCCTGGACGCCTCCAAGGGTCACAGAGTCAAGGAACAGGCTGGAAGGCACCTTAAAGGCCATGGAATGATGAAATGGGTTGAACTAGAAGGGTCCTCAAAACCCAGCAAGTTCCATGGACAGGGTCACCTCCCACTGGATCGGGGGCTCCGAGCCCCATTCAGTCTGGTCCTGAACACCTCCAGGGATGTAGCAGCCACCACTTCTATGGGCAACCTGGGCCTCCCCTCCCTCGTCATGAAGAGTTCCTTCCTGATGTCCAACCTCAATCCTCCCCCTTCCAACTTCAAGCTGTCCCCCCTCGTCCTGAGG
Source organism: Dromococcyx pavoninus (assembly GCA_033558185.1). Taxonomy (NCBI): domain Eukaryota; kingdom Metazoa; phylum Chordata; class Aves; order Cuculiformes; family Neomorphidae; genus Dromococcyx; species Dromococcyx pavoninus. The sequence continues at coordinate 97,557 of JAUMJL010000852.1, forward strand.
TCTTCCCGCCTTTCCACACGCTCTCCCCATCCCACGCGTTGGTCTCGTATCTGTTTGGACACGCAGACAGAGCTTCTAAAGCTCCTCAGCCTCATCCATACATCGGCAAGTTGACAGGAGCCACCGGCTGGAGAAGACCCTCCAGGGGCCGCCACCGCTCCCATCACAAAAAGAGACCCCATGGAGGAGAGGAGACGGCATTGGCTGAACAGTTTGGAGCACCCACGGAACTTGAAGGCCACGGGAGCCATGGGATACTTCTCCTGGCCACCAGCTGCACCACCCAGCACCCCTCTAGACCCTTGACTGGTAGAGCCCTGATCCCATCCAGATCCCCACTCAGATCCCATCTGGATCCCATCAGGATTTCATCCACATCCCCATCCAGAACCCATCAGGACCTCATCTGGCTCCCATCCAGATGCCCATCCAGACCTCAAACAGATTCCATCCAGATGCCCATCCAGATCCCATCAGGATCTCATCGGGATCCCATCCAGAACCCATCCAAGTCCTATCCGGATCCCACCTGGATGCCACTTCCATCTTCTCTGGATCCCATCCCGATCCTGTCCAGCTCCCATCTGGATTCCATCTCCATCCCATTCAGATTCCATCCAGATTCCACCCTCAATCCCATCCAAATCCCATCTGCATCCCATCCATATTCCCTCCGAACCCCATCCAGATCCAATCTGGATCCAATTTGGGTCCCATCTGCACCCCATCCAGATCTCATTGGGACCCCTCCTGGACCCCACCCAGATCCCTATCTGGATCCCATCCACGTCCCATCTGAATCCCATCAGGAACCCCAAGCAGATCCCACGTGGATCCCATCCCTGAAGCTTGCACCCAGGGAAGAAGATGGGGACCAAGACTTTGAGGTCCTTTCCAACCCAACCCATCCCATGGTTCTACAACTGGATGGGTTTTGAGGTCCCTTCCAACCCAGCCCACCCCATGATTCTACAACTCTCCAAGATGTCCATCAAGAAGAAGCCTCATCCATCTTGGCCAGGCGACTCAGATTATCCAACAAGAGGCGTCCTCTTCTGGTACATTTGCAATTCCAAAGCTCTCTGGGATGCTCCTCCCTGGTGCCACCACCTCAAATCTATCGTTGTGACATCAGGGTGGACCCATGAGAGCTGACAAGCAGGAGAAACTTCCATCTGTGCCTCCAGCAGCTCCTGGGTGGGGATGGAAGAGGAGGAGGAAGCTGCCACCCAACCCCACCGACGCTGCCAGATGAGCAGAGCAGAGACTTCAACACCCATCTTGGTTTCTCCTGAGCTTTTCAAAGCTGGGCCAGGAATCAATCAAAATCAATTGAAGGCTGTCCAAGCTTGGACATGGTGGACTCAAACGTCTAAAGATGATTGATTGAAACCAGAAAGACACATCAGAACGGGGGAAAAAAGGAAGGATTTAGGGAAAATGCTTGATCTTCCACACCAGGTTTCAAGGCCAGGTTGGGTGGGGCTTGGAGCAACCTCAGTCAGCGGGAGGTGGCCTTGCCCATGGATCTGGATGAGCCCTATCCAACCCAATCCATTCCATGGGTCCTTGATTCTAATTAGAGGTCAACCAGAACCCCCAAATCCCATTCCTGGAGGTGTTCAAGGCCAGCTTGGATGGGGCTTGGAGACCCCTGAGTCAGTGGGAGATGGAACTGGATGGGCTTGGAGGTGCCTTCCAGTTCAAGTAGACCACAACTCCGTCCATACCATGGGGACCATCACTCCTTCTACACTGTGGAGAAGACAGGACAGCAGGGTGGACTATAAAGCCATTGGTAGCTTCTTGCCAGGTTCTCCACTTGGGTCCCACCAACCCCATGGAGCTCTCCAGTCTTGGGGAAGAGAGGCTGGAAAGGTCCCTGAAGGAGAAGGCCCTGGGGGTGTTGGTCAACAGGGGCTGAAGATGAGGCAATAGTGGCCCAGGTGGCCAAGGAGGCCAGCAGCACCTGGCTTGTATTCAGCCATGGGGTGGCAGCAGGAGCAGGGAATGGATGATCCACCTGGAGTCACCTGGAATCATGGGGTCAGGGTTGGGCCTTTCACTCCAAGAAGGACCTTGAGGGGCTGGAGAAGGTCTGGAAAAGGGAACGGAGCTGGGAAGGGGCTGGAGAACAGGGGTTGTGAGGGAACCGGGGGGGGAGGATTGGTCTGGAGAAGACTATTAATGAACTTTCCATTGGCACTAGACATGAAGAGACCTCAAACCCATCCAGATCCACGGGCAGGACCTCCTCCCACTGGATCAGGGGGGCTCTGAGTCCCACCCAAGCTGGCCTTGATTTTCATCATGGAATGGTTTGTGTTGGAAGAGACCTCAAAGATCATCCAGCTCATGGAATCATGGACCACCCCATTCCAAGGGCAGGGACACCTCCCAGTGGATGAGGGGACTCCGAGCCCCATCCAACCTTGCCTTGTTCACCTCCAGGGAGGGTTGGAAAGATCTCTAAGATCATCAAGTCCAACCACCACGTGGACCCTTGAGACACGGTTTAGTGGTGCGGTTGGGCTGGGCTTGAGAAGCAAAAGAGCTCCTGCCTCGAGGTCAGCCCCTCAGAAACCCCAGAGCTTCAGAAGCTTCTCAACCAGCCTCAGAATCACCACCAAGACTGGCTTTGGAATTCAATGAGTCAATGAGGTTAGAGAAGACCTTTCAGCTCACCCAGTCCAACCACCAACCCAATCCCCTCTCCCTGGCCTGCTAAACCCTGGCCCAAAGCTCCACCTCTAGGGATGGAGGCTCCACCCCTGCCCTGTGCAGCTTCTGCCAGGCCTGGACAACCCTTTCTATGAAGGACTTGATCCCAGTCTCCAGTCTAAACCTCCCCTGATGCAACTTGAGGTTGCAGGACCCCATCCTTCCATGGAAGTCCTTCCATCCATAGAAGCTCCTCCATCAACAGGACCCCATTCTTCCATGGAAGCCATTCCATCCACAGGAGCCCCTCCATCCATGGAAGATCCACCATCCAGAGAAGCCCCTTCATCCACAGGACCCCAGACATCCACAGGACCCCAGACATCCATAAGACCTTCTCCATCCATGGACCACCTCCATCCATAAGACCATCTCCTCCCATGGGAACCCTTCCATCCATGGGACCCCCTCCAATCCATTCTCTTGAATGACCCGAATTATTTCATTTTCCTCCCTTAAATGATTAAAAAACTCCAAACGATCTAAAACTCAATGGGTTCCTCAGGTTCTTCACGAACATGGCCCAGAAAGGACCAAATATTTTCCTTTCTGACGGGAAAACAACACAAATTCAGGCAATTTGGTGTGGGTTTGTTGCTCAAAATGAGAATTTCTGGAGGTGACAACTCAGAACTGCTCATTTCTCGCAGAAGTCACCCAAAAGCAAGGGTCGACTCGAGCTCCGTGTGGAGGTTCCTCTTGAAGTTGGGTCGCTGGGAAGGAGCCACCAAAGCCAACGGTGTGTGTGGGACAACACTCAACGGGGTCAAGACACGGTGGCCGTAGGGTCAACCCAAAGTCCTACTGGTCTCCACCACCACCAGAGGAGCTCCGGGAAGAGCTTCCAAGCTGAAGACAGCGCCGCTGAGGGTGGAACCAAGGTGGAGAAGGCAAGGTCATGGATGAGAGCAATGGAGGGCTTTTGCTTACCTGGTGGCAACCTTGGAGATTGGAGTCTCTTCCGTATGAGGAGTAGGAACCTCTTTCTGTTTTACCTGCGAAGCAAAACCAAAGGGAGATGAAGGATCCATAAAAACCAAGACCTTTACAGGATGTCCAAGGGCTGTAAAATCAGGGAATTGTTAAGGATGGAGAAGACCTCGAAGCTCATCTGGTCCAACTATCAGCCCAACCCCACCGTGCTGACCAAACCATGGCCCCAAGTGCCACATCTACACCACCCTCCAGGGATGGAGGCTCCACCACTGCCCTGGGCAGTTTCTTCCAAGCTTCCTGGAACTGGGATTCCACCAGGTGAAGGTGTGAGCTGAGCTCCTCCAGGCTTGTCCTTCAGCTTGAGGGCTGACCACCAAAGATCCTGTACCACTCTTCCACTCCCTCACCAGGTCCCCGGACAACCAGCATCATGGGATGGGTTGGGTGGGAAGGGACCTCAAAGATCATGGTATCATGGGATGGATTGGATTGGAAAGGACCTTAAAGATTATGGAACCATGAAATGGGTTGAGTTGGAAGGGACCTCAAAGTCCAGCCAGTTCCACGGGCAGGGCCACATCCCACAGGACCAGGGTGCTCAAGGCCCCATATGGTTTGGTTGGGAAAGTCCTCTGAGATCATTGAGTCCACCCATCCCTGTCCATCACTAAACCAGATCCTTGAGCTCCTCACCTACCCGGCTTTTGAACCCCTCCAGGGATGGAGACTCCACCACCACCCTGGGAACCTCTGCGAGAGCTTCACCTGGGTGAAGAAGGATGGAAAGGGGTGGGGTGAAAACATCTCAAAGGGAAAGAAGGGGTTGAGGGCCATCAAGTAGAAGAAAAGGATGAGGATGGAAAGAGGGGGATGAAGAAGCTCCAGAGGGAAAAAGGGGTTGAGGGTCACCAAGAAAAGGATGAGAATGAAAAGGGGGGGCCAGAACACATCTCAAAGGGAATGGAGGGGTTGAGGGGCACCAAGCAGAGGTGGTGGGAAGGTGGAGGATCCATCAACGTCCTCCCCACTGGCTCAGCCTCAGGTGGCCTCGTCTTGGTTTCAGTCGGGGAAGGAACATTGATCCGGATCGGAAAATAAAACACAGCAGCAAATCAGGAGCTGTCGGGGTTCCAAATTCCTCTTTTCCTTTGTGTGGAGGAGGAGAAGGAGGAGGAGGAGGAGGATGGCACCACCATGAATCACTCGGAGAGATCCAAGGGTTTCCATGACATCAATGGGCACTCGGCCAGGCCTGGGGCGCAGGCGGCGGCGAACGGCGGGAGCTCAGCTTTGGTGGGAAGAGGGGAGGGGGGGAGGCTCTGCCTGGAAAGGGCCTTCAGCTCCTGGAGAGTTGTTCAGCACCGGGAAAAGGTCCACGGGGAGCAAAACAGGGGGTGAGGGAGAGAGGAGAAGACCTGAATGTAGTGGGAGGGGAAGGGGAACGGTGGGGTTGGGTTGAAATAGGAAAAGGGTCGTAGGATGGAGGAGATGGTTGGGGTGGGAAGATCTTGAGGGTCACAGGATCGTGGAATGGGTTGGGGTGGGAAGATCTTGAGGGTCACAGGATCATGGAATGGGTTGGGGTGGGAAGATCTTGAGGGTCACAGGATCGTGGAATGGGTTGGGGTGGAAAGACCTTAAGGGTTGTAGGATCGTGGAATGGGTTGGGGTGGAGAGACCTTGAGGGTCACAGGATCATGAAAAGGGTTGGGTTAAAAGAGATCATAAGGATAGTAGGGTCACGGAATGGGTTGGGTTGGAAGGAGCTGAAGGGTCACAGGATCATGGAATGGGTTGGGGTGGAAGGGACCTCCAAGCCCATCCAGCTCCATGGGCAGGGCCACCTTCCAGTGGCCCAGAGGGCTCCAAGCCCCATCCAACCTGGCCTTGGACACCTCCAGGGATCAGAGAACCATGGGATGGGTTGAGTGGGAAGAGACCTCCAAGGCCATCCCGTTCCAGCCTCTTTGCTTGAGAATAAACCCCCAAAATGGCTAAAAATGTCAAAAAATGGTTAAAAATCCACCAATATTTCTCTTTTGCCATCAATTAATGATGAAACGGTCCCAATCCTCACTATTTTAGATTTTAGGTTATCATTAAGCTCCAAATCTCCTTCTTTTAATTAAAAATAAACGTCCTGAAAAAGGGATGAAAAGTCAAAAAATGGTTAAAAAATACATTTATAGGCATTTTGGGTAATCTTTAAGCTTGGAATAGTCCTCTTTAATTAAGAATAAACCGCCAAAATGGATGAAAAGGTGATAAAAATGGTTAAATTTATATTTTTGGTAGAAATTAATGAAGAAATTATCAAATTTGTAACCTTTTTATATTTGAGGTTACAGTTAAGCTCAGAATCTGCCTCTTTTAATTAAGAATAAAGTCAAAAAATGGATAAAAATGCCCCCAAAATGGTTAAAAAATAGATTTATATCATTTTGGGGGTATCGTTAAACTTGGGATCTGCCTCTTTGATTACAAATTAACACCAAAAAATGGGTGAAAAAGCCCAAAAATGGTTAAAAAATACATATATTTAGATTTTTGCTATCAATTAATGATGAAATTGTCACATTTGTCACTTTTTAATAATTTAGGTTATCGTTGAGCTTGGAATTTGCCCCTTTTATTACAAATATGCACCAAAACTGGGTGAAAAAGTCCGAAATTGTTTAAAAAATACACATATTTCCATTTTTTGCCTTCAAATAATTATGAAATCATTGTGTTTGTAAATTTATTACATTTTAAGTTATCGTTAAGCTTGGAATCTTCCCCTTTAATCAATAATAAGCACCAAAAAGGGATGAAAAAGTCAAAAACTGGTTAAATAATACATATATTTCTCTTTTTGCTATCAATTAATGATGAAAAGGTCACATTTGTCACTTTATTGCAATTTGGGGTATTGTGAAGCCAGAATATTCCTCTTTAACTAAGAATAAACCCCAAAAATGGGTGAAAAAGTCAAGAAAATGGTTAAAAAATACATTTATAGAGGTTTTGGGCAATTCTTAAGCTCTGTATTTTCCTCTTTAATTAAGAATTAACCCTCAAAATGGGTGGGGAAAGGAAAAAATGGTTAAAAAATCCAATTCTACAGATTTTGGGCGATTCTTAAGCTGGGAATATTCCTCTTTTGTTAAGAATAAACCCCAAAATGGGAAAAATTAAGCCAAAAAATGGTGAAAAAATACATTTATCGCAGTTTGGGGCAATTCTTAAGCCCGGAATATTCCTCTTTTGTTACGAATAAACCCTCAAAATGGGTGAAAAAGCCAAGAAATGGTTAAAAACTAAGCTGGGCAATGCTTAAGCTTAGAATATTCCTCTTTAATTAAAAATACAGCCCGAAAATGGGCAAAAAAGTAAAAAAATTATTAAAAACTACATTTATAGAGATTTTGGGTGATTCTTAAGGTCAGAATTTTCCTCTTTACTCAAGAATAAACCCTCAAAATGGGTGAAAAGGTCAAAAAATGGCTTAAAAATACAATTCTAGAGATTTGGGTGATTCTTAAGCTGGGAATATTCCTCTTTAGTTACGAATAAACCTTCAAAATGGGCAAAAAGAGCCCAAAATGGTGAAAAATACATTTATAGAGATTTTGGGTGATTCTTAAGCTCAGAATTTTCCTCTTTAATTAAGGAAAAACCCCGAAAAAGGGCAAACAAAAGCCCAAAAAGGGTTAAAAAATACATTTATAGCTATTTTGAGTGATTCTTAAGCTTGGAACATTCCTATTTAGAAACAAATAAACCCTAAAATGGGCAAAAAAGGCTAAAAAATGGTTAAAACCTACATTTATAGTGATTTTCGGCAATACTTAAGATGGGAATATTCCTCTTTATTTAAGAATAAACCCCCAAAATGGGCAAAAAATGCCAAGAAATGGTTAAAAACTACATTTCAACAGATTTTGGGCAATGCTTAAGATTGGAATTTTCCTCTTTTGTTAAGAATAAACCACCAAAATAGAGGAAAATGTCAAAAAGTGGATAAAAAATACAATTTTAGAGATTTTAGGTGATTCTTAAGCTCAGAATTTTCCTCTTTAATTAAGAATAAACCCCCAAAAAGGGCAAAAAAAGCCAAAAAATGGTTAAAAAACACATTTATAGTGATTTTGGGCGATTCTTAAGCTTGGAATTTTCCTCTTTAGTCAAGAATAACCCCCGAAAAAGGGAAAAAAAAGCCAAAAAATGGTTAAAAAAGAGAATTATAGAGATTGCGGGTGATTCTTAAACCAGGAATATTCCTCTTTAATTAAGACTAAACCCCCAAAATGGGTGAAAAAGGCATAAAATCCTGATTCCCCCCATATTTTGATTTTTCCTGGCAATCCCAAAGCAGTTCTCGCCGGCGCCACCTTCGCTTCCCAATTAACTCCAGCCTCACTCCCGATTTTCTGCTCAAATTCCCTCCTCAAGCCGAGCGCCGCAAAAAAAAAAAAACCAACCAAACCAAAAATGGCCAAAAAAAAGGGGGGGGATTTCTGACGCAAATCTTTCGCAATTCGAGGCCTTGGAAAAGGGATGGGAAAAGGTCAAGGAACGCCGGAGCCATCCAACGCCGCAGATTGGGAGCGGCTGCAGCAGCCGCTGCGGCACCTCCTTGGCACCGGGATAATGGTAGTGGTGCTGCCAATGGCTCTCAGGGTCCTCCACCTAGGAGAGCATTGGGCATGGAGGAACCTTCTCCAAGGCTTTCAAAACCCTCCTCAGAGAGCTTTGTTGGAACCCAATGGGCTCAAAATTAAAGGAGGGGAAAAGACACCTGGGAATGGGAATTAAACCTTCTCAAGAGTCTCCTTCGGGTTCCTGTTGACCTCTGGGACCAGACATCGCGCCGTGGTCTTTGTTCTCAACCCCAAAATTTGTTCCTCAGCCCAGAATTCCTCCCCTTCCATAGACCCTCAGCTCAGTAGACGATGGTGACCTCTGAAAGTACGGGGAAGAACTTCGGAGGGGGCACAAAACCAGAGGCTCTGACCTTAGGACTTGGCACGGGTGAAAATCATGGAATGATGGGATGGTTGGGTTGGAAGGAACCTCCAAGCGCATCCAGTTCCAGGGGCAGGGACACCTCCCACTGGATCTCAGGGGGCTCCAAGCCCCATCCAACCTGGCCTTGGACACCTCCAGGCATGGGATATCTACGGCCTATCTGGGCAACCTCAAAGACTCCACCCCCACCCTGGGCAGCCTCTGCCAGGCCTTCACCACCCTTTCCACAAAGACTTTTGTCCCAACGTCCAATCTGAACTTCTCCTGGTGCAGCCTGAGGTCATCTCCTCTCGTCCCATCCCTTGGGAGCAGAGCCCAGCACCCCCCTCACCACCACCTCCTTGCACAGAGCGATGAGGTCTCCCCTCAGCCTCCTCTTCTCCAGACCAAAGGCCCCCAGGCTCCTCACAACCCCTGTTCTCCAGACCCTTTCCCACCTCCGTTCCCTTCCCCAGATATTCTCCAGCTCTTTAAGGTCCTTCTTGGAGTGACGGACCCAAACCTGAACCAAGGATCTGATGCTCTGCGTTCAGCATCTGAGCTTTACGGGATCATGGAATAGGTTGGGTTGGAAGTGACCTCAAAGTCTATTCAGTTCCAACCCTCCTGCCATGAGCAGGGACACATCAGGGGGCTCCAAGCTACATGTCTTCTACAGCCCATGTCCGACCAGGCTTATATTAAGCAGCACCTTAGCCCTTGACTTGTCCCACCAACCTCCACCAGATGATCGTCAAGACCATCCCTCCATCCCATGACACCAAGGTTGGACACTGAGGATCCACGGGGCCTCCTCCAGCGCCAAACCATCCCATGATCTTTCAGGTCCCTTCCAACCCAACCCATTCCATGATTCTGCGATCTCTAAGATCCCTTCCAACCTAAACCATTCCATAATTACATGTTCTTTCAGGTCTCTTCCACCTCAAACCATTCCATAATTCCATGTTCTTTCAGGTCCCTTCCAACACAAAACAGTCTATAATTCCATGTTCTTTAGGATCCCTTCCAACCCAAACCAGTACATAGTTCCATGAACTTTACAATCTCTTCCAACCCAACCCATTCCATAATTTCATGTTCTTTAAGTCCCTTCCAACCTAAACCATTCCATAATTCCATGTTCTTTCAGGTCTCTTCCAAAACAAACCATAATTTTACAGTCCTTAAGGTCCCTTCCAACCAAACCATTAAATTCCATGATCTTTATGATCCCTTCCAACCAAAATCATTCCATAATTCCATGTTCTTTAAGGTCCTTTCCAACCCAAACCATTCCATAATTCCATGTTCTTTCAGGTGCCTTCCAACACAAACCACTCCATAATTCCATGATCTTTCTGGTCCCTTCCAACCCAAACCATTCCATGATTCTGCAATCTCTCAGATCCCTTCCAACCCAAACCATTCCATAATTTCATGAGCTTTACAACCCCTTCCAACTCAAACCATTCCATAATTCCATGATCTTTACAACTCCTTCCAACCCAACCCATTCCACGACGGGGCCTGAGAACCTCAGGGAGTCGATTTGGAATCCCACCTCCACAATTCCAAGCCAACCTCACCCAGAAGAGAAGGCAAGAGCAGCAAATCCAATGGGAAGTCCGCAGCAAAACCCTTAATTGGGATACATTTCCCTTCCGACCCAAACCATTCCATAGTTCCATGACCTTTAAGATCCCTTCCAACCCAAACCATTCCATGACTCTGCGATCTCTAAGATTCCTTCCAATCCAACCAAGTCACTAATTCCATGTTCTTTAAGATCCCTTCCAACCCAAACCATTCCATAATTCCATCTTCTTTCAGGTCCAAACCATTCCATGATTCTGCAATCTCTAAGATCCCTTCCATTCTAAACCACTATATAATTCCATGTTCTTTCAGGGCCCTTCCAACACAAACCACTCCATAATTCCATGATCTTTACAATCCCTTCCAACCCAACCCATTCCACGACAGGGCCTGAGAACCTCAGGGAGTCAATTTGGAAGTCCCACCTCCACAATTTCAAGCCCACCTCACCCAAAAGGGAAGGCAGGAGCACCAAATCCAATGGGAAGTCAGCGGCGAAAGCCTTAATTGGGCCGATTTCCCGGGCTCCGTGGTGGCGCCGGCGGCATTCCTGGTGCCATCTGCTCCCGCACGCAACATTTAACTTGTCACAGATAATGGATCATCCTGGAAAGCAGATTTTTTGCTCCGAGCGCTCAGCTCTTCGCTTCAGTTTTTTTCCTCTTCAGCTCCAGGCTCTGCCGGGATGGATTTGCAGTGGGAACGTAGATGGAGACACGGGCGGATCATTCTCGACCTCAACGCCAAGAGCGCTTCCAACACGGGAAGAGGAATCATCCTTCCCGCTGAGGGGGGGGACGACAGGTCTGGAGCTCAAGGGATGGGGCAAAGCTGTCCATAGGGAGGCCTTTGGAATGATGGAATGGGATAGGTTGGAAAGGATTGTAAAGATCATGGAACTGTGGAATGAGTTGGAAGGGATCATAAAGATCATGGAACTGTGGAATGGTATGGAAGGGACCTAAAAGATCAAGGAATCGTGGAATGGGATGAGTTGGAAAGGATTGTAAAGACCCTGGAATTGTGGAATTGGTTGAGTTGGAACTGATCATAAACATCATGGAACTGTGGAATGGGATGGGTTGGAAAGGATCGTAAAGATCATAGAATCATGGAATAGGATGGGTTGGAAAGGATCGTAAAGATCTTGGAATAGTGAAATGGGCTGGGTTGGAAGGGATCTTAAAGATCGTGGAATCATGAAATGGTTTGGGATGGAAGTGACCTTAAAGATCATGGAATTGTGGGAAAATGTTGGGTTGGAAGGGATCTTAAAGATCAAAGAATCATGGAATGGTTTGGGTTGGAAGGGATCTTAAAGATCATGGAATGGGCTCAATTGGAAGGAATCATAAAGCTCATCCAGTTCCACGGGCAGGGATACCTCCCACTGGATCAGGGGACTCCAAGCCCCATCCAGCCTGACCTTGGACACCTCCAGGGATGGGGCAGCCACAGCCTCTCTGAGCAACCTGGGCCAGGGCCTCCCCACCCTCATGGTGAGGAATTCCTTCCCAATGTCAAATCTCAATCTCCCCCTTCCAGTTTAAAGCCATTCCCCCTCATCCCATCACTCCAGGACCTTCTAAAAAGCCCTTCCCCAGCTTTCCTGGAGCCCCTTTCCATACTGGAAGTTCTAAGGTCTCCCCTCAGCCTTCTCCTCTCCAGACTGAACAACCCCAACTCTCACACCCTGTCCTCCTCCAGGAGGTTCTCCAGCCCTCGGATCATCTCCGTGGCCTCCTCTGGCTTTGCTCCACCAGCTCTGGGTCCTTCCCATGCTGAGGACTCCAGAGGTGCACCCAGGGCTCCAGGTGAGGTCCCACCAGAGTGGAGTAGAGGCGGACAATAACCTCCCTCACCCTGCTGGTCCCACCAGGACAGGGGTGGTTTCTGGGCTGAGAGGACGCATTGGTGGCTCAAGTGGAGCTTCTGACCCACCAGGAGGCACCAGGGCAGGGCCAAGCCTGGAACAAGACCTTGGCAGGAGGTGTTGTAAGAGGTTAATTTGGAAAACAAGGCTTAAAAGTTCATCCTGAGAACGTGGTCCCTCTGGAAACCTCTGAGAAGCTCCTGGTGGTCCCACCTCTGGGCAGCGTGGGGCCTTACTCGTGGCAGCTTTGTCCCGGCCTCTGCAATCGCTTGGACCATCCTGATCCAGTGGGTGGTGGCCCTGCCCACCGACTTGGAACTGGATGG
>JAUMJL010000852.1:115000-149825 GCA_033558185.1 Dromococcyx pavoninus
GGAGGAGGAGGAGGCACCAAGGGGGGGATGAGGGGGTTTGGGGGTATGGGGAGAATGGGATGGGTTGGGGTGGAGGGATCTCCAAGAGCATGGGATGGGTTGGGGTGGAGGGACTGTAAAGATCATGGGATCATGGAGTGGGTTGGGGTCGAGGGATCTTAAAGGGGAGGGAATCATGGGATAAGTTGGGTTGGAAGGGAACTCAAAGACCATGGAATCATGGAGTGGGTTGAGGTGGTGGAACCTCAAAGATCATAGAACCATGGGATGGGTTGGGATGGAGGGATATTAAAGGGGAGAGAACCATGGGATGGGTTGGGGTGGAGGGATCTTAAAGGAGAGGGAATCACGGGATGGCATGGGGTGGAGGGACCCCAAAGATCGTGGGATCATGGAGTTGGTTGGGTTGGAAGGGATCTCAAAGCCCATCCAGTTCCATGGTCAGGGCCAGCTCCCACTGGAGCTTGGTGTCATCTCCAAATTGGCTGACGGAGCACTCAATCCCCTCATCCAGGTCATGGACAAAGCCGTTGAGCAGAACTGGCCCCACCACTGAAGCCCTGGGAATGTTGACGTTGGAAAAGCCCTCCAAGCTCATCCAAGTCCAACACCAGCCCTACCCCACCGTGTCTGCTCAACCCTGTCCCCAGGGGCCACCTCCACAGGGTTTTAGAACACACCCAGGGCTGGAGACAGTGGGAGATCCACCTCAAGGAGACACAAAGGAGGAGGAGGAGGAGCAAACCACGGCGTCTGCTCATCATGGAATGGGTTGGGTTGGAAGGGTCCCTTGGCAGTGGTGGCTGCCCCATCCCTGGAGGTGTCCAAGGCCACGTTGGATGGGGTTTGGAGCCCCCTGAGCCATTGGGAGGTGGCCCTGTCCCATGGAACTGCGTGGGCTTGGAGGTCCAAGCCAAGGCATTCCACGGTTCTGGGTCGCGTGGGGTTAAATTCCAGATGGTTGGAGCTCTCTGGAGAACACAAACTCTGGTGGGCAAAGGGAGGAGAAGACCTGGATTGTGATGAAGCGACAGCTGTCAAAGCCTGGCCACGGCTACCAAAGCCAAACATCACCCATGAACCCAGAGGAGCCTCAAAGATCACCCCAGAAGCGGCGCCTGAAGCCTCCACCTCCCACTGGACCAGGGAGCTCCGAGCCCCATCCAACGTGGCCTTCAAAGACGTGGAGGTGCTCCAGCCCTTGGCCTCCTCTGGAAGTGCTCCCACCCGGCTCCAGGTCCTCCCTGCGCTGAGGATCCAGAGCTGGACACAGAGCTCCAGGTGAGATCCCACCAGAGCAGAGCAGAGGGCCCGTGTGTCATCCCCTTGTCCTCTGGTGCCACCCCCCACAACACGAGAGGTCGGTTCCTGTTGAGCTCCTCCCCACCAGCACCCCAAGTCCTTCTCCCCAGGGTCCCTCCCAACCCACTGAAGCCCCCACAAAGCCAAGGGGTGAGCAGGACAACCCGTGTCCACCTGGGAAACATCTCCAAGTCTCCACCTCAGCCCCATGACAGGGATTAAGAAGAAAACTTTGGACCTCCTTTGCTTCTTCTGGCTCCTCTCCCACCCTTCCCACCTGCTCCAACCACAAACACCTCCAAGCTCTGCCACCCTTGGAGGTCTCCCAAGGTCCAACGCCCAAGGCCACCAGGTAGTTTCAGAGGTGACGATGGACACGGTGCAGTCCCACCCCGTTGGCTTCACCTTCAAGACCTTCGAGGCAAGCATTTGGTGACCATGGCAGGAGAACCTCGGCCAACCCTGTGACAAAATCTCTTCGCTCACTCCACCCTCATTAATCACCCCCTAATTAAAGGAAGTCCTTAAGGTCCAACCTCCAAGCCAAGGCGGTTCCTCAAGGCCTTGGCCAAAAGCCCTGGGTGAAACCTCCCTCTTCTACAGCCAAAACCCCTCATGGAGGTTCCACCAGCCTCCAACCCAAACCACGTCCCCTCCCTGTTAATTTATCTGACCCAGATGCATCACCTTCTCACCAAGACCTTTCCCACTTCCCAAACAACCTCCAGAAGGTCCAGATTTTCCTTCCCAACCGACCACATCTTGGAAACAAAGGAAGATCTGATCCCCAAGAGCCACCCATGGACCTCTTGCACCACCTGAAGCCCCCACTAAAACCCCGTGGGGTCAGCAACCCCCCCCCAAGGTTCATTCTGAAGGAGCACCAGAGCTTCAAGACCACCAAATCCATCTGCAAACCCTTCCACCGCCTCCAACCGACCCCAAAAATGAGGCTGAGGGATCTCAAAGGGCTTTCAACACCGGGAAGGACTGGGAGGTCTTACTTTGTATCCTGGAATTGACGAAGGGAGGAGAGAGATTGTCGTGGGAGCCGAGGTCTCTGCTTGCCAGGTGGTCGTAGGGAGTCCCATCTCCGTAGTTCTGTGGAGAAACCAGGAGGAACCACCATGTCAGCAGCTTAAAGGGCCTTCTCCAAGCCCAACGGGTCCACAGGCGAAACCCAATGAGAAGAAACCGGCCCTTTGTTCTTTCCCTGGTTGGAGGTGATGGATTCCACCATCTTCATCAATCATGGGATGCTCTGGGGTGGAAGGGATCTCCAAGCCCATCCAGATCCAGCCCAGGGACACCTCCCACTGGATCAGGGGCTCCAATCCCCATCCAGCCTGGTCTTGGACACCTCCAGGGATGGAGCAGAGACACCTTCCACTAGATCAGGGGGCTCCAAGCGCCATTCCACCTGGCCTTGGACAATTCCTACTGGATCAAGGGCCTCCAAGCCCCATCCAAGTTGGCCTTGGACACCTCGAGGGATGGGGCAGGGACTCCTCCTACTGGATAAGGGAGCTCCAAGCCCCATCCCACCTGGTCCTGGACACCTCCAGGGATGGAGCAGCCATGGCTTTTCTGGGCAACCTGGGCCAGGGCCTCCTCACCCTCCCTGGAGAACGTTTCTCCAGAGGGTCATGGAGTGGTTTGGGTTGGAAGGGACCTTAAAGCCCATCCAGTCCCACCCCTCTTCAGCTGGATCAGGTTCCTCCGAGCCCCATCCTACGTGGCCTTGATCTTCACCCCAGAATCGAAGCATCACGGAATGGTTTGGGTGGGAAGGGACCTCCAAGGCCACCCAGTCCCCGCAGGCAGGGCCACCTCACGCTGCCTCAGGTGGCTCCAAGCCCTGTCCAAGCTGGTCCCTGGGACACCTCCAGGGATGGGGCCACCCAAAGGTAGGTCCATCCAAGTCCTGGCGTTCCCCTCCTCTCGCCGAGGCTTTGCCGAGCGATTCCCTTTGACGTTTCCTTTTGTGGAACACCAGGACCTCATTGTCCTCTCCCGGAAAAGCCCATCCATCATCGGACAAAGAAGGTCCCCCCTTTCCCCCCTTCCTCCAGGGGAGGTCAAGTTCTTCGAGGAGTTTTGATTGAACCTTCAGGAATTCTCCTGCGGGGCTCGTGCCCTGCATTGTCCTCTCCACATTCAGGGCTTCGCATGCATAAATAATGGTGTTGGGCAAACTCCTGGTGACTTCTCCACGGGGATCTCCTCCAGGACCAACCCCGGAGCAGGGGGAGGAGAGGAGGAGAAAGGACTGACGGGAGGGAAAAAGGAACGGCAGAGGAAGGGGGAGCTGGAGAAGCAGGATCCGTGGGCCAAAGGCAGGAAGGGTCTAGAGGGATCTGGAGAACCTGGATCCATGGGCCAAGGGCCTGCAGATGGAGCTGGAGAACCTGGATCCATAGGTCAAGGGCAGGAAGGGTCTGGAGAGGGCCCTGGAGAACCTGGATCCATGGGCCAAGGGTCTGCAGAGGGCCTTGGAGAACCTGGATCCATGGGCCAAGGGTCTGGAGAAGGCCTTGGAGAACCTGGATACATGGGCCAAGGGTCTGGAGAAGGCCTTGGAGAACCTGGATCCATGGGCCAAGGGTCTGGAGAAGGCCCTGGAGAACCTGGATCCATGGGCAAAGGGTCTGGAGAGGGATCTGGAAAACCTGGATCCATGGGCCAAGGGTCTGCAGAGGGAGATGGAGAACCTGGATCCATGGGCCAAGGGCCTGCAGAGGGAGCTGGAGAACTTGGATCCATGGGCCAAGGATCTGGAGAGGGAGTTGGAGAACCTGGATCCATGGGCCAAGGGCAGGAAGGGTCTGCAAAGGGACCTGGAGAACCTGGATCCATGGGCCAAGGACAACTGAATAAGGTTCAACAAAGCCAAAGTCCACCACTTGTGTCACCATAACCCCCTGGAGCTCCAGGCTCGGAGAAGAGCAGCTGGAGACGTGCCCGGTGGAGAAGGTCCTGGCGGTGCTGGTCAACAGCAGCTGAAGACGGGGCAGCATTCCCGCTCTCCCAGGAGGTGTCCATGTCCCATCCTCAGGAGAGGTGGCCAGGAGGTTGGATGAAGGACCATGACCCCCCTTGGCTGCCCCCTCTTGCCCAAGACGAAACGTTTGGGTAGCCCTGGTGTGGTGGGACATGGGACAACCTTGGTGTGATGGGACCACCTCAGCATGGTGGGACAACCCTGGTGTGATGGGATGGTCTTGGTGTAATGGCCTTGGTGTGGTGGACGGCCCTGGTGTGGTGGGATGGTCTTTGTGGGGTAGGACAACCCTGAGGAGGAGCCCAGGGCTTCTGGTGTGGTTGGAAGAGAGAAGATGCCATCTACTCACCCGGGATGGACTTGGATGTCCCGCGTTCCCCCAGGACCCTGAGCTACTTCGTTCTTCTACACCTGAGGACAAAGAAAGGTTCTTCAGCCGTGAGGACAACGTTTGGGTTCTTTCCCCTCCCAGCTCTCAACTCATCTCCTGACGCCCACCATTGAGAGCCAAGCCCGGGGTGACCACGACCATGGTGGCTCCTGACCCGCAGCTCCAAAGACCTCCTTTAAACCCTGAGCAGAACCCAAGGGGACCTTCGGGAATCAGAGCTGGGACCTCAGAAGTGACTTCTGCAGCCTCACACAAGGGACTTCACCCCACTGGTTGAAGTCCTACCAGGATGTCCACCCTGGAGATAGTGGTGGGCTACCAGAAGGTCATCAGATATGGAACCAGGACTCCTTCAAGCTCAGGTATGGACCAAGGAACCAGGAGTCTGAGAAGCTCTTGGGGTATGGACCAAGGAACCAGAGCTCCTACAGGTTCCTCCCACGAGCTCCTCACGTATGGACCAAGGACACAGGGGCTCCTTCAAACTCGAGGATGGACCAAAGAACCTTCAGTTTCAGAAGCTCCCTGGCTGTGGGCCAAGGAACCAGGACTCCAAGAACCTCCTCACGTATGGACCAATGAACCAGAGCTCCTACGATCAAGCGTGGGCCAAAGAACCATGAGTCCCTCCAGCTCCTCGGCTCTGGACCAAAGAGCCACCAGTCCTACAAGGTCCTCAGGTATGGATCAAGGAACCAGGAATTCCATGAGCTCCTTGAGTATGGACTAAGGAACCAGGACTCCTATGAGTTCCTCAGGTATGGACCAAGGAACCACCAGTCCTACAAGGTCCTCAGGTATGGATCAAGGAACCAGAGCTCCTTCAAGCTCCTCAGGTATGAACCAAGGAACTCCTTGGCTGTGGACCAAAGATCCACAAGTCCTTCAAGTTCAACTGTGGACCAGAGAACCACCAGTCCTCCAGGCTCCTTGGGATGGGCCAAGGATCCAGGACTCTGATGAGTTCCTCAGGTACGGACCAAGGAACCAGGGCTCCTTCAAGCTCAAGTAGAGGCCAAGGATCCACCAGTCCTGGAAGCTCCTTGGGTGTGGGCCAAAGAACCAGGACCCCTTGAAGCTCCTTGGGTGTGGGCCAAGGATCCACCAGTCCTGGAAGAAGCTCCTTGGGTGTGGCCAAGGATCCAAGACTCCTACAAGGTCCACGGGCACGGGCCAAGGACCCACCAGTCCTTCGAGCTCCTTGGGCACAGACCAAGGAACCAGGACCCCTGGAAGCCCCCTGGGTGTGGGCCAAGGGTCCAGGACTCCCACGAGCTCAAGCATCGGCTGAAGACCCAGGACCCCAACCAACTTCAACCAGAAACAAGTCCTTCAAGCTCAAGTATGGACCAGAGGGCCACCAGTCCTACAGGTTCCTCAGATATGGACCAAGGAACCAGAACTCCTCACAGGTCCTCAGCTGTGGACCAACCAACCATCGGTCCTACAAGCTGAAGTATGGACCGGAGACCCAGGGCTCCTCCAGGCTCCTCAGGTGTGGACCAAAGAACCACCAGTCCCACAGGGTCAAGGATGGACCAAAGAACAACCGGCCCTTCAAGCTCCTTGGGATGGGCCAAGGATCCAGCAATCCTAGAAGCTCCTCAGACAGGGATCAAAGAACCAGGACTTCTCCAAGCTCAAGTATGGACCAAAGAACCAGGACTGCTGGAAGCCCCTTGGATGTGGGCCAAAACCAGGACCTCTCCAAGCTCAAGCGTGGGCCAAGGAGTCAGGACTCCCATGAGCTCCTTGAGTATGGACAAAGGATCCAGGGCTCCTTCAAGCTCCTCAGGTATGGACCAAGGATCCTCCAGTCCTCCAAGCTCAAGGATGGACCAAGGATCCTTCAGTTGTCCAAGCTAAAGGATGGACCAAGGATCCTCCAGGCTCAAGGATGGGCCAAGGAGCCACCAGTCTGTGGGACTGAACACCAGCCCCTTTAACGGTGGAGACCCAACCACAATCACCACCAAGCCAAAGCCACGCCCAGCAGCTTCTCCAGAGCCCCCTCTCATGTACCCTCAGCTGAGACCACGCTCCCTCTGAGGTGGCACCAAGGCCTGGGAGATGTCCACTACCCAAGCCCGCTGGATCCCACCGAGGCGGAGCACAGGGTCATGGAATGACTGGAATTGGAAGAGACCTCCAAGCCCAGCCAGTTCCATGGGGCAGGGCCATCTCCCACCAGACCAGGGGGCTCCGAGCCCCATCCAACCTGGCCTTGGACACCTCCAGGGATGGTTCAGGCATGGAAGGTTCTCAGATCCTCTCCGTGTGGCCTCCTCTGGCCTCACTTAGGGATTCCAGACTCCTCAGCTGGGTCAGAACTTCACTTCTTGGAGAACCCTCCGTGACCTTCAGCTCTTTCAACCACGACCAAAAACCTCGGTTGATACCAAAGGTGGAGAAAGTCAACCCAAACCCCCCCAAGATACCTGCAAGGATTGATGCTCCCTCCCCCACTTCCGATTGGATTAGGCAGGAAGAGATGAAGATGAGACCAGGAGAAGACACTCCAAGGTCAATATCTAATTAAGCTCCAGATCAACCACCCAATTAGCTTAATTAGGGCTATTTTTAACCGGGGTTTGCGTTAGAGAGACCTCCAACCACCTCCTGTCATCAATCACTTGGTGGTGTCTCAACACCGGCCAACCTTCAAGAGGAGCCTCCAAAACCCCACCAGTTCAGCCCTTCAGAGAGCAGAGAGGTGGGAGATGCCCCAACCCTGGAGGTGCTCAAGGGCAGGTTGAATGGGGACTCAGCTCTGTTCTCCAGATGTTCTCCTGCTCCTGAAAGTCCTTCTTGGAGTGAAGAACCCAACCCTGACCCCAGGATTGGAGGTGAGTCCAGGGGGACCATCCCTTCCCAGCCCCACCATGGCTGGTCCAAGGCAGGATGCTGGTGGCCTCCTTGGCCATCGCTGTCTCACAGCAATGAGGTCTCCCCTCAGCCTCTTCTTCTGCAGCCTCACCAGCCCCAGGTCCCTCAGCTGCTCCCAGAGCCTTCTGCCCACACATTACTGGGTGAAGATGAGGACACCAACCTCACAAACAATGCCACCAGGTTTTGGAATGACTTGGCTTGGAAGGGACCTCCAAGCCCACCGAGGACCTCCAAGTGCACCCAGTTCCATGGTCGGGACACCTCCCACTGGCTCAGGGGGCTCCAAGCCCCATCCAACGTGGCCTTGGACACCTCCTTCCCTGGGCAACCTTCTCCTCTCCAGGCTGGACAACCCCAACCCTCCCAGCCTGTCCTCCTACGGGAGGTTCTCCAGCCCTTGGAGCATCTCCATGACCTCCTCTGGACTCGTTCCACCAGCTCCATCCCTCAGGGTCAAACATTGTGGACTCTCAGAAGACACCAAGCTCTGGTTCTTCTCCCTCACCTTCATTAAGCTCATTAAAGCAACTTCAAGACCAACAAAGCCACCGGTGGCCTGGGCAGAGGGTGAAGTTCTGTCCCTGGTGGGACGTCACCTGGAGCCCTGGGTCCAAATCTGGAGCCCTCAGCACAGGAAGGACTTGGAGCTGGTGGAGCAAGGCCAGAGGAGGCCATGGAGATGATCCAAAGGCTGGAGAACCTCCTGGAGGAGGAGCGTGGTCAAGGCCAGGTTGGATGGGGCTTGGAGGCCCCTGAGCCAGTGGGGTGTGGCCCTGCCCACAGAACTCAACTCAGAGGGGAAGCAAGGGGAGAAGAAGCTTTGGGGGTGAAAGCAACATCACCCACAGAGGTGATTGTGGAGAGATGGATGTCCACACGCTTGGCCAGGCTGGGAGGACCTCACGGGGTTCAACCAGGCTGAGGTTCTCCACTTGGGTCCCATCAACCCCAGGAAGCCCCAGGCTTGGGGAGAAGCAGCTGGAAAGGTCCCTGGAGAAGGCCCTGGGGGTGTTGGTCACCAGCGGCTGAAGATGAGGAAGAGGTGGCCCAGGTGGCCAAGGAGGTCACCAGCACCTGGCTTGGATCAGCCATGGTGGGGCCACTAGGAGCAGGGAAGGGATGGTCACCCTGGAGTCACCTGGAATCCTGGGGTCAGGGTTGGGTTCCTCACTTGAAGAAGGACCTGGAGGGTCTGGAGAACATGTGGAGAAGGGAATGGAGCTGGGGAAGGGGCTGGAGAACATCTGGAGAATGGGAAGGGGCTGGAAACAGGGGTTGTGAGGGACCTGGGGAGGTTGGTCTGGAGAAGAGGAGGCTGAGGAGACCTCATTGCTCTCTGCAAGGAGGTTGTGGTGAGGTGGATGCTGGGCTCTGCTCCCAAGGGACAGGAGGAGATGACCTCAGGTTGCACCAGGGGAAGTTCAGATGGGACATCAGAAACGATTCCTTCATGGAAAGGGTGGGGAAGCCCTGGCAGAGGCTCCCAGGGAGGTGGTGGAGTCTCCAGCCCTGGAGGGGCTTCAAAAGTCGGGGCAAATGTGGTGCTCAGGGGGTTGGTTGAGTGGTGGACGGGTGCGGCTGGACTCGATGACCTCAAAGGTCTTCTCCACCCAAGTCCCCGTCCCTGTCCCGCGTTGGACTCTCAGGTTTCCTCGGGGCCAAAGCTTCACCCCAGAAGCCCCCAAGGGAGTCCCAGGAGCTCCTTTTGTTTCCCAGAGACGTCTGGGAAGGAAGCCAAGGAAAAGAAGGTCTGGGTGGCCAGAAGAAGGTCTCCAGATGGACTTGTCGTGCCCCAGGGGAACTGCAGGGGCCTCAAGGACAATGAGAGCAGGACGTGGCTCATTTCCTCCACTGTCACTTCCTTCCTTCCTTGGCCTCATCTTCTGGGGCCCGAGAAGGTCCTGAGGTCCTTCCCAGATGGGCTTTGGGGCATCTCCATGACGAAGGAACCAAGCAAGGAACCTGATCGAGAAGAACAGCTCTGGAGGACCCAAAAGAGCATCAGAAAGAAAGGTCGGCTTTGGGATTCCCCGGGGCAGGAGAAAGCTCCTCAATGATGGGACCAGGAAGGTTGGAGAAGACCTCTCAGCCCATCCAGTCCCACCGTCAGCCCAACCCCTCCATGCCTTAAACCCTGTCCTGAAGGGCCACCTCCATGTGCTCCTTGAAGCCCTCCACAGATGGAGACTCCACCACCTCCCTGCGAGCCTCTGCCAGGGCTTCCCCACCCTTTCCACAAAGAACTTGTTCCTGATGTCCCATCTGAACCTCCCCTGGAAGCAACCTGAGGTCATCTCCTCTCAACCCATCCCTTGCTCCTTGGGAGAAGAGACCAAACCCCACCTCACCACAACCTCCTCTGGAGGTTCTTTCCACCACCCTTGAGGAGCACAACCCAGAAGGACCAACCCACGTGGTTGGAGCACAGTTCCTCCTCTAGATGTTCTTTCCACCACCCTTGGGGCCATCCTGGTCTCCTCCTCTCGGAGCAAACCTTGGTGGCACCAACCCACATGGGTGGAGCCACCTCATCTCCTCTGGACAAGCTGTCCACCACCACCCCACGTGGCTGGAGCACCTTAGATCCTCTGGAGAACCCTTCCACCACCCTTGAGGAACACAGCACAGAAAGACCAACCCACGTGGCTGGAACCCCTCACCTCCTCCAGATGTTCCTTCTACCACCTTCATGGACCACAACCCAGAAGCACAACCCCACCATGGTGGGAGCACCTCACCTCCTCCAGATGTTCCTTCCACCACGCCTGGCACAGCAAACCTGGTCAAGAAGCCCCCGAAGCACCACTCAAGCCCAGTTGGGGACACCAACCCCAGGAGGTCGTGGTCTTCATGGCCAGGAGATGCCATGTTTTGGCCATCAGACCAGCGAAGACAACAAACCACCAGGATCCAAGCAAGCACAGCAGGAGCTTCTCCAGAGCTTCCTAAAGCCCTTCTCAAACAGGGACAACCCCTGCAGACCCACAACAGGGTGGACATGGATCCTCTTTGTCTTCTTCTCACTCCACACAGGTCTAACTGAGTCACAAACCAAGGAGCCAACCCCAACCCTCAAGCTGTGCTTCAGCTCCACCTCCAGCACCTCCACCCAATGGTCCTGTCACCCCTGCTGACCTCCAGAAGGTCTAAGAGGACAACCCCACCCCCTTCCCAAACCACTCAAGGACACCTGGAAGACACCAGCCCAAAAGGAAGACGGGTCCAAAGCCACCATGGCTGGAGATGTCATGTGGTGCCTGGTGGAACGAGAACCTTGGCTATGTGGACACTGACCTCCTGCCAGAAGGTTCACCTTGACCCAGAACACCAGGGCGAGAACATCCCCGAAGTGACCACCACGGAATCCTTGAAGCTGGAGAAGCCCTCAAAACTCATGGGGTCCAACCATCAGCCCAACCCCACCGTGGCCACCAAACCACGGCCCCAAGTGCCACCTCCCCACGGCTTCTGAACCCCTCCAGGGATGAAGACTCAGCCAGAGCTTGAAGGACCTTTCCATGAAGGACCATTTCCTCCTTTTGGGGCTGAAGCACCTTCTGAAGAAGTCTCAGCCCATACACAACTCACGGAGAAGCTTCTGGGTGACTGCTGAGGGCATCTGAGAATGGTGACACTTTTCTAGATGGGGTGGAACTGGGTGGGCTTGGAGGTCCCTTTCAAGCCAAGCCATTCCATGATTCCATGGGGAAGGTCAAGGCCAGGTTGGATGGAGCTTGGAGCTCCCTCAGCCACTAGGAAGTGGCCCTGCCCATGGAACTGGATGGGCTTGGAGATCCCTTCCTTCCCAAGCCATTCCATGATAAAGGTCAAGGCCAGGTTGGATGGAGCTTGGAACTCCCTCAGCCACTGGGAGGTGGCCCCGTCCATGGACCTGGATGGCCCTGGAGGTCCCTTGGACCGCTGAAGAACCAAGAGGGAAACCTTGGGCTCCCAAGACTCTCTCATCGTCCTTCAGCACTGAAGCCCTCGGAGAAGGAAAAGGGAGAGCTCTGGTTGGGGTTGGGTTGGTCCTTTCCCACCGGATGCTGGTGGGGAAAGGGGGCCAAGGACTGAAGCCTCTGAAGAAGCTCCAACAACCTTGAGCACAGGAGGCTTCGGTTCCTCTCGGAGATCGGGTCCTGCTGAAGAGCAGAGAGGTCCACGACGCCAGAAGATGCCACCTTTGAGCATCACTCTTTCCATGAAGACATTTCTCCTGATGTCTAACCTGAACCTGCCCTGGTGGAACCTGAGGTCATCTCCTCCCCTCCCATCCCTTGGGAGATGAACCCAGCACCCTCCTCACCACAACCTCCTTGCAGAGAGCAATGAAGTCTCCTCTCAGCCTCCTCTTCTCCAGCTCAAACCCCCCTCATGTCCCTCAGGTGCTCTTCATAACCCTTTTTCTCCAGCTTCGTTCCCTTCTCCAGATGTTCCCCAGTCCCTCAAGGTCCTCGGAGTGAGGAGCCCAAGAACCAACCACAGTTGCCCTTCTTCTGGGCCACCGACAGCTTCTGGTGCCCCAAGCCAAGGTGGTCACTTCTAACCCCGCTTGGGTTCAGAGCAGCCTTGGACCTCACGCTCGGTTCTCCACTATCCCCCTGGAGACCCCAGCTCAGACCTTTCCACTCACGGCCACCACCACAGGGTCCCCCATCCCAGCAGCTCCCAACCCATCCCGTGAGGAACCCAGGCGCGATGTGGCTCCAGCACAGCCCTCGGCTCCAGCCTGATCCAAGGCAGAAGACAACGGCTTCCGACAGCAGAAGGAACCACGTTCTCCTTGGAGAGCAGAAAAGCTTCAAGAGGATGAGTCAGGGCTTCCAAAAATACCTCGGAGAAGCTGCCAAACCCATCCCGACGTTGCCATGGCACCCGAGATGAAGAAGAGCCCAAGGGAGCGGCGGTTCCTCTCCTCGGCTCCTCTCCTCGGTCCCTTCGGCCACTGACTTCATCTGGGGCTTCGCCGAGGTCGGGCTTTCAAAGCAAGGTGGGAAATCAAACACTCTTCCAAGGAGAAGAACCTGACCAGGCTGGGAGAACCTCCTCAGGTTCAACAAGGCCAAGGGCAAGGTCCTGCACCTGTGTGGGGAACCTCCAGATCCCTCTGTAGACCCTTAGCCCATGGATCCAGGTTCTCCAGGGCCCTCTGCAGACCCTTGGCCCACGGATCCAGGTTCTCCAGGTCCTTCTGCAGACCCTTGGCCCATGGGTCCAGGTTCTCCAGAGCCCTCTGCAGACCCTCCAGCAGATCCACCCTCCCACCCAGCTCGGTGTCATCTTCAAACTGGCTGAGGGAGCACCTGATCTCCTCATCCAGATGATGGAGAAAGACATTGGACAGAACTGGCCCCACCACTAAGCCATGGAGAAGCTTCCCAGCAGTTCCACCAGGTTCTCCAGAAGCTGCCCCATCCCTGGAGGTATACAAGGCCACGCTTGGAGCCCCTGATCCAGCAGGAGGTGGATCAGGGTGGGCTTTGAGGTCCCTTCCAAGCCAAGCCATTCCATAGTCCTGTTTATCCTGGCTCCTGAAGATGAGGCCTCCACCCTCCTAATGGAGCTCCTTTCAGTCATTGTTCCTCCCGAGATGATGGGAAGGAACACGTGGAGCTCATCACAGCTTCCACCCTTGGCCTGAGGAGATCCATCAGAGACGTGAGGGGTCCAAAGGATGGGAGGATGAGGTGCTCAGGGATCTGCTTTGGTGGTGGACAGGGACCGCTGGACTCAATGACCTCAAAGATCTTCTCCAACCAAGCCCTTCTATGGTTCTCCCAAGAAGAACCAGTTCAACACAAGCTCAGCAGAGCCAAGAGGACACCAACAAGACTCGAGAACAAGAGTTATGAGGAGCACCTGAGGGACCTGGGGGGAGCTGACCTGGAGAAGAGGAGGCTGAGGGGAGACGACATGGCTCCTGAGGCAGCAGAGGCCCAGGTGGCCAAGGAGGCCACCAGCTCCCTGGCTTGGATCAGCCACGGTGGAGCCACCAGGAACTTTGAAGTCCCTTTGAACACAAACCACTCCACGACTCCACAACTTTTAAAGTCTCTCCCAATCTAAACCATTCCATGATTCTATGATCTTTGAGGTCCTTCTGAAACAAAACCGTTCCATGGCTCCACGATCTTTAAAGCCTCTTCCACCCCAAACCATTCCATGATCCTTGAGGTCCCTCCAACCCAAACCATTCCATGACTCCACAATCTTTAAAGTCTCTTCTGGAGATCTGAGGAGGTCACAGGGAAGGGGCTCCTCGAAGAGATGTCAATGCTGCAGCACAAACCCGGCTCCAATGAAAGGAAGGACCTTGGGTGGGATCGTGGGGTGGTATGGGAGGGATCCTAGAGATCATGGGATCATGGGATGGGTTGGGAGGGACCTTAAAGAGCAGAGAAGGATGGGATGGGTTGGAAGGGATCTTAAAGATCATGGAAACATGAGATGGGTTGGGTTGGAAGGGACCTCCAAGCCCATTGAGATCCACAGGCAGGGCCACCTCCCACTGGCTCAGGGGGCTCCAAGCCCCATCCAACCTGGCCTTGAACACCTCCAGGGATGGGGCAGCCACGGCTTCTCTGGACAACCTGGGCCAGGGCCTCCCCACCCTCAGCAGGAAAACATTTCTCCCTCAGATATCATCTCAATCAGCTTCAAACCCTTCTCCTCATCCTGTCCCACCACTCCTTGACCAAGAGTCCCTCCCCAGCTTTTCTGGAGCCCCTTTCAGCACTGGGAGCCTCCTGGAGGGCCAAGCCCAGTTCCTGAAGTGGATCTGGATGGGCTTTGATGTCCCTTCCAACCTGACCCATCCCACGGTTCCATAATTCCAGACCAGGAGATGGGGATTCAACCCTTCCAGCCTTACCAAAACCACTGAACGATGGAAGAGCTTCCACCACTTCCAAACCTCCATAAATCCACGGAGAAGGTGACCAGATTCCTCGAGGAAGCAAGGAAACCTCCTGGTCACCACTCCTGACTTCGGGGAAGAAGCACCGGTGCCACCACGGAGCCCCCAGGAGCCCAGAGCAGCTGCAGCCCCATGGACAGGACCCTCCCTTAACGAGCTCCAGGTGCTCGGCTTAATGAGTCCAATTAGACAGCTCCACCAGCACCTGGTGGGGCTCCTGGTGGGGCTCCTCCCCACTGAGGCTCAGAGGGCACCATGGGGAGGCTCCAGCTGAGCAACCACAGAATGGGTTGGGTGGGAAGGGACCTCCAAGACCACCCAGACTCATGGGCAGGGTCACCTCCCACTGGCTCAGGGGGTTCCAAGCCCCATCTAACCTCTGAGATCCCTTCCAACCCAAACCAGTCCACGATTCCACGGTCTCTGAGATCCCTTCCAATCCACACCATTTCATGCTTCTCTGATCCTTGAGGTCCATCCAATCCAAACCATTCCATGGTTCTTTGACCTTGAAGGTCCCTTCCAACCCCATCCTTTCCATGGTTCTCTGATCTTTAAGGACCCTTCCAAACCATTCCACGATTCCGTGAGCTTTGAGGTCCAACCAACCCAACCCAGTCCACGCTTCTCTGATCTCTGAGGTCCATCCAACCCAAACCCTTCCACGATTCGAAGAAGCTGCAGAACCCAAACCCTCTCCAAAGGACCTTTGCTGTTGAGAACAAGGAGCAGATGCTTCCACAGAGCAGATCCTCCACAAGAGCCAGAAGATCCAGTTTCCATCAGGGCCCTCCAGCAAACACCAGAACGGGCAAAACCCAACCAGTTATGGTCCTTCATCACCAAAACCCTCGTTGATCTCCAAACCTGCAACCTCTGACACCAAACCCCACCAACCAGGAGGCCAAGCTCCTCCTTTGGTTGCGACCATAAAAGCCAGAGGACCTGGTCCTCCTCAAAAGAAGATCATTGTGATTAGGACCATCGCAACCTCTACCTTGGTTTGGCCTCCACGAACCTCTAATGGCTCGGAGAAGGTGGCTTTCAGCCTGGTTCTCAGGTCACCTCCATGGATGGGTGGGATGGAGGAGAACGGGGACCCTGGGTCTAATTAGACTGGAGAAGTGGAAGGTGGAGCAGGTTCTTAACGTCTAAATGAGTCCATGAGTTGAAATGAAGTCCACTTGGAAGCCCAGGTGTCCAACCTAAACCTCCCCCGGTACAACCTGAGGTCATCTCCTCTCCTCCCATGCCCTGGAAAAGAGCCTAGCACCCACCTCACCACAACCTCCTTGCAGAGGTCTCCCTTCAGCCTCCTCCAGACCAACAACCCCCAGGTTCCTCACAACCCCTGATCTCCACCCCCTTCCCAGCTCTGTTCCCTTCTCCAGATGTTCTCTAGCCCTTTCAGGACCTTCTTCGAGGGAGGAACCCAACCCTGACCCCAGGATTCCAGGTGACTCCAGGAGGACCATCCCATCCCTGCTCCTGGTGGCCCCACCATGGCTGATCCTTGGCCACCTGGGCCACCGCTGCCTCATCGTCAGCCGCTGGTGACCAACACCCCCAGGGCCTTCTGGCCTTCTCCTCCAGGGACTTTTCCAGCTGCTCCTCCCCAAGCCTGGAGCTCCCTGGGATTGGTGGGACCCAAGTAGAGAACCTTGGCCTGGTTGAACCCCGTGAGGTCCTCCCAGCTTGGCCAAGTGTGTGGACACCCACAACACTCTCAAACACCTCAAGCCAAGAGACAAACCGAGTCCTGGAAGAAGAAATGACTCAATGGAGACCTCTTCAAGGTCCACCTATTGATGTCAGGTCTGAACCCACCACCTTTGTTACCATAACGATGGAGGACATTTAGAAGTCTAAATATAGGGAGACAAGGAGCTCAGTCCTTCTCCCAAGGACATCAGGAGGACAATTCCTGGTGCTTTCAAAGACCAATTCAGGAGGGAAGAGCACGTGAAGAGCACTCAAGGGCTCAAGCTGGGATGGATCTTGATGCTCTTCCACCCGAGGCCCACAGAGAGGCACAAAAACAGCCCTTGGTGTTGATGGCTTCATCCATATTCACGGTTCCTCTCTCAGCCCAGAGGATGAATGGAACCTCACCAGGAGAAGACGAGGAGATGAATAGGACAAGTGATTGGAGGAGGTTTCAGGCAAAGGAGGAACCAGGAGTTTGCCACTGGAGGATGAAAAGGAAAGGGGGAAGGTGGTGGCGTCCCAGGATGCCACAGAGATGGAGCAGGGCTTCCTCCCAGGAACTGATGGTTCTCCTCCCTCAGGAAACTAAGGATGCTTTGGAGATAAGAGCCTCCAAAACCATGAAAAGGCCCCAATTTCTAGGGCTACAGCATGGACTCGGGATGGGTTGGGTTGGAAGGGACCTCAAAGCCCACCTGGTTCCACGGGCTTCATCCATATTCAGGTGTCCCTACCTCCCACTGGATCAGGGGGCTCCAAGCCCCATCCAACCTGGGCTTGGACACCTCCAGGGATGGGGCAGCCACCACTTCTATGGGCAGCTTGGAACTGGATGGGCTTTAAGGTGCCTTCCAACCCAAGACATCCCACTAGTCTCTGATCTTCGAAGTCCTTTCCAACCCAAACCATTCCATGATTCTCTGACCTTCAAGACCCCTTCCAACCCAAACCATGTTCTGCATCAATAAAGGAGATGCTCTTCCTTAAAGTCCTCTCTGGAATCTGATTAAATTAGAGAAGATTCAACCCTTCTTCAAGTTGAAAAGAAGATGAAAGCCCTCCAACGAAAGCAGGAGAGCAGAAGAGTTCTGGGATCAAAGGAAATACATTCCCAGACAAGATCTGGACAGAGTCGAACGTCTCGGAACAAAGAACTCATCGCTATCGGTCACCGAGTTGGAATGGAACCAGAAGAGGCTCCTGAGGAGATAAACCCAGGGAAGCGGAGAATCGCTTGGGTCGGGAAAGACCTTGGAGATCGTTGAGTCCAAACATACGTGGCCACCACCAAACCAGGTCCCTGAGGAGCTCCTGGTAACAGAAATGAGAAGAGAAAGCGCCGCAGCAAGAGGGCAGTGGTCGGCTCCGTGGGCTCGTTGGAGACGTAAAAATGGAGTATTTTGGTTTCTAGAGTATAGAAATTCACCCCAAAAAAGGATTGAGGTGGATCCAGGGAATGGTCAAGATGGGCTTCATCTCGTTTGGGTCCAGTCGAGCTTGGCAGGGGTTCCTGGTCAGGGAGGGGAAGGGTCTGAAGCTGGAAGAGGGGAGGTTGAGAGGAGATCTTGGGGAGAAATGTTCTCCTGGGAGGGCTGCCCAGAGAAGCTGTGGCTGCCCCATCCCTGGAGTGCTCAAGGCCAGGTTGGATGGGGCTTGGAGCCCCCTGAGCCAGTGGGAGGTGTCCCTGCCCATGGATCTGGATGGGCTTTAAGGTCCCTCCCAACCCAAGCCATTCCCTGGGTCCATGATTCTATCTCGATGTCAACCAGAACCCCCAGATTCCATCCCTGGAGGTGTCCAAGGCCAGGTTGGATGGGGCTCGGAGCCCCCTGATCCAGTGGGAGGTGTCCCTGCCCACGGATCTGGGTGGGCTTTCAGGTCCCTTTCCCACCCAGCCCATTCCATGGTTCCACGAGGGCTGAGGAGGCCCAGGTTGCCCAGAGCTGCCCCATCCCTGGAGGTGTCCAAGGCCAGGCCGGATGGGGCCTGGAGATACCAACCTTTGGCAAATGATGGCACGAAGAGCTCCACCCTTCCCTCTCCCACCATGAAGAGCGACCAGGAAGGACTCAATGATCCCAAAGGTCTTTTTCAACCAGGAGAGTCCATGCTTCTACGAAACCGAGGGTTTTATCCCTTCTCCACATTATCCCTCGTCGGTTTTGCTCCCCATTTCCCACCCCTTGAGGTCTTTTAGGAAGCAACACCTCGAAACCATCGTCCCAATGGGAAGACACCAACCCAACAGATGCCCCCGGGGGCATCTCGAGGGGTTCCACCCACAGCACCCCCCACGTTTCGTGAAGGCCCCGAGAGGCCCCCCCCTTGATACAAAAGGCAGAGCGAAGGCGCTGCTTTGATAATCCCACCCGGATTCTGGATTAAGGGAAGAACAGCTCCGCCTTTGGCACAAAATCACCACCATTTCCCCCACCAGCAGAGCCAGATGAGGGGGTTTTTTTAATATAATTAAGAATTTAGCAAAAAACACCCCTTATTTTTAAGCTTCAAATACCCGATTTTTATTGAACCAAACCTCATTTTGGAATCGTTCCGGGTGGTAAAGACCTCAAAGCCCTCCCGGTCTGACCGTCACCTCCTCGTGGGGACACAAGGAGGGGTTCGATGGAGCCATAAAACACTTGGGGGTTCCTTACAGAGGGTCTCCAGAAGGACAAAAAGGCAAATAATCCTCATTTTAGCTGTTTTCCGCCTCAAAACCTGGCTTGGAGCTGCTCCGCTTCTTTCTAATTCCTCCTCATTCCCTGCCAAATCGTTCGATTTAACCATTTCGAGGGCAAAAATTTGGCTTAAAAGGGGGACAACCTGCAAGGAAGGAGGTGAATTATGGTGGCAACCAGGCCGTGTGATCCAGTGGTGGGGGCAGAGGGACCCTTCTCGCCCCACACTGCGCCAATGGTGCAGGAGAAGAGCTCCTCACCCCGGGTTAACGAAGGGTTAATGAACCCCAAGATCCAAGGAGGGAAAGAGAGGAAGAAGGAGATGATGGAAAGTTCCCATCACAGGCAGGGAGATGATCCAGGGGTATCATCCAGGGGGAGGTGGCCACGCCTCCTGGAACTGGATGGGTTTGGAGGTCCCATCTCACCCAAAGCATTCCACGATTCCATAGGAAGAAGGATGGGTCTTAGGGTCCCTTCCAATCCAACCCATTCCGTGACTCCATGAGGAAAGTCAATGTCAGGTTGGATGGGGCTTGGAGACCGCTGAGCCAGTGGGAGGTGGCCCTACCCATGGAACTGGATGGAATCGGAGATGCCTTCCAACCCAAATTATTCCATGAATCTACAGGAATAAGGATGGGCCTAGAGGTCCCTTCCAACCCATTCCATGATTCAATGAGGAAGGTCAAGGCCAGGTTGGATGCAGCTTGGAGCCCCCTGAACCAGTGGGAAGTGCCCCTGCCCATGGAACTGGATGATCTTTGAGGTCCCTTCCAACCCAATCCATTCTATGATTCCATGAGGAAGGTCATGGCCAGGTTGGATGGGGCTTGGAGCCCCCTAATCCAGTTGGAGATATCCCTGCCCACGGAGGGGCTTTGAGATCCCTTCCAACCTAAACCATTCCACAATTGTATAGGAAAAAGAATGGGCCTTCAGGTCCCTTCCAACCCAACCCATTCCATGACTCCACAGGAAGAAGGGTGGGCCTTAAGGTCCCTTCCAACCCAAACCATTCCATAATTCCACAAGGAAGGTCAAGGCCAGGTTGGATGGGGCTTGGAGGCCCCTAATCTCCTGGGAGGTGTCCCTGCCCATGGAAGTGGATGATCTTTGAGGTCCCTTCTAACCCAACCCACTCCACGACTCCATAGGAAGCAGAACCAGTCTTTCCCACTTGCGGCAACCCATTCCCCTCTTCCAAATTTAAAAGAACCCCAAATCCAGGGAAGAGAAAGGAGGGAATCTGGGAGGAAGGCCCCGCACTCATTAATTGAAGCGATTTGGGGTGTTTACACGATGTCTATTCTTAGGGCACTGCGTCCTCCTCTCTTTAGACAAGAGGATATCTTTCCGAAGGAGCTCCAGCTCTCCCAAGACGCTAAAATCAACAAAGCCAGGGGAGCCAGGAAGGCAAAAGTGAAGCAATGGCTCCCTTAACAGCCCCGATCCAGCAGGATTCGAGCCCTGGCTCACCTCAACACGGCGGCTTTCCCGACGGAGAAAACCATGTGGGCTTTGGAGAGCCTGGATGGACACAAATGGTGCTGAACACCAAGAGCTGAAGGGGAAGGCCAGGGTTCTTCAAGCCTTGGCTTTCCTTTCTCTTCTGCCACAAAAATTCCGGGACCACGAAACATCTCCAAGGGCTGGAAAATAACTTGGAAGGGATCCACAAGGACCATTGAGTCCAACCCCTGGCCCTGAGTTGGAAGGGATCCACATGGACCATCGGGTCCACCTCTTGGCCCTGAGTTGGAAGGGATCCACATGGACCATGGAGTCAAAATCTTGGCCCTGCCCAGGATAAACCCAATGTTCACAGAATGTCCTGAGTTGGAAGGCATCCACAAGGACCACCGAGTCCAGCCCCTGGCCCTGAGTGGGAAGGGATCCACAAGGATCACCAAGTCCAACACCTGGCCCTGAGTTGGAAAGGATCCACAAGGATCATCGAGTCCAATCCCTGGCCCTGAGTGGGAAGGGATCCACATGGACCATCAAGTCCAGCTCTTGGTCCTGAGTGGGAAGAGATCCACAAGGACCATCGAGTCCAGTTCTTGGCCCTGAGTTGGAAGAGATCCACATGGATCATTGAGTTCAACCCCTGGCTCTGAGGTGGAAGGGATCCACATGGACCATGGAGTCCAAATCTTGGTCCTGCCCAGGATAACTCCAATGTTCACAGAATGTCCTGAGGTGGAAGGGATCCACAAGGACCACCGAATCCAACCCCTGGCCCTGAGCTGGAAGGGATCCACACGGACCATCGAGTCCAGCTCTTGGCCCTGAGTTGGAAGGGATCCACAAGGACCACTGAGTCCAGCCCCTGGCCCTGAGGTGGAAGGGATCCATAAGGATCATCAAGTCCACCTCTTGGCCCTGAGTGGGAAAGGATCCACAAGGATCATCGACTCCGATGCCTGGCTCTGATGTGGAAGGGATCCACAAGGATCATCAAGTCCAGCCCCTGGCCCTGAGTTGGAAGGGATCCACAAGGACCATCAAGCCCAGCTCCTGGCCCTGCCCAGGACAACCTCCCAATCAAATGGGGGAATCCTGGAGAAGCAGGATGAGGCAGGACCGTCCAGCTCCAGACAAAGCCAGGACTCACCACGATGCTCTCACAGTTCCAAGGCTGAAGGTGTCCAGCAGACACCTAAGAAAGAAGAACCTTCATCCCTGACCTAACAGCCCAGAGTATGGAATCTGCAGGGACACCTTCAGCCAGATGAGGTGGCTCAGAGCCCCGTCCAACCTGACCGTGAACACCTCCAAGGACAGGGCAAAACGAAGCTACGCTGGAGCTGGACCACGCTCATGGGTTGGATCAGCTTGGATGGGGCTTTGAAGACCCTGGTGCAGTGTGGGGTGGCCCTGCCCATGCATCTTGATGGGCTTTAAGGTCCTTCCCAACCCAAACCATTCCCTGGGTCCATGATTCC
Organism: Dromococcyx pavoninus; assembly: GCA_033558185.1. Lineage (NCBI taxonomy): Eukaryota > Metazoa > Chordata > Aves > Cuculiformes > Neomorphidae > Dromococcyx > Dromococcyx pavoninus. The sequence continues at coordinate 136,836 of JAUMJL010000852.1, forward strand.
ATCATGATGTCAACCAGAACCCCCAGATTCCATCCCTGAAGTTGGCCAAGGCAAGGTTGGATGGGGCCTGGACCCCCTGATCCAGTGGGAGGTGTCCCTGCCCATGGATCTGGATGGGCTTTGAGGTCCCTTCCAACCCATCCCACTCCATGCTTTCAAAGGGGAACTGAGTCCCAAGGACCAGCAGAGATGGATAAGGAGCCACCACTGCATCGGATGAGTTGCGGGTGCGTCCTTTCTACAGGAACATCTCACTCCCAGGCTGGAAGCTTCCATCCCTGTGTCCATCCCACCCCAACCGCCCAGATCCCACCTCAGCGGCGACGTTCAGCACAGAGACGCCAACAACATCGAGCGGCCCTGGTGCTCCCACACCACCAGCCCATAATTCAATCAAGCTTTTGGTTGACGTCACGGAGCACAAAACATCTCCCCAAGCTTTCTGAAGAGCACCAGAAGCCCTGAGATTCAATTATGGCCCAGATACTCCATCAAGAGTCCTACTTAGACAGGGTTTTAACGCAACAAAGCCTCGGTACCAGGTATTTATCAACCAGGGCGATCAGATTTGAAGGTGGAGTCAGGCGAAACAGCTCATAGTGCCACGTCAACCTGGCAAGAAAAGTCTTCTACGAGAAAAACAGCCTCATTTTTCTATATGAGAGAAGAAAATGACCCAAATCTCTATTTTCTTAGAGATTACACAAGAATTGAATCATTTTTTACCCATTTTTGGATGCCAGATGGGCTTCAAAGTGGGTTGGTCTCCATTTCAACCATCCAGGGAGGCTTAAAAGCGGGTTGGTCTCCATCTCAACCAACCTGAGGAGATGGAGGCACCTGGTTCTCCAAAGGCTGCGTTTCCTAAGCTTCCCAACAACCGGCTGCATCCGATTTGGGTTGTAAAACGCAATTTCTACCCTTCTTAGTCCTGTTTTGATGATGTCCATGCTGTCCACCACCCTAGTGTCCTTCATTCTCCAGAAAAGCTCCTTAAATCATTCCCCTTTTCCTTATTCAAAGATTGGAAATCAATTATGGGTTCAAGAACGTCGGGATATCAAACCACAGGGGCCGAAGGTGGGTTTTGGACCTCATAAAGCCACAAATTTCCAGCTCTGAGACAGAATTTATCGCTAGGAGGGAATGTTTGAGCTTGAAAAGCTTCCAAAGCGACTTTGTTTATCAGAGGAAACAGGGAATAAAGAAGGGAAGGATTTGAAACTCAAAGTGAAACCTTTCATCCAACAGCTTTTCGCGCTCTGGGCTTCGTTACGAGAGATATTCGAGCAATTAACGGCGTCAACTTCCACTACGGAGTTCGATTATGGATGCTGCTGCCTTATTTAAGTGATATTAAGTTATTAAAGTGTTATTTAATTGATTTCCTCGTTACAAAAGAGCAGGAAAGAGATTTGCTGCTCCTATCCAAAAAGTAGTTCAGCCTTAACATTCCTGGATCCCAAAATGGGACTTCAGAGCCCCAAAATATGGGTTTAGAGCCCAAAACCGTGGGTTTGGAGCCCAAAACAAGGGTTTAGAGTTCAAAAAGATGGGTTTAGAGCCCAAAATCATGGGTTTGGAGCCCGAAGTGTGGGTTTAGAGCTCAAAAATATGGGTTTAGAGACCGAAACCGTGTGTGTGGAGCCCAAAGTGTGGGTTTAGAGCTCAAAAAATATGGGTTTAGAGCCCAAAACATGGGTTTAGAGCCCAAAAATGTGGGTTTAGAGTCTAAAACCATGGGTTTGAAGCCCAAAGTGTGGGTTTAGAGCCCAAATGGTGGATTTAGAGGCCAAAAATGTGGATTTAGAGGTCAAAACGTGAATATAGAGCCCCCAAAACATGTGTTTAGAGCCCAAAGTGTGGGTTTAGAGCCCCGAAAACATGGGTTTAGAGCTCAAAACCATCGGTTTAGTGCCCAAAGTGTGGGTTTAGAGTCCAAAACGTGGTCTCAGAGGCCAAAAACATTGCTTTACATCCAAAATTTTGAGCTTAGAGCCCCAGATCGTGGATTTAGAGCCCACAAACAGCTTATGTGCCCCCTTCCTGGGAATTTGGTCAATGGGAGCTGCCTTTGCCGATGACAAAATCGAGATGAGTTTGGGAGTGGCACCAGCACAAATCCCACAGGAAGGAGCCAAATTGTCCCTCACACACACTCCCAAATCCCTTTTTTTCTCCCCTTCCTCTCCTTTCTCCCTTTATTTCCCATTTTTCCCTTTATTTTCCCCCTTTTTCCTTTTATTTGCTCCCTTTTTCCATTTTTTTCCCTCCTTTTTCCCCTTTGTTTCCCCCTTTCCCTTTATTCCCCCCTTCCCCTTTATTTTCTCCTTTTCCCATTTATTTTCCACCCTTCCCTTTTATTTCCCCCTTTTCCCTGTCTTTCCCTTCTTCCCCTTTTATTCCCTTTAGTTCCCCTTTCCCCCCTTTATTTCCCTTTTTCTCCCTTCATTTCCCCTTTCCCCCCTTTTCTCTCCTTTTCCCCTCTTTATTTTCCCTTTCTCCATTTTTCTCCCTTCCCCTCTTTTATTTTCTCTATTTTCCCTTCCCTCACTTTTTTCTACTTTCCTGTTTTCCACTTTTCCCCTTTATTTGCCCTTTATTTTCCCTCTTCCACTTTACTTTCCCTTTATTTTCCCTCTTCCCATTTATTTTCCCTTTATTTTCTCCTATCTCCCCTTTATTTTCCCTTTATTTCCCCTCCATTTTTCTTTTTTCCCCTTCATTTCCCCTTTCCCCTTTGTTTTCCCTTTTCCCTATTTTCTCCTTTTCCCCTTCACTTTCTATTTTCCCCTTCATTTACCATTTTCCCCACTAATCTTCCCCTTTTCCCTTCATTTTCCATTTTTACCCTTTATTTTCCATTTTTACCCTTTATTTCCTCTTTTCCCCCTTTATTTTCCCCCTTCCCCCTTCATTTTCCATTTTCCCCCTTCATTTTCCCCTTTTCTCTTTCATTCTCCCCTTTTCCCCTTCATTTTACATTTTCCCCCCTTCATTTTCCATTTCCCCCCTTCATTTCCCATTCTCCCCCTTCATTTCCCATTTCCTCCTTTTATTTTCCATTTCCCCCCCTTTATTTCCCATTTTCGCCCTTCATTTTCCATTTTCCCCTTCATTCCCCATTTCCCCCCTCGATTTCCCATTCTCCCCTTCTATTCCCCACTTCCCCCTTCATTTCCCATTTTCCCCCTTTATTCCCCGTTCCCCCTTTATTGCCCACTTTTCCCCCCCTTCATTCCCCATTTCTCCCTTTTATTTCCCATTCTCCCTCTTTATCTCCCATTCTCCTTATTTCCCGTTTCCCCCTTCATTCCCCATTTTCCCCCCTTCATTCCCCATTCTCCCTCTTTATTTCCCATCTTTTCCCCCCTTCATTCCCCATTTCCCCCTTTGTTTCCCATTTTCTCCTTTTTCCCTCACTGAACACCTCAGCCAAGCCTCGTTCTCCCACCAGATTCCAGAGTCGGCCCCCACCCCACCGATCCCCGTTGTTCCCGGATGCCTTTCCCAACACCACCTATCGCTGCCGTTGGTGCCGCACGCCCGGATCCGGCCCCGACCATTCCCAGACACTTAACGTGGACAGGTTTGAGTCCTTGAAGACTCAATGCCTTGACAAGGTGGACACGCCAGGACCGTGCCACCAAGCAGCTTCCAAAGACACCTCCACCAACCATCCCGAACCTTGAGACACAACCCCACAGGATCCACCCCAACCTCGCTGCGAGGACCTGGGCTTCCACGCTTGGATCCAAGGGATGGGTCGCGTCTCAGAAGGAACCCAACTCAACGCTTGGCCCCTCCGAGCTTACACGACTTGGCATCCCAAGCCCCCCCAGATCCCACTGCGTGGGTCTCCAGGCAGCTCTCCATTTCCTCCTTGGAGAGGAGGAAGGTGGAACTCCTCTCCGTAGTCGGGAGAATGGGAGGTGACGTGCGGCCTTCATTGGGATGAAAAACACAGTTAAACCCCAGAAGAGCGTTATTAAGGCACTTCCCACACCCATGGACTACAAATTCCTCAAATATTCCTTTTTTTTTCATTTCCAATAGGAATTTCTGCATTCAAACCCCCAAGAACAACCAGATTTTCCCCAAATCCTCCCTGCCAAAGGGTATGTTCTTCCCTTTCAACGCCTGATTCCCGACGTGTGTCCCCACCCGAGCAGCTCCGAAAAGATCCTCAAGACAAAAATTGGATGGAATTCCATTTTTCCCGCTGTATCTTTCCCAGAAGGCCACAGGGCCCAAACTGGACTCTTCTTTGGTTCGAATTTACACCCAAAAGGGAAAAAAACAACCTGAAAACCCAACCTGGCTTCGCGATTCCCTCGTTAAAGGGATTAATTTGTAATCGCTAACGCGAGCCAAGCCTTGATCAAACTCCCGGCGAAATGAAAAATGAGCCTTTCAATCCCTTAAACTCCGTGCGGCGACGGCTCCGCAAGCAAAGATTTTCAATCTAGGAATGGACAAGAAGAATAATTTCATGATTCTACCGCTCTTCGCAATCCCAAACTATTCCAGACAATGAAAAAATTCCATAAAATTAAACACTGATGACAGGAAAAGGAGGAATTGAATGAAAATTGGGCTTTAACAGGTCAAAAAGAAGGGGAATATTCTCAAAGCGATTCCTTTGCGCTGCAGTTTTGGGGAAATTGCCTCAAAATCCATTTCCCAAATTCCTAGAATCATGAATTGGAGAATCCTCAAGGTTGGAAAAGGCCTCAAAGATCATCAATACCGAGCAGCAGCAACCAGCACCTTCTTACTTTACTGTTAGGACAAATTATTCTAGTACAGCAGTTCAGGTAAATTAAATTCCTTAGCACTGAAATTTTTGGAAAATCGCCTCAAAATTCATTCCCAGAATTCCTAGAATTAAGAATTAGAGAATCATTCAGGTTGAAAACGACCTTTAAGATCATCAAAACCAAATACCAGCCATCAGCGTCTTCATATTATGACAAATCATTTTAGTGCGGGAGTTAAGGTAAATTAAACTCCTTAGCGCTGGAATTTGGGGGAAATTGCCTCAAAATCCATTCCCAGAATTCCTAGAATCACAGAATCATGAATTATAGTATCATTAAGGTTGGAAAAGACCTCAAAGATCCTCAAAATCAAGCACCAGCAATCAGCACCTTCCCCAATGCTCACGGGAAATGATCTTTGTGTGAGATTTAAGGTAAATTGAATTCCTTAGCACTGGAATTTTGGGGAAAGTGCCTCACAATCCATTCCCAAAATTCCTAGAATTATGAATTAGAGAATTACTAAGGTTAGAAAAGACCCCTAAGATCCTCCAAGTCCATCACCACCGATCAGCACCTCCTTTTACAATTATGACAAATGCTTTAAGTGCCGGAGTTCGGTGAATTGAATTCCTTAGCAAGGGAATTTTTGGGAAAGTGCCTCAAAATCCATTCCCAAAATTCCTAGAATCATGAATTGGAGAATCATTAAGGTTGGAAAAGACCTCTAGGATTCTCAAAGTCAAGCACCAGAGATCAGCATCATCCTATTTTACAATTATGACAAATGCTTTGGGTGTGAGATTTAAGGAAAATTAAATTCCTCAGCACTAGAATTATTGGGAAATTTCCTCAAAACTCATTCCCAAAATTCCTAGAATTAAGAATTAGAGAACCATTCAAGTTGGAAAAGGCCTCTAAGATCCTCAAAACCAAGCACCTTCCCCAATGCTTATGAGAAATGATTTTTGTGTGAGGTTTAAGGTAAATTGATTCCTTAGCACTGGAATTTTGGGGAATATGCCTCAAAATGCATTCCCAAAATTCCCAGAATTATGAATTAGAGAATTTTTCAGGTTGGAAAAGACCTCTAAGACCCTCAAAACCAAGCCCCAGCGATCGGCACTTTCCCCAATGCTCGCGACAAGTGCTTTCGGTGAGGGAATTACGGGAAATAATTTGGAAAATTGGGGAATAGCTGGGAAAATTGATTTTTTTTAACAGCAGGTGCCAAAAGAAAGGAGGAAAAAATAAAAGAGAGAAGCAAATTCCTGCTGGGAATTGTTCAACTGAACTAATGGGGTTTGAAACCCTTTCTAAATCAGGGGTGACTCTGGGTCCGGGGGTGTTTTCTCCAAGCCGATTCCTGATTTTTGGAGTCGGGGATCGTTTCGTGCGCACACCTGGAAACATCAAACCCAACCTCCTGGTCCTCTCCTGGCTTGACAAAAAGGCTTTCATGTGACAAACGCTCCCGACTGGGGGTCAGGTTACATTCCCTTTCTCCCTTTTCCAGCCCTTCCCGCAATTCCAGCCGTGAAAAGAAGCTGCGGCTTCGCTTTCCTTTTCCCTTCACACGTTACAAATCCCAAGCGAGCGACGAGCGGAAAAAAGCTATCGGAGATGATTTTAAGCAGGAAATATTCCTGGCTTTCCAAAAGCAGAGCTGGTTTCGCTTCACCCCTTGGGGTTGCTTCCTTTCTTTGGGAATTACGTTCCTCCCTCTTTCTAAAAGAAGTTTTGTGTCAACAAACTCAGGGTTTCGCCACCTCAATAAATTGATTTTTTGGAAGAGGAAGAGGAGCTCCAAACTCCCGAAGGGAACCCATCCAGGAGGAAGCCCGGGCTGCATTCCCATCGTTCAAATTCCCTCTCATAATTAGAATAATCAACTGCGTTCAGATGGTATTAATTAATTTCACAGCTCTCCAAGCAGTTCCCTGCATCCAACCCAGATTTCTCCGCTCACCGAAGGAACAAGACCCCGGAATAAAGACAAACACCGGCCACGCTTCCGCATCCTCAAGGGGCACCTCCACCCCCACCTGGAGGCCCCCAACTCCTGCAAAACCCTCGCCCGCTCCAAAATCCCCCACCTCCCGCCCAAATTACGGACATGGATACAGGGAATTCAGACTGATTTTCCCAGGAATTGCTCTCTCCGCGCTGCAAAAACCCTCCACCGCCCAGAAGCTGCTGGTTTATCAAGCAGGGCTTGAGATCCACCACATCCTCCAGCACCAGAGACCGGGATATTCGGAATTTCCAGCGTGGGAGGGCTCGGGCGCTATTTTAAACCCTTCTAAATCTTAACAATCCCAGCTCCCTGCGGCTCGTTGGTTTCTCCAAACGATGCCTCGAAGTTCCTTTCGGACAGGGAGAGGATAAAAAGCAACGGAACCCTCTCAATTTGCCCTTCTTTCGGAGCAAAAAAGGACTTCATAAAGGAGGCTGAGGACGCATTTATGAAAGAGGAGTCTCGAGGCGAGCGCCCGGCACCGCCTGGAAGAGCAGCCGTGACAAATTGATTTGTCTGGCACAACTGCTCGGCGCTTCTCCTCGGTGAAAACAAATAGAGGGAATATTACGTAGCGAGTTTAATCCGTTCTTAAAATGATGTCATTGCAGGAAATGATTAAAATTAAAAAAAAAAGAGGATTAAAATCGCTTCGTTTGGGAAACAAAGTTACTCGAACCCAACAGGAAAAATTCTCAGAGTTGTTTGTGATTTGACCAAATTTCCAAAACCAAAACACAACCTGGGGGGTGTTTTCAAAGCCTGGATGGCCTCAAATCCCCCCCCAAATTGGGTTAAATAATCCCAGGCAGCGTCCGTGGATTCCAAATGCACAACCCAAAGTGCCTTCACATGAGGAAGCCCTGCCTGAGAAACCCAGTTAAGCCAGGAAATTCTGTGAAAGCCAACGAGGCTCCTTTAATTGAGTCACAACCGCAAAGCCCCCGGTGCGAAACTCTCGGGAACACTGCATTTCTGCCCAATTTGGAGCAGAAGAAGCGAGGGAACCCAAAAATTCCACAAGGGAAAGGGGAAAAGGAAAAAAAAAAAACCTCTGCGAGGAACTTGAGGAAGGAAATCCCAAATGCTCCTTTTTCGCAATGGGTTAAAAAGCTTCCGTGGAAAACTTTGGCCACCAGACAAGTCTCCACAAATATTCTGCCCCAAAGAGCTCGGATAATTCTTTTGTCGCCAACCACGACTCCAAATCAAGCAACATGCAAAGAAATCCTCCAGCTCTAAATTCCAAAGCCATCGGAAGCAAAATACCCAGGAGGAAAACAAACTACTCTGCGAAATATTCGAATCCGAACAGAGCTCCTATCCCGGAAGGGATTGGGTGTTTCTCCACGGCTGCTTTGTTTATTTGTTTAATTAATTGAAGCAGCTTTTCCATTCTTTATTCCCCAGGTTTTCCGTTCTATATTCTCCAAAATCCAGCCTTTTGGATGCATAAATCGAATCAAATATATAAATATCCCCAACGCCGACTGAAAAGATGATTGAAACAAGCTCAGCTCAACAGGGGAGAAGTTTGAGGGGGGGGAGGGAATCATAAATGGATGGAAATATTGCGAAAACACAATAATAATAATAATTAATAATAACAAACGACGCTGTTTAGGGATAATTCTGCTCAAATCCAAAGGAAGAGACGACCACGACCACAACAAAGGTAACGCCTACGGGGAAAGCGCCGACAACGATTTTAACCACGGAGGAAACCAAAACCCATCACCTACTTGAGCCGGTGAAATGTCCGCTCGCCAAGGAAGTTGGTCCGTTTTTCCCACTGCTCACAGGAGGAGAAAACATCTAAAGTGAAAAAAAGAAACCAAAACAAAGCATTACTTAGTGGAAAAAGACGAGATTTTGGTAAAAAAAAAGTTCCTTCCATGCTGGCTGCGTTAACAGTTTCCCAACCACGGAGCATCTCCACCAGGCTTATTTCCCACCACCCCGTTTTTATCAGGGCTCCCCGTGGAATTATTTAATTATTTGATATCCCCCCCCTCCTTTTTTTTTTTTATTTATGATAAAAACAACAAAGCTCCCCCCCTCAAAAAAAAGGAAAGTTTGCCCCTTGCTGGCAACCTTGGCCATAAACGTCGCAATGTCCATTTCCATCGGGCGGTTCGGATTTGCCTGGCATATGGGGGAACCCAAAAGAATAAGAATGCAAAGTGCCACCTGCCCTAAATTCTCATTTCGCCTCCACCACCGAGCAATTGGAAGCCAAGCTCTCCCCCTTCCTCTCCCCCCTCCCTCCCTCTCTCTCTCTCTCCCTCCCTAGCATTTATTTCGACCCTAATTGGTTTCTCTCCTCTCCGACGTGTCTAGCGGATAATACGCACCTTCCCTGAGTCAGAGCCTGCGAAAACAAGAGCGAAGGAACAAATGGGGAACCAAAAAAAACCAGGGGAACAAGCGAAAAGCGAAGAGGAGAAGGAGGGGGAGGTCGCAAAGCTGCCTCAAGGCTCCGCTTCCCGGCCAAACTTCCCCAAGCCATTCCTTAAAGCCAAGGCTGGAGGAGCTTCATGTTTGCACAAGGAGAAGAAGGGAGGCGGAGGGGCGGCGGGGGGGGCAGAGTTTGGAGAGGGAGGGTGGTTGGGTTGGGAACATCCGTGCATCCCATAGGGCTTGGAATAATGAAAGGGCAGAGCAGTATTCCTGATATATTGAGGGGGATGGGGAGAGGAAGGAAGGGGAGGGAGGCAAAAGTAGACAAGTGCAGACGTCCGGAATAACGGTTTGGCCTCTAAAGCAGCCCCAAAAAAGTCCTATTTTAGGGGTGGGGAAAACCATCTAGGTGGGATAGTGAAAATCGGAGATTGTTAGGGATAAATAGCACCATCTAAGTGGGATAACGAAAAAGCCAAGCTTTTTAGGGATAAAAAGCACCATCTAAGTGGGATAACGCAAAATCGGAGATTTTTAGGGATAAAAAGCACCACATAGGCAGGATAATGAAAAATTGGAGATTTTTAGGGATAAACAGCACCATCTAAGTGGGATAACAAAAAATCCGAGATTTTTAGGGATTAAAAGCACCACCCAGGTGGGACAACGAAAAAATCCAAGATTTTTAGGGATAAAAAGCACCACCCAGGTGTGAGAACGAAAAAAAATCAAGATTTTCAGGGATAAAAAGCACCACCCAGGTGGGAATAAAAAAAGATGGGAGCGGTTTTCCCGCCAGCAGGAAACTTGAAAACTGGGTTTCTTTGCACTTCTCACGCGCATAAAGCACAAAAAAGTGCTCAATATCAGAGAAAATTTTGCTTTTCAGGGTATTCCATACTCAATATTTGAGGAATTTTTGCTATTTGGGGCGTCTCGTGCTCAATATTAGAGAAATTTTCACTTCTTGGGGCATTCCATGCTCAATATTTGAGAAATTCTTGCTATTTGGGGCGTCTTGTGGTCAATATTAGAGAAATTTTTTGGTTTTGGGGCATCTTTTGCTCGATATTAGAGAAATTTTCACTTTTTTGGGGCGTCACATGCTTGATATTTGAGAAAATTTTCCTTTTTTGGGGTGTCTTGTGCTCAATATTAGAGGAATTTTTGCTTTTTGGGGCATCTTTTGTTCCATATTAGAGAAATTTTTGCTATTTGGGGCATTTCATGCTCAATATTAGAGGAATTTTCACTTTTCAGGACATCTTGTGCTCAATATTAGCGAAATTTTCACTTTTGGGGCTGTCTCATACTCAATATTAGAGAAATTTTCGCTTTTTGGGGCACCTCGTGCTCAACATTAGAGAAATTTTTGCTTTTAGGGGCATCTCGTGCTCAATATTAGAGAAATTTTCACTTTTGGGAGCATCTCGTGTTCAACATCAGAGAAATTTTCGCTTTTTGGGGCGTCTTGTGCTCGATATTAGAAAAATGATTGCTTTTCAGGGTATCTTGAGCCCAATATTAGAGAAATGTTTGCTTTTCAGGGCATCTCCTGCTCGATATTAGAGGAATTTTTGCTCTTTGGGGTGTCTCATGCTCAATATTAGGGAAATTTTTGCTTTTCAGGGTGTGATATTAGAGAAACGATTGCTTTTCGGGGCGTCTTGTTCATTCCATATCCTTTTAGACATCCGAGCAAGCCGGGAATGCGATCGCATCTCCCATAAAAAACAAAACCAAGGCGAAAGCCTCCAATTTTTGGGTTCAAGCCAACAACAACAACAACAACAACAAAAAAAAGCTATTTACCGTGGTTTTAGCTGCTTGCTTAAAAATCACCCAACGCACTTCGATCGCAGCGTTGGGGTTTTCGGTTGCTTTGGTTTTGGGGTTGGTTTGGGTTTTTTTTTAAAACACTCGAAAACGGGGTTTGGAGTTGTTTTTTATTTTAAACAGAGCAGCTCCAAAAAATGGGGTTTGGGTTTGTTTGTTTTTTTTTTTTAACAGAGCGGCTCGAAAATGGGGGGGTCGGTTGGTTTTTCAAACAGAGCACTTCCAAAAAATGGGGTCCAGGGTTGGTTTTTTTCAACAGAGCAACTCGAAAATGGGGGTTTGGGTTGGTTTTTTCAACAGAGCAGCTTGAAAATGGGGGGGTTGGGTTGATTTTTTTTTACAGCTGTTGCTGATTTCCACCGTTGTTTTTCTTACCGCGCTGAAATCCAGTAAATCACTGAGTTCTTTGTCCGTCCCTAAGGCAGCCATTCGCTGTTGGTGATGCATTTTAGCAAAAGCACACAAACCTAGAAACATGGAAATAACCGCAATCAGAAACCCAGAGCCTCGCAGGGTGTGTGGGGGGGAAAATTCCAGGAGAAGGAAAAAAAAAAAGGGGGGGGGGAGGGGATTGAAAACAACAACAACAAAAAAAAGATGGAGAGGCAAAAAAAAAAAACAGGAAAAGAATTAAACTGATGTATTTCCAAAGAGAAACGCGGGAAGATCCACTCTTAAAGGCAAATCCAGAGGAGGATAAAGAAGGCAAAGCCTGGCTCGCCCGGCGTGGTTTTAATGCAACAGGAGGTTCAGCGAGGAATGAATGAGCCCAAGCGAAGAAACTCCAGGCTGCAGCTTCCCAACTTTTTATCCCCCTTCTCTTTCTTCCCCTCCAAGGAGGCAGGAACAGAGGGATAACTGGGATGGGAATGAAAAGGAGATGCCAAGGCGTAGGGTACCGGGGGGGGGGGGGGGGGGGGGGGGGGGAGGCCGGCAGCAGCCTCTGACAATTAGTCCCAATTTCTAATTTGCGGAGAGGAGGGGGGTTAATAACAACAAGGCCTGTGCGGAGGCTGCGGGGGGAAGGGGAAGGGAAAAGCGAGTGGGAAGAGAGCCCCGCGGAGCCCAACCCGGCCCGGGGAAGACGAGGGGAACCGAACTCGGTAGAACCGAACCGAGTGGAGCCGAAGGGGAACCGAACCGACCCGAGGGGAGCCGAAGAAAAGCCGAACCGACCCGAGGGGGAGCCGAACCCAGGCGAACCCCAGCCGAGGGGAACCGAACCCAGCTGAACCGACCCGAGTGGAGCCGAGGGGGAGCCGAACCGACCCGAGGGGGACTAGAACCCAGCCGAGGGGGAGCCGAGGGCACCCGAACCCGGCTTAACCGACTCGAGGGGAGCCGAACCCAGCCGAGGGAAACCGACGGGACCCGAACCCAGCCGAGGGGGAGACGAACCCCGCCGAGGGGGAGCCGAGGGGAGCCGAACCCAGCCGAGGGGACTCGAACCCAGCCGAGGGGGAGCCGAGGGGACCCGACCAGCCGAGGGGGAGCCGAGGGGACCCGAACCCAGCCGAGCCGAACCGAGTGGAATCGAACCGAGAGGGAGCCGAACCGACCCGAGTGGAACCGAACCGACCCGAAGGGGAGCCAAACCAACCCGAGCGGGACCCGAACCGAACCGAGTGGGAGCCGAACGGGGGCTGAACCGACCCAAGGCGAACCGAACCGACCCGAAAGGAGCCGAACCCAGCGGAAGGGGAGCCGAACCGGCCCCAAAGGGGAGGCGAGCGGACGCCGAACCGACCTAAGGGGAGCCGAAGGAAGCCGACCGGAGCCGAACCGGCCCGAAGGGTCCGCAGGGAGCCGAGCGGAGCCGCGTGGAGCCGCGCCGCCTCCGCCGCCGCCGCGCATGGAGCCGCCGAGCCCGGCGGAGCCGCCCGCGCCGCACTTTTTGCAGGGAATTCGACTTTAAATCGCGCACATCCACATGGCAAAGCGAGTTTATACGGAGGCTGCGAATACACGTGATGCGGC
>JAUMJL010000853.1:0-19149 GCA_033558185.1 Dromococcyx pavoninus
GGTATCCCCTCCCACCCAGGTCCCTTTTCCCCGGGTCCCCTCCCACCGTGTCCCTACCCCCCCCCTCCCCCATGTCCCCCTCCCTTGTCCCCAAACCCTCCCGTGTCCCCGTCCACCCGTGTCCCCACCCACACGTGTCCTGTGTCCCCGCCCACCCATGTCCCCACCCACATGAATCACGTGTCCCCATCCACCCATGTCCCCTCCCACCCGTGTCCCCACCCACACGTGTCCCAATCCACACGTGTCCAGTGTCCCTGCCCACCCATGTCCCCGCCCACGTGAATCACGTGTCCCCAGCTCACGTGTGTCCCCACCCACACGTGTCCCCGCCCACTCGTGTCCACACCCACACGTGTCCCAATCCACACGTGTCACAAGTCCCCCGCCCACCCATGTCCCTGCCCACTGTGTCCTCACCCATGTCCCCACCCACGTGAATCACGTGTCGCCAGCTCACGTGTGTCCCCACCCACACGTGTCCCCACCCACACGTGTCCCAATCCACACATGTCACGAGTCCCCCACCCACCCACGTCCCCACCCACTGTGTCCCCACCCATGTCCCCACCCACGTGAATCACGTGTCCCCAGCTCACGTGTGTCCCCACCCACACGAGTCCCGTGTCCCTGCCCACCCATGTCCCCGCCCATCCATGTCCCCACCCACACGTGTCCCAATCCACACGTGTCCCAATTCGCACGTGTCCTGTGTCCCCACCCACCCATGTCCCTGCCCAACCGTGTCTACACCCACCCGTGTCCCCGCCCACTGTATCCCCACCCATGTCCTCACCCACATGAATCACGTGTCCCCATCCACCCATGTCCCCTCCCACACGTGTCCCCACCCACACGTGTCCCAATCCACACGTGTCCCGTGTCCCCGCCCACCCATGTCCCCACCCACTGTGTCCCCACCCATGTCCTCTCCCACATGAATCACGTGTCCCCATCCACCCACGTCCCCACCCATGGTGTACCCACCCATGTCCCCACCCACATGAATCACGTGTCCCCACCCACTGTGTCCCCACCCATGTCCCCACCCACGTGAATCACGTGTCCCCACCCACTGTGTCCCCACCCATGTCCCCACCCACATGAATCACGTGTCCCCACCCACTGTGTCCCCACCCATGTCCCCACCCACGTGAATCACGTGTCGCCAGCTCACGTGTGTCCCCACCCACCCGTGTCACAATCCACACGTGTCCCCTCCCACCCGTGTCCCCACTCACCCGTGTCCCAATCCACACGTGTCCCATGTCCCCGCCCACTGTGTCCCCACCCATGTCCCCACCCACATGAATCACATGTCCCCATCCACCCACGTCCCCACCCATGTCCCCACCCACGTGAATCACGTGTCGCCAGCTCACGTGTGTCCCCACCCACCCGTGTCCCAATCCACACGTGTCCCCCGCCCACACGTGTCCCCACCCCACCCGTGACCCCCCCCGTGACCCCCCAGGGTACCTGGTGGAGCGCAAGAAGAAGGGTTCCATGCGCTGGATGAAGCTCAACTTCGAGGTGCACACGGAGACCTCCTTCGAGTCCACGCGCATGATCGAGGGCGTCCTCTACGAGATGCGCGTCTTCGCCGTCAACGCCATCGGCGTCTCCCAGCCCAGCCACAACACCCAACCCTTCATGCCCATTGGTGGGGCCTTGGGGGGGGGCTTGGAGGGGTCCTTGGGGGGGGGGGGGGTTGGGGCGTTTTGGGGTGGGTTTGGGGCACCTTGGGGTGGATTTGGGGCACCTTGGGCGTTGGGTGCTCTACGAGATGCGCGTCAATGCCATTGGCGTCTTCCAGCCTTTCATGGCCATTGATGGGGATGGGGGGGTCCTGGGGGGTGTAGAAGGGATTTGGGGGTCTTGGGGGGGTTTGGGGTGCTTTGGGGTGGATTTGGGGCACCTTGGGCGTTGGGTGCTCTACGAGATGCGCGTCAACGCCGTTGGCGTCTTCCAGCCTTTCATGGCCATTGATGGGAATGGAGGGGTCCTGGGGGGTGTAGAAGGGATTTGGGGGTCTTGGGGGTGTTCGTGGGGGGGGGTGGGGCATTTTGGGGTGGGTTTGGGTCACCTTGGGGTGGATTTGGGGCACCTTGGGCGTTGGGTACTCTACGAGATGCGCGTCAATGCCATTGGCGTCTTCCAGCCTTTCATGGCCATTGATGGGGATGAGGGGGGGTTGGGGTGTGTAGAAGGGATTTGGGGGTCTTGGGGGGGGTTTGGGGTGCTTTGGGGTGGGTTTGGGGCACCTTGGGGAGGATTTGGGGCATCTTGGGCGTTGGGTGCTCTACGAGATGCGCGTCAACGCCGTTGACGTCTTCCAGCCTTTCATGGCCATTGATGGGGATGGGGGGGGGTTTGGGGGGTGTAGAAGGGATTTGGGGGTCTTGAGGGGGTGTTTGGGGTGCTTTGGGGTGGGTTTGGGGCACCTTGGGGAGGATTTGGGGCACCTTGGGCGTTGGGTGCTCTATGAGATGCGCGTCAACGCCGTTGGCGTCTTCCAGCCTTTCATGACCATTGATGGGGATGAGGGGGGGTTGGGGGGTGTAGAAGGGATTTGGGGGTCTTGGGGGGGGGGGTTGGGGCGTTTTGGGGTGGATTTGGGGCACCTTGGGGTGGATTTGGGGCACCTTGGGCGTTGGGTGCTCTACGAGATGCGCGTCAACGCCGTTGGCGTCTTCCAGCCTTTCATGACCATTGATGGGGATGGAGGGGTTCTGGGGGGTGTAGAAGGGATTTGGGGGTCTTGGGGGTGTTCGGGGGGGGGGGGGTGGGGTGCTTTGGGGTGGATTTGAGGCACCTTGGGGTGAGTTTGGGGCACCTTGGGGAGGATTTGGGGCATCTTGGGCGTTGGGTGCTCTACGAGATGCGCGTCAACGCCGTTGGCGTCTTCCAGCCTTTCATGGCCATTGATGGGGATGGGGGGGGGGTTGGGGGGGTGTAGAAGGGATTGGGGGGGTATCGGGGGGGGTTGGGGCATTTTGGGGTGGATTTGGGGCACCTTGGGGTGGATTTGGGGCACCTTGGGCGTTGGGTGCTCTACGAGATGCGCGTCAACGCCGTTGGCGTCTTCCAGCCTTTCATGGCCATTGATGGGGATGGGGGGGGGTTGGGGGGTGTAGAAGGGATTTGGGGGTCTTGAGGGGGGGTTTGGGGTGCTTTGGGGTGGGTTTGGGGCACCTTGGGGTGGATTTGGGGCACCTTGGGGTGGATTTGGGGCACCTTGGGCGTTGGGTGCTCTACGAGATGCGCGTCAACGCCGTTGGCGTCTTCCAGCCTTTCATGACCATTGATGGGGATGGGGGGGGGGTTGGGGGGTGTAGAAGGGATTTGGGGGTCTTGAGGGGGGGTTTGGGGTGCTTTGGGGTGGGTTTGGGGCACCTTGGGGTGGATTTGGGGCACCTTGGGGAGGATTTGGGGCATCTTGGGCGTTGGGTGCTCTACGAGATGCGCGTCAACGCCGTTGGCGTCTTCCAGCCTTTCATGGCCATTGATGGGAATGGAGGGGTCCTGGGGGGTGTAGAAGGGATTTGGGGGTCTTGGGGGTGTTCGTGGGGGGGGGTGGGGTGCTTTGGGGTGGATTTGAGGCACCTTGGGGTGGATTTGGGGCACCTTGGGGTGGATTTGGGGCACCTTTGGCGTTGGGTGCTCTACGAGATGCGCGTCAACGCCGTTGGCGTCTTCCAGCCTTTCATGGCCATTGATGAGGATGGGGGGGGGTTGAGGGGTGTAGAAGGGATTTGGGGGTCTTCGGGGGGGGTTGGGGTGCTTTGGGGTGGGTTTGGGGCACCTTGGGGTGGATTTGGGGCACCTTGGGTGTTGGGTGCTCTACGAGATGCGCGTCAACGCCATTGGCGTCTTCCAGCCTTTCATGGCCATTGATGGGGATGGAGGGGTTCTGGGGGGTTCTGTGGGTGCAGGGGGTGATTTTGGGGGTCTCAGGGGGTGATTTTTGGGGGTCCCTCCCCAGCCCCTACGAGCGAACCCACCCACCTGGTGCTGGAGGACGTCACGGACACCACGGCCACCCTCAAGTGGCGCCCACCCGAGCGCGTGGGCGCGGGGGGCATCGATGGGTACCTCGTGGAGTACTGCAAGGAGGGCAGTGAGTGGGGGGACCCCAAAACTGGGGGGGGGGGACCCCAAAACTGGGGGGGGGACCCCAAAACTGGGGGGGGGGACCCAACCCTCTGGTCCTCAACACCCAACCCTTGACCCCAAATCCAAATCACCCCCAACTCTTGACCTCAACACCCAACCCTTGACCCCAACTGCAAAACACCCCCAACTCTTGACCTCAACACCCAATCCTTGACCCCATCTCCAAATCACCCTCAACTCTTGACCTCAACACCCAACCCTTGACCCCAACTCTTGACCTCAACACCCAACCCTTGACCCCATCTCCAAAGCACCTCAACCCCCTGGTCCTCAACACCCAACCCTTGACCCCAACTCTTGACCTGAACACCCAACCCTTGACCCCAACCTCAAAACACCCCAACTCTTGACCTCAACACCCAACCCTTGACCCCAACTCCAAATCACCCCCAACTCTTGACCTCAACACCCAACCCTTGACCCCAACTCCAAATCACCCCAACTCTTGACCTCAACACCCAACCCTTGACCCCAACTCTTGGCCTCAACACCCAACCCTTGACCCCAACCTCAAAACACCCCAACTCTTGACCTCAACACCCAACCCTTGACCCCAACCTCAAAACACCCCAAATCTTGATCTCAACACCCAACCCTTGACCCCAACTCCAAACCACCCCCAACTCTTGACCTCAACACCCAACTCTTGACCCCAACTCTTGGCCTCAAGACCCAACCCTTGACACCAACTCCAAACCACCCCCAACATTTGACCTCAACACCCAACCCTTGACCCCATCTCCAAATCACCCCCAACTCTTGACCTCAACACCCAACCCTTGACCCCAACTCTTGACCTCAACACCCAACCCTTGACCCCAACCTCAAAACACCCCAACTCTTGACCTCAACACCCAACCCTTGACCCCAACTCTTGACCTCAACACCCAACCCTTGACACCAACTCCAAACCACCCCAACACTTGACCTCAACACCCAACCCTTGACCCCAACCTCAAAACACCCCAACTCTTGACCTCAACACCCAACCCTTGACCCCAACTCTTGACCTCAACAACCAACCCTTGACCCCATCTCCAAAGCACCTCAACCCCCTGGTCCTCAACACCCAACCCTTGACCCCAACTCTTGACCTGAACACCCAACCCTTGATCCCAACCTCAAAACACCCCAAATCTTGACCTCAACACCCAACCCTTGACCCCAACTCTTGACCTCAACACCCAACCCTTGACCCCAACCTCAAAACACCCCAACTCTTGACCTCAACACCCAACCCTTGACCCCAACTCCAAACCACCCCCAACTCTTGACCTCAACACCCAACCCTTGACCCCAACTCTTGACCTCAACACCCAACCCTTGACCCCAACTCCAAACCACCCCCAACTCTTGACCTCAACACCCAACCCTTGACCCCAACTCCAAATCACCCCCAACTCTTGACCTCAACACCCAACCCTTGACCCCCCGCGCCCCCCAATGCCCCCCCCCCGACTCTTTCCACCCCCTCTTTGCCCCCCCCCCCAGGTGACGAGTGGATTCCGGCCAACACGGAGCTGGTCGAGCGCTGCGGCTTCACCGTTCGGGACCTCCCAACGGGGGAGAAGCTCCTCTTCCGCGTCATCGGGGTCAACATCGCCGGCAAGAGCCCCCCGGCCACGCTGGCCCAACCCGTCACCATCCGTGAGATCGTGGGTGGGTGCCCGGGGGGGGGCAGCCCCACGGGGGGGGTCCTCCTCTGCCCCCCCCCCCCGCATGGCTCTTCTCCACCTCCAACCCTTGAGCTCAACGCCCAACCCTTGACCCCAACACCCAACAAACCACCAATCCTTGACCCCAACACCCAACCCTTGACCCCAACACCCAACCAACTCCAATCCTTGACTCCAACACCCAACCCTTGAGCCCAACACCCAACAAACCACCAATCCTTGACCCCAACACCCAACAAATCCCCAATCCTTGACCCCGACACCGAACCCTTGACCCCAACACCCAACCAACTCCAATCCTTGACCCCGACACCCAACCCTTGACCCCAACACCCATCAAACCACCAATCCTTGACCCCGACAACCAATCCTTGACCCCAACACCCAACCAACTCCAATCCTTGACCCCAACACCCAACCCTTGACCCCAACACCCATCAAACCACCAATCCTTGAGCCCAACACCCAATCCTTGAGCCCAACACCCAACAAACCACCAATCCTTGACCCCGACACCCAACCCTTGACCCCAACACCCATCAAACCACCAATCCTTGACCCCAACACCCAACCAACTCCAATCCTTGACCTTGACACCCAACCCTTGATCCCAACACCCAACCAACTCCAATCCTTGACCTCGACACCCAACGCATGACCCCAACACCCAACAAACCACCAATCCTTCACCCCGACACCCAACCCTTGACCCCAACACCCAACCCTTGACCCCAACATCCAACCAACTCCAATCCTTGACTCCAACACCCAACCCTTGACCCCAACACCCAACAAACCACCAATCCTTGACCCCAACACCCAACCAACTCCAATCCTTGACCTTGACACCCAACCCTTGATCCCAACACCCAACCAACTCCAATCCTTGACCTCGACACCCAACGCATGACCCCAACACCCAACCCTTGACCCCAACACCCAACCAACTCCAATCCTTGACCCCAACACCCAACCCTTGACCCCAACACCCATCAAACCACCAATCCTTGAGCCCAACACCCAATCCTTGAGCCCAACACCCAACAAACCACCAATCCTTGACCCCGACACCCAACCCTTGACCCCAACACCCATCAAACCACCAATCCTTGACCCCAACACCCATCAAACCACCAATCCTTGAGCCCAACACCCAATCCTTGACCCCAACACCCAACAAACCACCAATTCTTGACCCCAACACCCAACCCTTGACCCCAACACCCATCAAACCACCAATCCTTGAGCCCAACACCCAATCCTTGACCCCAACACCCAACAAACCACCAATTCTTGACCCCAACACCCAACCCTTGACCCCAACACCCAACAAACCACCAATCCTTCACCCCGACACCCAACCCTTGACCCCAACACCCAACCCTTGACCCCAACATCCAACCAACTCCAATCCTTGACTCCAACACCCAACCCTTGACCCCAACACCCAACCAACTCCAATCCTTGACTCCAACACCCAACCAACTCCAATCCTTGACCTTGACACCCAACCCTTGACCCCAACACCCAACCAACTCAAATCCTTGACCCCGACACCCAACCCTTGACCCCAACACCCAACAAATCCCCAATCCTTGACCCCAACACCCAACCCTTGACCCCAACACCCAACCAACTCCAATCCTTGACCCCGACACCCAACCCTTGACCCCAACCCCAAAACACTTCAAACCCCTGGCCCCAACCACCCCAACCCTTGACCTCAACCACCAAACCACCTCAACCCTTGACCTCAACACCCAACCCTTGACCCCAACGCCCCCCACCCAGAGCGCCCCAAGATCCGGCTGCCCCGGCACCTGCGCCAAACCTACGTGAGGAGGGTGGGGGAACAGGTCAACCTGGTCATCCCCTTCCAGGTGAGGGGCTGCCCCACGGCGCGACCCGCGGCGGTGGTGGTGGGGGTCTCACTGTCCCATAGCGGGGCTGATGGCGTGGGGAGGGGGGGGGTCACTGCCCCATAGCACCTTAGAGAGACCTGACTGCCCCACGGCGTGACCCACGGCACGTGAGGAGGGGGTCACAGCCCCACAGCTCCACGGGGGCCACCACCAGCCCCATAGGGAGCCCCCAGACCCATAGGACTATAGGGCAGCCCCCCAGCCCCATAGGGAGCCCCCAGCCCCACAGGACTATGGGGCAACCTCCCAGCCCCACAGCTCCACGGGGACAACTCAGGGATGCCACAGGAGATGTCTCCAGCCCCACAGCTCCACGGAGGCCACCACCAGCCCCAGAGGGAGCCCCCAGACCCATAGAACTATGGGGCATCCCCCCAGCCCCATAGGGAGCCCCCAGCCCCACAGGACTATGGGGCAGCCCCTCCAGCCCCATAACTCCACGGGGACAACTCAGTCCCCAACTCCACGAGGACCAACTCATGGAACCACAGGAGATGCCTCCAGCCCCACAGCTCCACGGGGGCCACCACCAGCCCCATAGGGAGCCCCCAGACCCATAGGACTATGGGGCAGCCCCCCAGCCCCATAGGGAGCCCCCAGCCCCACAGGACTATGGGGAAGCCCCCCAACCCCACAGCTCCACGGGGACAACTCAGTCCCCAACTCCACGAGGACCAACTCATGGAACCACAGGAGGTGTCACCAGCCCCAGAGCTCCACGGGGGCTACTACCAGCCCCATAGGGAGCCCCAAGGCGCTATGGGGCAGCCCCATAGCTGAGTGTGTGTCCCCCCACCCCACCTCAGGGGAAGCCACGCCCAAAGGTGACCTGGACGAAGGAGGGGAAGGCACTGGGTGAGGACGTTCACATCCGCAACTCGGACCTGGACACCGTCTTCTTCATCCGCGCGGCCACGCGGCAGCACTCGGGCGAGTACCAGCTGCGCCTGCAGATCGAGAACATGGAGGACACGGCCACCATGCGCCTGCGCATCGTCGGTGGGCACTGGGGGAACTGGGGGGACTGGGGGTGATGTGGGGTGGGGTTGGGTTGGGTTGCGATGGGTTGGGTTGCGATGGGTTGGGTTGGGTTGGGATGGGTTGGGTTGGATTGGATTGGGATGGGATCAGATGAGTTGATTGGGTTGGGTTGAGTTGGGTTGGGTTGACTTAGGTTGGGATGGGATAGGATGGGTTGATTGAGTTGGGTTGGGTTGAGTTGAGATGAGTTGGGTTGGGTTGGAATGGGATCAGATGGGTTGGTTGGGTTGGGTTGGGTTGGGTTGGGTTGGGTTGGGTTGGGTTGGGTTGGGTTGGGTTGGGTTGGGTTGGGTTGCGATGGGTTGGGATGGGATGGGTTGGGTTGGGTTGCGATGGGTTGGGTTGGATTGGATTGGGATGGGATCAGATGAGTTGATTGGGTTGGGTTGAGTTGGGTTGGGTTGACTTAGGTTGGGATGGGATAGGATGGGTTGATTGGGTTGGGTTGGGTTGAGTTGGGATGAGTTGGGTTGGGTTGGGTTGGGTTGGGATGGGATCAGATGAGTTGATTGGGTTGGGTTGAGTTGGATTGGGTTGACTTAGGTTGGGATGGGATAGGATGGGTTGATTGAGTTGGGTTGGGTTGAGTTGGGATGAGTTGGGTTGGGTTGGGATGGGATCAGATGAGTTGATTGGGTTGGGTTGAGTTGGGTTGGGTTGACTTAGGTTGGGATGGGATAGGATGGGTTGATTGAGTTGGGTTGGGTTGAGTTGAGATGAGTTGGGTTGGGTTAGAATGGGATCAGATGGGTTGATTGGGTTGGGTTGGGTTGGGTTGGGTTGGGTTGGGTTGGGTTGGGTTGCGATGGGTTGGGATGGGATGGGTTGGGTTGGGTTGGGATGGGTTGGGTTGGATTGGATTGGGATGGGATCAGATGAGTTGATTGGGTTGGGTTGAGTTGGGTTGGGTTGACTTAGGTTGGGATGGGATAGGATGGGTTGATTGAGTTGGGTTGGGTTGAGTTGGGTTGGGTTGGATTGGATTGGGATGGGATCAGATGAGTTGATTGGGTTGGGTTGAGTTGGGTTGGGTTGACTTAGGTTGGGATGGGATAGGATGGGTTGATTGAGTTGGGTTGGGTTGAGTTGGGATGAGTTGGGTTGGGTTGGGTTGGGTTGGGATGGGATCAGATGAGTTGATTGGGTTGGGTTGAGTTGGGTTGGGTTGACTTAGGTTGGGATGGGATAGGATGGGTTGATTGAGTTGGGTTGGGTTGAGTTGGGATGGGTTGGGTTGGGATGGGATCAGATGAGTTGATTGGGTTGCGTTGAGTTGGGTTGGGTTGACTTAGGTTGGGATGGGATAGGATGGGTTGATTGAGTTGGGTTGGGTTGAGTTGAGATGATTTGGGTTGGGTTAGAATGGGATCAGATGGGTTGATTGGGTTGGGTTGGGTTGGGTTGGGTTGGGTTGGGTTGGGTTGGGTTGGGTTGCGATGGGTTGGGATGGGATGGGATGGGTTGGGATGAGATGGGTTGATTGGGTTGGATTGGATTGGATTGGGAACAGATGAGTTGATTGGGTTGGGTTAGGTTGGGTTGGGTTGATTGGGTTGGGTTGGGTTGGGTTGAGTTGAGTTGGGATGAGTTGGGTTGGGTTGGGTTGGGTTGGGATGGGATAAGGTGCGTTGATTGGGTTGCATTGGGTTGGGTTGGGTTGCCTTGGGTTGGGATGAGATTTGTTGGGTTGGATTGGGTTGGGATGGGATCAGATGGGTTGATTGGGTTGGGTTGGGTTGGCTTAGGTTGGGATGAGATAGGATGGGTTGATTGGGTTGAGTTGGGATGAGTTGGGTTGAGTTGAGTTGGATTGGGTTGGGTTGAGATGGGATCAGATGGGTTGATTGAGTTGGGTTGGGTTGAGTTGGGTTGGGTTGATTTGGGTTGATTTGGGTTGGGTTGATTTGGGTTCGGTTGGGTTTAGTTGAGTTGGGATGAATTGGATTGGGTTGGGTTGCATTGGGTTGGGTTGGGATGGGATCAGATGGGTTGGGTTGAGTTGCGTTGGGTTGGGATGGGTTGGGTTGGGACGGGTTGGGTTGCGATGGGTTGAGATGGGATCAGATGGGTTGATTGGGTTGGGTTGGGTTGTGTTGGGTTGCGTTGGGTTGGGTTGGATTGGGATGGGATCAGATGGGTTGGTTGGGTTGGGTTGGATTGGGTTGCGTTGTGTTGTGTTGTGTTGTGTTGGATTGGGTTGGGCTGGGTTGGGTTGGGTTGGGTTGAGTTGTGTTGTGTTGTGTTGGGCTGGGTTGGGATGGGTTGTGTTGGGTTGGTTTGGGTTGCGTTGGGTTGGGATGAGTTGGGTTGGGATGGGATCAGATGGGTTGATTGGGTTGAGTTGGGTTGGGTTGAGTTGGGTTGGGTTGGGTTGCGTTGTGTTGTGTTGTGTTGGGTTGGGTTGCGTTGTGTTGGGTTGGGTTGGGATCAGATGGGTTGGGTTGAGTTGCGTTGCGTTGGGTTGTGTTGTGTTGTGTTGCGTTGAGTTGGGCTGGGTTGGGATGGGATCAGATGGGTTGGGTTGAGTTGCGTTGGGTTGGGATGGGTTGGGTTGGGACGGGTTGGGTTGCGTTGGGTTGAGATGTGATCAGATGGGTTGATTGGGTTGGGTTGTGTTGGGTTGGGTTGTGTTGGGTTGCGTTGGGTTGGATTGGGATGGGATCAGATGGGTTGGTTGGGTTGGGTTGGTTGGGTTGGGTTGGATTGGGTTGCGTTGTGTTGTGTTGTGTTGTGTTGGGCTGGGTTGGGTTGGGTTGGTTTGGGTTGCGTTGGGTTGAGTTGGGTTGGGTTGAGTTTGGTTGGGTTGGGCTGGGTTGGGTTGGGCTGGGTTGGGTTGGGTTGCATTGGGTTGTGTTGTGTTGGGTTGTGTTGTGTTGTGTTGGGTTGGGTTGGGTTGGGATCAGATGGGTTGACTGCGTTGGGTTGGGTTGTGTTGGGTTGTGTTGTGTTGTGTTGGGTTGGGTTGGGTTGGGTTGGGCTGGGATGAGTTGTGTTGGGATGGGATCAGATGGGTTGATTGGGTTACGTTGGGTTGGGTTGGGTTGGGTTGGGTTGGGTTGGGTTGGGTTGGGTTGGACTGGGTTGGGTTGGGCTGGGTTGTGTTGGGTTGGGTTGCGTTGTGTTGTGTTGTGTTGTGTTGTGTTGTGTTGTGTTGTGTTGTGTTGTGTTGTGTTGTGTTGTGTTGTGTTGTGTTGTGTTGTGTTGGGTTGTGTTGGGTTGTGTTGTTTTGGGTTGGGTTGGGTTGGGTTGGGTTGGGTTGGGATGAGTTGTGTTGGGATGGGATCAGATGGGTTGATTGGGTTGAGTTGGGTTGGGTTGGGTTGGGTTGGGTTGGGTTGGGTTGGGTTGGACTGGGTCGGGTTGGGTTGGGTTGTGTTGTGTTGTGTTGGGTTGGGTTGCGTTGTGTTGTGTTGGGTTGTGTTGGGTTGTGTTGTGTTGGGTTGCATTGGGTTGTGTTGTGTTGTGTTGGGTTGTGTTGTGTTGTGTTGTGTTGTGTTGTGTTGGGTTGGGTTGAGTTGTGTTGTGTTGAGTTGTGTTGTGTTGGGTTGGGTTGGGTTGTGTTGTGTTGAGTTGTGTTGGGTTGGGTTGGGTTGAGTTGAGTTGTGTTGTGTTGAGTTGGGTTAGGTTGAGTTGGGTTGCGTTGTCTTGAGTTGTGTTGCGTTGGGTTGGGTTGGGTTGGGTTGCGTTGTGTTGAGTTGTGTTGCGTTGGGTTGCATTGGGTTGGGTTGGGTTGGGTTGGGTTGGGTTGGGTTCGGTTGGGTTAGGTTGGGTTGGGTTCGGTTGTGTTGTGTTGTGTTGTGTTGTGTTGTGTTGGGTTGGGTTGGGTTGGGTTGTGTTGGGTTGGGTTGCGTTGGGTTGAGTTGGGTTGGGTTGGGTTGTGTTGGGTTGGGTTGGGCTCAGCTGGGCCGGGGGCGGAGCCTCTGGAACCACTGAGCTGGAGCCGCTGCCCCCCAGAGCGCCCGGGCCCCCCCCGGGAGGTCCGCGTGGCCGAGGTGTGGGGGTTCAACGCTCTCCTGGAGTGGGACCCCCCCGAGGACGACGGCAACGCCGAGGTGACCGGGTACACCGTGCAGAAGGCCGACACCCGCACCATGGTGAGGGGCTGCCCCACGGCGACCCACGGCGACCCATAGAGACCCGCAGGGACCCACAGGGACCCATAGGGACCCATAGGGACCCATAACTGCCCCACGGCGACCCACAGCAACCCATAGAGACCCCATAGAGACCCACAGGGACCCATAGGGACCCATAGGGACCCATAGGGACCCATAACTACCCCACGGCGACCCACGGCAACCCATAGAGACCCACAGGGACCCACAGGGACCCATAGGGACCCATAGGGACCCAAGAGACCCATAGAGACCCATAGGGACCCATAGGGACCCATAACTGCCCCACGGCAACCCATAGAGACCCCACAGAGACCCACAGGGACCCATCAAGACCCATAGGGACCCACAGCGACCCATAACTGACCCATAGAGACCCATAGAGACCCCATGGAGACCCATAGTGCCCCACAGCGCCCCACAACTGCCCCATAGCAACCCATAGTGCCCCACAGCGACCCATAACTGACCCATAAGTGACACAAAGAGACCCGTAACTGACCCATAGAGACCCATAGAGACCCATAGAGACCCCATGGAGACCCTTAGAGACCAATAAGGACCCATAGGGACCCCATAGAGACCCATAGAGACCCCATGGAGACCCATAGTGCCCCACAACGCCCCATAATTGACCCATAGAGACCCATAATGACCCAGTAGTGACCCATAGAGCCCCGTAGCGCCCCACAGCGCCCCATAACTGCCCCATAAGTGACACAAAGAGACCCCTAACTGACCCATAGAGACCCATAGGGACCCATGGAGACCCATAGAGACCCGTAATGGACCATAGGTGACCCATAATGGCCCAGTAGTGACCCATAGTGCCCCACAGTGACCCATAAGTGACACACAGAGACCCATAACTGACCCATAGAGACCCATAGGGACCCATAGGGACCCATAGAGACCCCATAGAGACCCGTAATGACCCATAACTGACCCATAGAGACCCGTAATGGACCATAGGTGACCCATAATGACCCAGTAGTGACCTATAGAGACCCGTAGCACCCCACAGCGCCCCATAACTGCCCCATAAGTGACACAAAGAGACCCATAACTGACCCATAGAGACCCATAGAGACCCATAGGGACACATAGGGACACATAGGGACCCAGTAGTGACCCATAGAGACCCCTAATGGACCCTAGGTGACCCATAATGACCCAGTAGTGACCCATAGAGACCCATAGCGCCCCACAGCGCCCCATAACTGCCCCATAAGTGACACAAAGAGACCCGTAACTGACCCATAGGGACCCAGTAGTGACCCATAGAGACCCCTAATGGACCCTAGGTGACCCATAATGACCCAGTAGTGACCCATAGAGACCCATAGCGCCCCACAGCGCCCCATAACTGCCCCATAAGTGACACACAGAGACTCATAACTGACCCATAGGGACCCAGTAGTGACCCATAGAGACCCCTAATGGACCCTAGGTGACCCATAATGACCCAGTAGTGACCCATAGAGACCCATAGCGCCCCACAGCGCCCCACAACTGCCCCATAAGTGACACACAGAGACTCATAACTGACCCATAGAGACCAATAGGGACCCAGTAGTGACCCATAGAGACCCGTAATGGACCCTAGGTGACCCATAATGACCCAGTAGTGACCCATAGAGACCCATAGCGCCCCACAGCGCCCCATAACTGCCCCATAAGTGACACACAGAGACTCATAACTGACCCATAGCGACCCATAGGGACCCATAGAGACGAATAGAGACCACATGGAGACCCATAGAGACCCATAGGGACCCAGTAGTGACCCATAGAGACCCGTAATGGGCCATAGGTGACCCATAGAGACCCATAATGACCCAGTAGTGACCCATAAGGCCCCGTAGCGCCCCACAGCGCCCCACAACTGCCCCATAAGTGACACAAAGAGACCCATAACTGACCCATAGGACCCAGTAGTGACCCACAGAGACCCATAGCGCCCCACAGCGCCCCATAACTGCCCCATAAGTGACACAAAGAGACTCATAACTGACCCATAGAGACCAATAGGGACCCCATAGAGACCCATAGAGACCCATAGAGACCAATAGGGACCCAGTAGTGACCCATAGAGACCCGTAATGGGCCATAGGTGACCCATAATGACCCAGTAGTGACCCATAGAGCCCCGTAGCGCCCCACAGCGCCCCACAACTTCCCCCCCCCCCCTCCCCCAGGAGTGGTTCACGGTGTACGAGCACAGCCGGCCCCCCCGCTGCACGGTGTCCGAGCTGGTGATGGGCAACGAGTACCGGTTCCGGGTGTTCAGCGAGAACCTGTGCGGGACCAGCGAGAGCCCCGCGCTGTCCGTCAACACCGCCCGCATCCCCAAAGCAGGTCTGGGGGGGGGGGGGCTGGGGGGGGCAGTTGTGGGGCTGGGGAGGGCAGTTGTGGGGCTGGGGAGGGCAGTTGTGGGGCTGGGGGTGCTGGGGGGGGCCACCGAGAGCCCAGGGCTTGTGACCACAAGAGGGCTGGGTGGGTCTTGGGGGTGGGTTTGGGGGTCCTGGGGGGGGTCCTGGGGCACTTAGGGGGCAAGGGGGGCAGTTGTGGGGCTGGGGGGGGCAGTTGTGGTGCTGGGGGGGGCAGTTGTGGGGCTGGGGGGGGCAGTAGTGGGGCTGGGGGTGCTGTGGGGGCCACCGAGAAACCAGGGCTGGGGGCCAATCCTGTGCCCTAAGGAGGACTGAGTGGGTCCTGGGGGTGGGTTTGGTGGTCCTGGGGGGGTTCATGGGGCACTTAGGGGGCTGGGGGGGCAGTTGTGGGGCTGGGGGGGGCAGTAGTGGGGCTGGGGGTGCTGTGGGGGCCACCAAGAAACCAGGGCTGGGGGCCAATCCTGTGCCCTAAGGAGGACTGGGTGGGTCTTGGGGGTGGGTTTGGGGGTCCTGGGGGGGGTCCTGGGGCACTTAGGGGGCAAGGGGGGCAGTTGTGGGGCTGGGGAGGGCAGTTGTGGGGCTGGGGGTGCTGGGGGGGGCCACCGAGAGCCCAGGGTTTGTGACCACAAGAGGACTGGGTGGGTCTTGGGGGTGGGTTTGGGGGTCCTGGGGGGGGTCCTGGGGCACTTAGGGGGCAGGGGGGGCAGTTGTGGGGCTGGGGGGGCAGTTGTGGGGCTGGGGGTGCTGGGGGGGGCCACCGAGAGCCCAGGGCTTGTGACCACAAGAGGGCTGGGTGGGTCTTGGGGGTGGGTTTGGGGATCCTGGGGGGGGGGGTCCTGGGGCACTTAGGGGGCAGGGGGGGCAGTTGTGGGGCTGGGGGGGCAGTTGTGGGGCTGGGGGTGCTGGGGGGGGCCACCGAGAGCCCAGGGCTTGTGACCACAAGAGGGCTGGGTGGGTCTTGGGGGTGGGTTTGGGGATCCTGGGGGGGGGGTCCTGGGGCACTTAGGGGGCAGGGGGGGCAGTTGTGGGGCTGGGGGGGGCAGTTGTGGGGCTGGGGGGGGCAGGGGGGCCACTGAGAGCCCAGGGCTGGGGGCCAATCCTGTGCCCTAAGGAGGGCTGGGGGGTCCTGGGGGTGGATTTAATGGTCCTGGGGGGGGGTCCTGGGGCACTTAGGGGGCTGGGGGGGCAGTTGTGGGGCGGGAGGGGCAGTTGTGGGGCTGGGGGGGGGCAGTTGTGGTGCTGGGGGTGCTGGGGGGGGCCACGGAGAGCCCAGGGCTGGGGGCCAATCCTGTGCCCTAAGGACGTCCAGGGGGGGGGTTAGGGGGGGTGGCTTTGGGATTTTGGGGTCTCCCCCATGAATTTTGGGGTCCCCAAGTTTTGGGGGTCACTCCGTGCCCCTCTCCCCCATTATTTTGGGGTGCCCCCCCCTCTTTGCACCCCATTTTTTTGGGGGGGGGGGTCTTCACCCCAACTTTCCCAATGCACCGCGGTCGGTTTTGAGCCCCCCCCCCCCCCATTTAGGGTCTCCCCCGTGAATTTTGGGGTCCCCCATGAACTCTTGGGTCCCCTCCCTGGATTTTGGGGGTGTGTGTCCCCCCCCCTCACTCATTTCCCCCCCCCCCCCCCCAGAGTTGATCCTGAAGCCCCCCGAGTTCCGCGAACACGATTTCCGACAAGCGCCGCAATTCCTGACGCCGCTTGTGGATCGCAGCGCCGTGGCCGGGTACACGACGGCCCTGAACTGCGCCGTGAGGGGGTACCCCA
The DNA here is from genome assembly GCA_033558185.1 of Dromococcyx pavoninus. Lineage (NCBI taxonomy): Eukaryota > Metazoa > Chordata > Aves > Cuculiformes > Neomorphidae > Dromococcyx > Dromococcyx pavoninus. The sequence continues at coordinate 17,085 of JAUMJL010000853.1, forward strand.
AGGTACAGGGGGGTTTTGGGGTTCCCCCGACTCCGCCCCCCACATCTGGGGGGGCGTTGGCCAAAAATTGGGGGGTTGGGGGCGATTTTGGGGGGTCCAAACGCTGCCTCCCCCCCCCTTTTTCCTCAAACCAAGAGGCTGAGGAAGGGGTCGGAGGGAGATGTGGGGATTTAAGGGGTATTTTTTTGGGGTCCCCCTCAAATTTTGGGGTGCAGAAGGATCCCCCGACTCCTCCCCCCACATCTGGGGGGATCTTGGCCAAAAATTGGGGGGTTGGGGGCGATTTTGGGGGGTCCCAACACTGCCTCCCCCCCCCCTTTTTCCTCAAACCAAGGGGCTGAGGAAGGGGTCGGAGGGGTTTTGGGGGGCCTTAGGGGGTGGTTTTGGGGGTCCCTCTCAAATTTTGGGGTGCAGAGGGGTCCCCCCGACTCCTCCCCCCACATCTGGGGGGGGGTCTTGGCCAAAAATTGGGGGGTTGGGGGCGATTTTGGGGGTCCCAACGCTGCCTCCCCCCCCCCTTTTTCCTCAAACCAAGGGGCTGAGGAAGGGGTCGGAGGGGTTTTGGGGGGCCTTAGGGGGTGTTTTTGGGGTCCCCCTCAAATTTTGGGGTGCAGAGGGGTCCCCCCGACTCCTCCCCCCACATCTGGGGGGGGTCTTGGCCAAAAATTGGGGGGTTGGGGGCGATTTTGGGGGGTCCCAACGCTGCCTCCCCCCCCCTTTTTCCTCAAACCAAGGGGCTGAGGAAGGGGTCGGAGAGGGATGTGGGGATCTTAAGGGGTGTTTTTTGGGGTCCCCCAAAAGTTTTGGGGTGCAGAGGGGTCCCCCCGACTCCTCCCCCCACATCTGGGGGGGTCTTGGCCAAAAATTGGGGGGTTGGGGGCGATTTTGGGGGTTCCAACACTGCCTCCCCCCCCCTTTTTCCTCAAACCAAGGGGCTGAGGAAGGGGTCGGAGGGGTTTTGGGGGGCCTTAGGGGGTGTTTTTGGGGTCCCTCTCAAATTTTGGGGTGCAGAGGGGTCCCCCCGACTCCTCCCCCCACATCTGGGGGGGTCTTGGCCAAAAATTGGGGGGTTGGGGGCGATTTTGGGGGGTCCCAACGCTGCTTCCCCCCCCCTTTTTCCTCAAACCAAGGGGCTGAGGAAGGGGTCGGAGGGGGATGTGGGGATCTTAAGGGGTGTTTTTTGGGGTCCCCCAAAACTTTTGGGGTGCAGAGGGGTCCCCCCGACTCCTCCCCCCACATCTGGGGGGGGGCGTTGGCCAAAAATTGGGGGGTTGGGGGCGATTTTGGGGGGTCCCAACGCTGCCTCCCCCCCCTTTTTCCTCAAACCAAGGGGCTGAGGAAGGGGTCGGAGGGGGATGTGGGGATCTTAAGGGGTGTTTTTTGGGGTCCCCCAAAAGTTTTGGGGTGCAGAGGGGTCCCCCCGACTCCTCCCCCCACATCTGGGGGGGTCTTGGCCAAAAATTGGGGAGTTGGGGGCGATTTTGGGGGGTCCCAACGCTGCCTCCCCCCCCCTTTTTCCTCAAACCAAGGGGCTGAGGAAGGGGTCGGAGGGGTTTTGGGGGGCCTTAGGGGGTGTTTTTGGGGTCCCCCTCAAATTTTGGGGTGCAGAGGGATCACCCCGACTCCTCCCCCCACATCTGGGGGGGCGTTGGCCAAAAATTGGGGGGTTGGGGGCGATTTTGGGGGGTCCAAACGCTGCCTCCCCCCCCCCCTTTTTCCTCAAACCAAGGGGCTGAGGAAGGGGTCGGAGGGGTTTGGGGGGGCCTTAGGGGGTGTTTTTGGGGTCCCCCTCAAATTTTGGGGTGCAGAGGGGTCCCCCCGACTCCTCCCCCCACATCTGGGGGGGGTCTTGGCCAAAAATTGGGGGGTTGGGGGCGATTTTGGGGGTTCCAACACTGCCTCCCCCCCCCTTTTTCCTCAAACCAAGGGGCTGAGGAAGGGGTTGGAGGGGTTTGGGGGGGCCTTAGGGGGTGTTTTTGGGGTCCCCCTCAAATTTTGGGGTGCAGAGGGGTCCCCCCGACTCCTCCCCCCACATCTGGGGGGGGGGGTCTTGGCCAAAAATTGG
>JAUMJL010000854.1:0-24948 GCA_033558185.1 Dromococcyx pavoninus
GCCCCGGACCCGGACCGTACCTCCCGGAGGCGCAGTGGTCCCCAGGCAGCTCCTCCAGAGTCATAGTGCGGCTGCGGGCGCTGCCGGTGCCCGATGCCCGGTGCCCCGCTACCGCTCCGATCGCCCCGCGCCGCCGCCGCCTCTGCGGCACAAAGGCGCCCGGCAGGCGTTATCCGACTCGCGCCCGGCCAACCCGCGGCGTCTACATTTGCATATTCGCCTCCCATTGGTTAATGCAAATGTGGCCGCTCCCCTTCGCGGGCTGCCTGACCCCGCGCTCGGGCCGCAGCAACCGGCGGGGCGGCGGCTGCTGATTGGCCGCGGGCGGGGCGGGAGGGGCGCGGCCGGCGGGAGGAGCGGGGCGGGGAGGGGCGCGGCGCGCGCAGCAGGAGGCCGTAGCTGGGATTTTTTGTGCCCAAAGCACAGGATGGGGTGGGAGGGGCGGAGGGTGTTGAGGTCTGAGCTGCTGGAAAGCAGCTGTGCAGCGAAGGACCTGGGAGTCCTGGGGCGCAACAAGCCAGCCGTGCCCGGCAATGTTGCATTCGCAGGAAGGCCAATGGCATTGGAACCGGCTGCTCAGGGAGGTGGTTGAGTCACCATCCCTGGAGGACGTTAAAAGACAAGTAGATGTCACACTTGGGGACACGGTCTAGTGGTGGACGGGACTGCATCGATGGTTGGGCTCCTGATCTTAAAGATCTTTTCCAACCAAAACCATTCTGTGTCCTGGGGTGCACGGAGAAGAGTGTGGCCAGCAAGGTGAGGGAGATTCTCCTCCGCCTCTGCTCTGCCCTAGGGAGGCCGCATCTGGAGTCCTGTGTACTGCCCTGCTCTGGGCTTCGAGCTCTGGAAAGACAAGGAACTGCTAAAGAGAATCCAGCGGAGGCCACAGAGACAATGAGGGAACTGGAGCATCTCTCTTAGAAGAGATGAGAGACCTGGGTCTGTTCAGCCTAGAGAAGAGAATGCTGAGAGGGGATCTCATCAATGCTGATCAATCTCCAAAGTGCAAGGGGCAGGAGGATGGGGCCAAGACTCTGTTTGATGGTGCCCAGCAACAGGACAAGGGGCAACAGGTACAAACTGGAGCACAGGAAGGTCCACCTGAACACGAGAAAAAACTTCTTCACTGTACAAGTGACAGAGCACTGGAACAAGCTGCCCAGGGAGGCTGTGGAGTCTTCTCCTCTGTAGATATTCAAAACCCGCCTGGATATGTTCCTGTGCAAGCTGCTGGAGGTCACCCTGCTTTAGCAGGCGGTTGCAGTGGATGAGCTTCAGAGGTCTTTTCCATCCCCAGCTTTTCTGTGATTCTGTGATCATTTCAAACATCTCACCTTTGCTTTATTTCCCTTGGCTGGGCCAAGCCCGAGGCTGCTGGCTCCATGCTGGCACAGACACGAAGCTTGCCCTTCTGCTGCTGCAAGGCAGGTGCTTGGCCACCCACTGTTCCCGCTGCCTTCATCAGCAGCAGTCGTCACCGACTGGTGGCAATGGCTGGGGACAAGAGCTGGGAGTATGGGCCGTACCCTCAGAGAGAGCCATGGGAGTGCCGCCAGGTCCTGTGTGAGGTACAGCCAGGTGCCTCCTCACTGCAGAGGCCGTGCAGCTCTGCAGTACGGGGCAGAGCTTGGCCTGGCAAAGCCAAACATCCTCTGCATTGGGCTTCTGTCAGAGCAGTCCAGGCCTGTCACCGGTTCAGCTTCCCAAGACCATGGCTTTCCCTTTAAATTCACAATTAGGATGAAGTTGTCTGTCTTCCTGCAACCGCAAAGATCACACTCTCTCTGAGGGAGCGCCAGCACGCTCAGGAAATAACCTCACTGGCTCTTTAAAACCTCAGCACACAATATTGTGAAATACCAGGTACGGTCTGTGGCACCGGCCCTGGTGAAAGCAAACAATATTTTGACGCATGGTTTTCACCAGAACTATGATCCAGCGATCCCTTACCCTAATGCTACGAGCAGCATTTTGCAGTTCCTGACAGTGCTGATGGAGCTGCCTTTATGCCAAGAGTCAGCTGGGAAGGTGGGAGGGCCCTGCAGGCTGCAGGCAGCACTGGTCCCCAGTTGCACAATGGGATTTAACCCACAGCCCTGGAGTGCATCTGCCTACCGCGTGCCACCGTCCTGCAAGGAACTCACACAGTCTCTGGCTTTCAATGTCTCCTGGGATGTGGTTTCTGATCAGTGTGTGTGCATGTGTTGATTTTGAATGGGCTCCTCCTGGTCCTGAGTGGGTCAGAAGCAGGGTGAGCCCTTTCCACGAGGTCCCTGCATGGAGTGGGGGGTCACCCCAAGCATTGCCTTAGAGACCATCCCACTGCCTCTTGTACTATTTGGGACAGCAGTGTTGGACCCAGAGGAGGCAAAGAAAGCAACAGTCTTAAAATACGTGCTCTGCATGTAGTAAAAAGCATAGTTTCACATCCTGGCCAGAAAAGGTAAGGCAGCTGTGGAGAAACCCCAGACTCTGGAGGCAGCTTCAGCAGCTCCGGCCTCCAACTCTCACGTTGGCTGAGGCTGGCACGGCATGTGCTTGCCACTCAGATGAGCGCCGCTGCTGCTGCTGTATTTGGCACAGTGCAAGGTCCCAGCTACCATGTGCTGATCCCCATCACCCTTTTATCCAGGAGCCAGCACTGCAGGGTGTGCAGCCCGGCTGCTGTGGCTGTGCAGGACAATGCCTCCTGCACCTCAGGCTGGGAGGGCAGCAGCAAAGGACAATGATCAGTACCTTTTCTGATGTGAGTAGTAAGGAAAGGCAAACAGCAGCTCCAGCATGCAGCCGGTGTTTCTGACAGCTGCAGCTCAGCATGCATCCTTCTGCTATAAGGAGTGATTTGTTCCCTCTCTCCAGTTTGTCTTCTGCTAGGACATGTTATAATTTTGTAGTGAGTCACTGGCATTACAGCCTGTGCTCACACTTGCAAGGAATACCTTTCTGACTGCAGTTTGAAGGCTGTAATAGTCAGAAGCTACAGAGCTATCCTGGCCATGCTGGTGCATTGGTGGGGGCAGTTTTGTTGCAAACAACCCTGTGAGCACTTCCCCCTGCAAATACTCCTGATGGGGGGAGCTGCGCTGGACTCTTCTCACCCCCTGCAGTGCTTCATGTTGGCTAGAGATGTAAGACTGCTCTGCAGCTAATGCTGACTTAGCTAAACTATGATGTTTGAGCCCAATAGAGGAGACCTGCTCCCCCAGGCCTCCAGGCCAGCTTGGGGTTTCTCCAGGAACTTACTTTTGCTGCCATATGGCCCGTCTCAGCCTGGAAGACCTCCAGGGAGGATTTCTTCTAATGGGAGCTGTGTCAAAGATCATGCTTGCTCAGCTGTTGCACCTAGAAGCTGCCCTCCTCCTGCAGCGAGTGCCAAAATGCTTGCCCAACCCGGGCTGCGAAACTGGCGCAGTCCCACCAGCTCCAACAGACTGGGGCTGCTCTGCCTGTGCTGCAGACAGGACTCTTGGTGGTCGCACACAGACCTTTTGACAGTGTGTGCTTTAAAGGTTTGCTTGCATTGGCATTTTCCTTGGGCTCATAAACAGCAGCAATCGTTTTCCAAGGCAGTGTTTGCTGAAGCATGATATGGTGTGTCTGTGAGTGTAGCTGAGCGATGCAGAGCGGTGTTCCATATGCTGCTTGCAGAGTCACTTAATTAGCCATTTGGAAAACAAGATCTGGACATGAAACCATTTCTCACAGCAGAATATAGACAGCAATTTAAGTAGCCCCTCAGTTGTGTTTGCTCTGGCAAGGAAAGCTTCCAAAAGTTTGCATATGTTCCCTTGTCTCAGCTCTCACTGCCCATTGTCCTGCCCCTGCAACCCTGATGAGACACGACAATACTTAACGAAGCCCATGGCATCAGGAGAAAAAGAAAAAAGCCTCTTTTGCATCAGGTGGAGGGGTGACAGATGGCAGGACCACAGCAAAACAGGTGGAAGCATTGTGTGGTGACCCTCCAAATTAAGTTCGGTTAATTTGCTGTATCTCTATTAGCAACTAAAATCTCTGGCTTCACTGCAAGATCTCAGATTGTATCTCGCAGGCAGTCTGGCCACGCATCCCCATCTGTGGCCGGCTGCAGAGCTAAATCTGTCTCGAAGGCAACTGAAACAGCTGAAGCCTCTTTTCTTTCCCCTCCGTGGCAGCAGCTCTCTGACCCACGCTGGTGATGATGGCAGGTGATGCTCTAAAATTGCATTTTCCCTGCAGGTTTCCCAGCTGGGAGCAGTTTTTCTTCCCTCTCTTTGCCCAAGAAGCAGAAAGGATGCCCTGGAGGTGCACAGGTTCCTCCTGCTTTGCAGCAAGGAGAAAGAAAGTGGCTGTGGTGCACACTCCCAGGGAGTCCAGGATGGAGTCAAACATACAGTTGTCCCTCCAGTGGCTCCTGGCTGGCAGCTGCCACTAAACCTTCCTTTCATTGCTTGCCAAAAAGCATCTGGGGTGGGTGTTTTGCTATCCCCCTGCCCTTTAATCCTGACTTTCATAATTCACCAGACTGATGGCTACAATCCCCTCCACTTTCAGCACCACAGAGATGGGGGGCCCAGGAGCCACTTTGGCCTCGAGTAGAGGGGCTTGGCTCTTTCCTCCGTGCTAACAGACCCCCAGCTCCAGATATTATCTGGGGCTGTGGGTTTTAGCTGCTTGGTGGTTTGAGGCAGCTCGAAGAGCACTGGAGTAACATGCAGGGATTTAGAATGTGCCCACTCAGGTCCTGCCTGGGGTTGGGTGAGAGCTGCTGCCATGAGAGGATTTGCTCGACCAGCCAGAGACACGTTTCCTGCATGTAGAAACACTAAGTTGTTTAAATTTTGGGGAATGAGACCAAACATCAAATGGTGTCAGTGAGAGGTGACTAAGTCCTGTCCCTGCAGAAGAGGCCGGCAGCCAGCCAAGCCCTTTCCTGGGGCACTGTGGAGGGCTGCCCACTGGGTGGTCCTGGCCACCGCTGCAGCTCCTGCCCCACCAACCCCAAAGGACAGTGCTGGGGGCCTTTCAGCTCCCTTTTCTCTTGGGTCCATGCTGTCCCTGTGCTCCCATTTTCAGCGATGTCTCCATCTACTCCCTCGGACAGCCTTGCTGCTGTCCCATGTGGGACCTTTCACCAGCTCTGCTGATCCCCCTGGCCATCCCATTGCTATGTGAAGGTTCCAAGTCTGGCCCTTTGCTTGATGTTGGAGAAACACACAGTGTGTGTTGCTGACACCCCAGCTGTGCTCCCAGCCATGCTTGCATAGCGGGGCTGTGTGTTCCGGGTGAGCATTTCCACTCCCCTTTGAATCTGCTGGATAACAAAGGCAGCGATCGCCTTTGCAAAGCAAATGCCAGCTTGCACATTCCGTGGGGTGGCCTCTGGTCCAACAGTCACTGCATTTTCCCAGCAGCACTCAGTCCCATGTTCCAACCCCAGCGTCCTGGCTGGCCTCAGCCGGCACAGGCAGCAGCATCCACGTTCACCTTCTCAGGCCGGATCATCCCTGCCTGTGCTGCCCCGGACCCATGCAGGAGCAGAGCCCCCAGCCTCCTATGCTTGGCTCACCTCGACATGCTCAGTTTTGCCTCACTGTGGAGCAGAGCAGGAGTCTGGGCTTGCCCCAGGTCTTCCCGTGTTCCATCAGTACATGCTGCTTACCTGGGCACAAAACATGTGTCCTTGAAGAGTCCCAGCAGCAAAGCAAGGGGAATGCAGGTTGGGGCCACTGACAAAGCCTGCACTCAACACAGGGCTGAGCCTGGCCATGGCAGGGTTAGGGGCTCTGGGAAACATGCCACAGCAGCCCGTGCCCTGGCACTAGACCCACTGGAAAAGCAAACCCAGCAATCGGAGTTTGGGGGAGGGCAGGCAGGCACACCTCCCGATGTGGGCAAAGAGGCTCCAAAGCTGCCCTGGGTGGTGGGACCCCTGTGTATATTAGAGAAAACATCGATTTCCCTGTTCCCTTTGCAGGAGTTTCTGCATTCCTGATGGAAATAAAAGTAGGGTTCAGCTGAAGCAACCTGTGCTGATATTTGGGTTTTGACATTGGCTGGGAGTGTGCAAGGCAGCTAGAAAGTGTGGCCCCAGCTTGGTTTGGCTCCAGAGCTGGGCACTGTGCTAGCGGCTTTCCTAACTACCTGGGTCATGGGAGTCCAGGTGAGAGCCCAGCTCAGTGGCACTCTGCCAGCAGTGCAGAGCAGGGACAGGGCTTTCCTGGCAGAGGCATTTGCCGTTCCTGGTGGATACAGAGAGCAGCCTGGCCCAAGCAAGAACTGTGCCTCCTCCCTATGGCTGAGCAGTTGGGTTGTGCACATGTAGGTGGTGAGGGCCAACTGTCCGCAAAATGCCACATCCCAGCCCCAGAAGAGCGGGTCCAGGCTCAGGAAGAAAGGGGTGCTGGTGATTTTATACTGAACTAAGGTCACTCCACTAGTATGGGGTGTTCCGTACAGCACCAGGCTCCCTGCACCGAAAGCAGACCATTGCACCCCTGTCTGTCATCAGTAGAGCTGGAAAACACAAGGAAGGACAGCAGCAAAATGGCTGGGGTCAAACACCAGCTGTTCCCCCACAACCCCGTTCACATGCATGAAAGGGAAGAGTTGGGGTGCAGGACCCCACATTCAGGATCATCCTGCCTGCTGCTCTTTGCATTGCAGGCCTGGCTGCAAGATCCTAGCCTAGGGATTACCTCTCCAAATGCAGAGGTGCAGGGATCTGGGGGAACAGGGGTGCAGGGATGTGTTTATCTGACCCCAGTTTGCCCGTACTCAGCACATTCCTGCTGTCCTATGTGGTGCTGAAGCACTGCTGAAAGGGATTCAGGTCTCACTAGCCATGGACGCAGTGGTTTGGCAGTGGGCTGCAGCACTGAGCGGGCTGCTGAAACCGGCTGGCTTTGCACAAAATATGGGACCTGGTTCTCATCAACAGAAGTTTTCACCTGCAGTCAAAAGCCTGTGCTACCACCGGCTCCTGCTTCCCTATCTGTGGCAGCATCCCAGCTGTCCCTCTTGCTGAGAAAATGAGGCTTTGGGCTGTGCAGGGAATGACAAGTGGGTCAGGAGCTGTGTTTGATTGGGACTGATTCAAACACTGCCATAAAAAAAGAAGCACCTTTGGCTGGTGCTGCAGGAAAGCCTGCAAGGAGCTGGGAATGGTGTGCACACAGCTGTGCCAGAGGACTGGAGGAAATGCCAAAACCTGAGGTGGTGCTGCCAGCCGTTCCCCTCGAGCTGCAGATGTTCCCTCACCTGGACCTGGATTTTTATTGCAGAGGTCCTGCAATTTTGGGAGAGTGCTCATAGCCCCAGCGCCCTGCAAATGGGGAACGCAAGTAGGAGCCTTGGGAGTGCTTCACCCTGCAGTAGCTGCTTGAATATCTTTTCCTTCCTTGGCAGAAGTCCTGTGCTGCCTTGGCAAGCCTCTGCTCTGCTGCCAACTGTGAATGCTGAGGCTCAAGCATCTCCCAGGACCTTTTAGTTCAGGGCAGCAGAAACTGGTCCCTGAAACATACCAGAGAAGGCTTCTGCTGCTCTTGGCAGCCATCTTTCCTCTGCCCGCACTTGCCCACTGCCAGCCCTGGCCCTAGATGCATCCCGACATCACATCTCTCCAGAGAAGAGGATTTTTCCCAGTCTGTGCTTGCCTGCCTTCATGGATGCACCTCCACGCTGGTGCCGGAGCTGTGACTGGGGGCCATGGCATTGAGCGCTTGCGTGAGCCCTACCGCCTGGTCTGGAGCCAAAGCCCAGGCAGCGCCGGGCAAAGTCCAGGAGCCAGGACACCCTGCCACTGCCTGCAGCGCCGCTCCCCAGATAACCTTGCAGTAAAAGGCAAAACCAAACTTTGTCCCATTTAATAGCTGCTTGGAATCATAAAACAGCCCACGAGTGGCATTTGTGTGAGTAAACACTCCCCTGCCTCGCACGCTTTCTCCGTCATGAAATCACCTGTGTGTGAAATGGCTGCAGGAGCCACCCTGGCAGACACCAGCTCCCCTGGTGCTCTCTCCCAGCAGGACTTTTCTCGCTTTGTTTTCCCCTTGCCTCTAGGGTCAGGAGTGCCCAGGAGGGCTGTTCCCAAACCAAGCCCTGCTGCTGGGTGCAGTCACATACAGAGAAGCGGTGAACGTGTTCTGTTCACCCTTGTAGTTACAGCCGCTTTTCTTGCCCTTTGTTAAGAGCGGGTCATGTGGTGTCATGTGGGGACAGGATATGAGTTTACGGTAATTCCATTTCATTTTGACTCATATAAAGCACTGAATGAAATAAAAGGAGAAGGGACCTTGAGGTGAAGCACTGGGTTTGATGGTTGGAGCAGTAACGACTATTGCAGTGCATAGAAATGACACCATGGCATTGATTTGAAAGCAGATTTTAAAATGGGTGTAACAGGCAGAAACACAGGAATCTTGTTTTTAAGGACATTGGTGAAGTTTTTAATGGCAATTTTGACCCACACAGGGAGCCCCTTTGCCCATCCTGGGGCACTGCCCCCCATGCCGCAGCAGTGCCCAGTGCAGCAGAGCCCTTTTCCCACTGGTCGTGACAGGCTCGCTCGCCAAAAAGCTGCGCAGGTGATTAGTGGTGTCCATGGGTGCCAATTAGCGGTTGGCATCACATTCACAGCCCAGTTCCTCCAGCAGCAGCAGAGGCCTATGCTTGGCTCACCCTGCCCTGTCACCCCGGCAAACCCTGTGGCCCGGGCAGTGCTGCTGCGCTGAGCCATGGCACAACCTGGTGGCCCTGTGGTGAGGAGAGGAGGCAAGGCAGGAGCTCCTTGCAGGGCTGGGCCCAGCCATGTCACAGCTTGCAGCCAGGAGCCAGCAGTGCCATTGCTGTGCCTGGAACACCAGCTGGATGCGTGGGGCTGGGGCATTCGTTTGGCTCTGGAGCCATGCTCCCAGCTCCTGGTACAGCACCTCTGGGCAGAGGCCACATGGCTATGGGTGCTCAAAAAACCAGGAGTAAAACCCATGCTTGGGAACACTATAGCTGTTTCTTTGAGAAGCAGAGAGAGGAGCTGCCTCCAAATCCCGGCCTGCGCCTGCCTGGTCCCTACACCGGTGCAGGTGAACATGGACGCCGGTGGACACAGACATGGTGCAGGCAGATGTGGGTGGACATGGATGGATGCAGGTGTGGGTGGAGGTGGATGCAAGTGGACACAGACATGGGTGCAGGCAGATGTGGGTGGACATGGATGGATGCAGGTGTGGGTGAAGGTAGATGCAGGTGGACACGGATGTGGGTGGAGGTGGATGCAGGTGGACATGGATGTGGGTGGATGTGGGTAAATGCAAGTGGACACAGACATGGGTGGACACAGATATGGATGGAGGTGGATATGGGTGGACATCATGGGTGGGCACAGGTAGAATGGATGTGGATGTGGGTGGGCGAGTGTAGGTGGGTGGACTTTTACACAGGTGGATGTGGACTCAGGTGAACGCGGGTGGAAGTGGACACAAGTGGACATGGGTGGACATGAACTTGGGTGGAGGCAGGTGGACATGAGTGGATGTGGGCTTGGGTGGAGGCAGACACATGTGAAGGTGGACACAGATGGACACCGGTGGAGGTGGATGCAGGTAGACATGGGTGGAGGCAGACACGGGTGGACACAGACACAAATGGAGACAGACACCTGGACACGGACACGTATGTAGTCAGACTTGGGTGGAGGCAGACGCACGTGGACACAGCCAGATGTGGAGGTGGATACCGATGGATGCAGGTGGTGGTGGATACGTACATGGGTGGACATGAACTTCAGAGAAGGCAGGTAGACATGAGTGAATGTGGACTTGGGTGGAGGTGGACACGTGGAGGTGGACATGGATGGATGCGGGTGGAGGTGGATGTGGGTAGACATGGATGCGGATGTATATGAGTGGAGGCAGAAACGGGCGGAGGTGGACACCAGAGGACACAAGTGGACACGGCTGGACACGGTGGTGGCAGCCATGGGCGGACGCAGAGGAAGCGGCCGTGCCTCTCCGGCGCCCCCTGGCGGCCGCGACGGGGATCGCGGACCCGGGAACGTTGCGGGCGTTGGGGGCGTTGTGGGCGTTGAGGGCGTCACGAGACAGAAACGCGATTAATGATTAAAAAATGTAATTTTGCAATAAGAAAAAAAATACACGAGGCACAACACATCGCAACAGACAAGTCTGGCCTTTGTTAACCAGCCTGGAGCTCACTGCTGTGGGCTGACCTGCTTTTGAGGGGATGGGGATTGCTGACCCAAGTTGCATCCCTGTGGGCAGTGGTCCAGACTGGTGGGGCAGTGGGATTGAGGTGCTCCTGGTTGCCCATGCCCCTAACCCTCTGCAAGGGCCCTCCCCAGAGGCACTTGGGCTGCAAAATCAGAGGAAAAAAACGTAGGCAGCCTTTCCATGGCAGGGAGGATGGAGGCATCAGATGCGGGAGCAGTGGGAGCAATGTGGAACAGATTTGGGGACATCCTATCCTGATGGCATCTCCCCACCAAACCTGTCCTCTGGCATAGGGAGCAGCTGCAACACCAGGGGATGCGAGGCCCCAGTTCAGCCCTAGGGCCTCTCAGCCCCCCAGCCCAGAAGCTCTTTAGGAGAAATTAGAGGGGATGAAACAAGCAGAAACCTGTGTCAACAAGTGCTCCAGGGCATCTGCAAGGAGCTACTTCCTGGATGGCCTCATGGAGCAGCAATGTCCTGCAGGGCAGGAGCAGGGCCAGGGGCTACTGGCTTTGCCTAGCTGCATTGGGGCACCCACTTCCTCACCTCAAACCAGGGACAAGAAGCTGCCCTCACTTCTTGCTGAGGTGCCAGGGGGTGTGAAGGCCTGTCCTCCACATGTGCCCACACGTGTCCTTCCCTTGCCCAGGGGAAGCAGATCATTTCCAAGCTCATGAGCAGAAAGGAGCACTCAGAGAGAGCACCAAGTGCTTGCATGGAGGTTGCTTTCCCGGTCATCAAATCATAGAATCATAGAATCATAGAATGGTTTGCGTTAGAAGGGACTTTAAAGCCCATCCAGTTCCAACATCCCTGCCATGGGAAGGGACACTTCCCACCATACCAGGCTGCTTCCAGGGAGGGGACATCCACAACTTCCCTGGGCAACCTGTGCCAGTGACTCAACGCCCACATCGTGAAGAATTTCTTCCGGATGTCTAATCTAAATCTTCCTCTTTCCAATTTAAAGCTGTTCTGTTAGTGCAGGGACACTGCTGCAGACCACTTGCAAACAGGGAGCCACAAACTGACAGCAGATTAACACATATTAACTGAGTTTTAGTTTGCAAGCATTGCAGAACTCAATAAACTGGGATGTGAGGAGACCTAGGATTCCTTTATTCCCCACCAGCATGCTCTCCTCTGTGCCTTCTGGAGTGTAAGGAATGCAGATTACACAGTCTCAGCCTGGTGGGTGTTTTGGGAGCAGTGAGGGTATACCCCTGGGCAGTTGCACTCCAGGGCTGAGGCAGACAGCCCATCCTCCTACCATTGACCTAGTCCAGGAGTTGAGGCTGGAAGAAAAAACCATTGAATAACCCAAACTCGTGACCCAATCCCAGGGAAAGGTACATGCAGCCATCCCTGCAGTGCTGCAGGCCAGGAAATGCTGGCACTGCTGTCATGGAACACTGGCACTGCAGCCATGCAGACCATCCCAGGAAACAGATGGGAAGGAGAGCCTGGAGCAGCACCTTTCAGGCCAGTCCTTTAACATAAACTTGTAACAAAGGTAATATTTTTTTTAAGAAAATATACATTTTTTAACATACATAATTTTGTAATGAATGGTGCAGGCTTTTTTTTATATATATGCACTTCTAAAGAAATCAAATATTGCTGGTACAGCTCCCTGGTGCTGGAAGATTCCATTGTCCTGAAGCAGTCTGGCAGATCAGTCCTATCCCACAGTCATTGGGAGAGCCAAGGATGCTTACAAAGGCCAATCCAGAGCAGTAGCAGCAAGCCACGCTGGTTTTATTTTCATGTATTATAGGAGCTGCCAGCATTTTCTAATTAATTTGAGGATTTTTGCCTCTTTTTCTGCTCAGGAGCAGTCTTCAGGCAGGAACTGGTTTTCTCTGGTTGATTTGCAGTTACTCATGGAATCATTATCCTGGTTGCATTTGTGCATTCAAGTGATTTTTAGCGCTGGTGTTACTGTGGAGCTCCCTCCTCCTTTGCAGCTGGGCTGGGAGCTGGGCAAATACTGAGATTTCACAATTTTTAATTTGTTTTTAGGCCAGGGCCTTTCCAGGGGCTGCAGCAGCATCAGATCCTAAGCGGTGGCCGGGCATCACTTGGAGAAGAAATGAACCAATGAAATGCTGTGTCTCTGCAGCTGAAGCACCCCAGGACTCCAGAGGGTGACTTCAGGGTGATGGCTTGGGATGTAGGTTCCCATTTTGGTTTTGGCCCTTTCTGTCTCCCAGATGGGTCTCAGGACACACTGGGAGCTGTAAATGCAGAGCAACCACAGGATGGTATTCTAGGGGTGGAGAGGATGGTCTGGAAGGCTGCTCAGGAGGCTGGGAGGGGGCTTGGGTCTATCCTGCTGGAAGAAAGTGAGCTGTGAACCAAAGGGCTCCTCCAAAGACTGAATAAAAAGGGATTTCCCTGGGAAGGAGTTGTGCGACTGTGAGGAGCCTTGGTGGGAGGGATCTCTGCCTTAAAGAAGAGATGAGAGCTTGGCGAGGAAGCAGAGGTGGGCCTCGCAGGGCTGGCAGCCGCTCCTGGCGCAGAGCTGGTGCAGTTCCCTACGGAGCCGCCCGCGTTGCAGGCAATATGTTAATAATCCTTTGTTCTTCAGTTCTTTCATCAGAGGCGCTCAGAGCAATTCACAGGCAGCAGTCGGTGTGTGCAGCACGTCCGCAGCAAACGCAAATCCCTTTTTTCCTTCTTTTCTTTTTCACAGGTGGGGGCCAGCAGTGAGGGGCTGCCCAGGCTGCCAGGCAGGTGCAGTGGGGACAGGGATGTCCTTGGTCTAGCCAGGTCCCTGCCACATTGGAAGGGTTGGTGGCTTCAGGAAGTGGGGTTGGTCTGCAGTCCTTCGTCACCAAAGTCTGACCCCTCGCTGCAGGCTGCACAAACTGCCACTATTTTTGGTCCATTTTTGTTATGTCTTTTCAGCCAGGAAAGTAGTGTCTTGGTCTAATTATTCCTGCAGTCCTCCAGAGTGTATCTTTATTGATGTTCATGGTTACAGGAGCTGTGTCACAGTGGGGCGTTCCCAAGTGTCCCTGCTTTGCTGGGGACCAGTGCTCCATTATCAGAGTGGGCAGCCCTGCACTGCCACTCACTCTCAGTACCAAAGGGACCTCTTCCACAAACAAGACCTCAGCCATGAATGAGACCTCCACCATGAATGGGACCTCCACCACAAAAGGGATGCTAACACTGGGACTGTCAGCAAGTGATGCAACGCAGACAATGAAGCACACTGTGTGGGGAGACCTTGGAGGTCTTGCTATCAGGTACGGGTCAAGTATCTCTCGTTTAAGGTGCCAGAATGTGTCCACACTTCACTGGTGGACATCGCAGGAGCCAGGTGGGATGGGTGGCCAGCAAAATGTTGCACTCAGGATGTCTCAGAAACACATTCTGAGGAATTGCACATCACCCTTAGGCATTTTTGGGGATGATGCCTTAATGATCATGTGTGATGGAGAACCAGAGCCTCATCCCTTACCCCAGCTCTGCTCTACACCCTGAGGATGCACAGTGATCCTGCCTGGGGCGTACTTCAGCCATGGTTGGGTGGTTAAACACTTTGCAAGGTAGTAGGGGACTGGGATGAGCCTGAGCAGAGGTGAAACCTCTCAAGCTGCCAGCTGGAGCTGAATGCTGACCGTCCAACAACAGCCCCAAGGCTTATTTGGGCTGTAGAGTCCTGCGCAGGTAAGGCAGCCCACACCACTCATTAGCAGCGAGCCAGGGTAGTTCCTCTGCCTGTAATCACCCTAATGAGTAGTTGTCCTGCCCAGCTGCAGCAGAGGCAATTCTGTGACCTGCTTTCAGTGTGTTTGATCTTGCTTTTCTTGTATTTCCTTGCTGAGGTGAGCCTGCTGCCAAAGCAGGTATGATCAAGGGTGCGCAGTCTGACAGGCCTGGGACCTGCACGCAGATTGAAGCCGATGTCATCTGGGGCTCGCTGCCAGCACCCAGAGACTCGGTGTGTGTGCCCTGCTCACCTTCTGGGAATACATACCTCATGAATTACAGCCAGCATCAGCATTAATGGCTCAGGCTAACCGCCCAGGACTGACATCGTGCGGGAGGAGGAGGTGATGCTGCATGGGAGCTGTTGCTCCTGCACATCCCCAAATGCCCAGAAATTCATGCCTGCAATTTGCCCCAAAACTCCAGGACAGTTTGAAGATTCCCCTCACTGGTTCTCAGTCTCCCTGACGTCTCTGCAGAGGTTTCAGCCCTGGCAAGAAAAGCCAGCAACCATCGGAGGTTGCTTTAATCCCCCCAGTGGTGCCCTGCCCTGCAGCACCTGGCGTGAGTGCTCGCCAGTGAAACGGGGGTTGCACCAATGCTCTGAGTGATGCCACAGCCTGGCCCTCGTCTGCAACATGGCACAGGATCTGACCACTGCCCATGCATTATGCTCGGGGATAGGGATGGCTCTGTTCCTGCATGCCTGTGACAGGGGATTGTATTTCCTTGCAGGGGTATTTCTGCCTCTCAGAGAAATGACAAAATTGATGCTGAATAGCACCCCCAAGCATTTCTGGTGCTTGTTTTGCATAAGGACTGTGGGCCTCTGAACCAGCACAGGGTGTCTTCCCAGCCATCTCCAGGGTCAAAGTACTGAATTGGTCTCTCCTCCAGGTGGGAGGGCAGGGTGACCTTGAAACCTGGCTCTGCCTGATATTAGGGAAATGCTCAGAAACACATGAAGCAGAGCAATGCCTTCTTCCCAGGAGCAATCTGCAGGGCTGAGACAGTCTGGCCATGTCAGGGTTAGCAGGTCCTGCAGGGGCTCATCTCTGCTCTACCAGAACCTCAGAGCTGCCCCAGCTGAGAGAGCCGCAGCCCCGAGGCCGGTCCCACAGCCTCTGTCCTCTGCAAGGAGTGCAGAGCCTGCGCTGCCAAATGCCTCGCTGCAACGCCACCCTTGGGTGTAACACCTCTCCTTGCTCCGAAGCCACTGGGCAGCACTGAGCTGTCTGTAAAGCCGCAGGAGCGAAGGCCCCAGTCCAGGGGGGTGCATCCAGGGTTCAGGGCCCTGCAGACCCCCTGCCTACTTTGGGTCATGCCCAGGGGATGGTGACAGCATGGGCACCCCCTGTGCACAGAGGAGCAGCCGGTGCCCAGGCACACAGTGCTGCAGGGCAGGGCCAGCACCGTGCAAGGGCACCCACGGGAGGAGGATTTGGGATGTAGATGGTGCAGCCTGCCGCCTGCCCCGGGCCAGCATGGGACTCTCACCAAAGACTTGCCCTTGGCCTCATGGCACCACACACAGAGCTTGTTTAAATCAAACACAGCAGAGCAAATAAGAGCCTCAGCTGACTGTGGCATGGTGGGGAACCAGTAGCAGTGTCACCCCGTGTAACACACACCCTTTGGGGACATCTCGTCCCTCCCCAGAGGCCCTGCAGGGCTCCATTCCTCCTGGGATCAAAACAAGCAGGGAGAAGCCGGCCTGATGAGTGGAGCTGGGGCCCTGCCCTATGTGCAAACAGTCACAGCTGCGTGTTGCCTGCACAGGGTGCCCGGGCTGGGCTGCTGGCAGGAAGCACTTGGCTCAGGCATGGGGGGTGGCCCAGCCTCAGCCCACTTCAGTCTTATTCTAAATGCATCTGCAGGAGCAAATAAGAAAAAACGAGCAAAAGGGATGGGTCTTGTTTGGGACAAGTCTCTTGTGTGGGAAGGCTGGGGAAGTGCTATGGCTGGCAGAGAGTTTGCCCATCCAGCAAATGGGTACATGGGACAACAGGACAAAGATTCTGGGTTGGGTTACACTGATCCCTGTTAGAAATTGCTGGTGGTGGGAGGGAGTCCTGTAGGATAAATGTGTGGGAGACCTGCTGGACAGATGTGTGGGAGAGCTGAGTTTAGGGTAGCAAGTCTTTGCTAATCCATTAAACTGGTGACATCTTGGTGGCTGGAGTTTGCAGCAGTCTGGGAGTAACCAGGAATGTGCCAGATGCGATATAGTTACAGCTAAAGATGCAGCAAAGTGTCATTTTTTGTAATCATACCCTGATATGGTAGAAATTTCCCTTTTCTCGTTTGCTGCGTTTCTGTATCAGCCCAGAAGCACTCCTGCTTACATAAACACCTGGAGGCAGTGGACATGCCAGGGGTTCCTCTGGGCCCTGGGTAGGACCATCCTGAACTTCAGAACAGAGCAGCCAGCTTCCACACTGCAGTGCCATGAGGCTGGGGGGTCTGTTGGTGCAGCGGGCAGCTTGCCAGCTCATGGATCTTGCTCCTGCTTCTTGCTCTCCTGCAGCTGCCAGGTGGTAAGCTGTGTCTTCCTCTACTTAGCCCTCCCTTAGCCCTGCCTCAAAATAACCAGATGCTTGTTTCCTGCTGTGCGTTGTATTCCCATAAAACTAAAGGGCCCATTTTATTTGTGCGGCAGGTGAAATCTGGGCTCTACAGAGCGACTGTAGCCAGCCTGCAGCCAACAGAGGGGAGAGAGAGGCTAAGCCACTGGCCAAGGACTCAGGAGAGCGGGCAAGCTGAGGATGCTGAGGGAAAGCACTGCGTCTCCGCAGCACCGGCGCTGGATACAGGCGGCTGTGGGCTGACTCAGAGCAGTCTGGCCCACTCCTGCTTCGCACCTCGCCCTGCCATGTCCCTGCGAAGCTGTTGGCTCAGCAGCCCAGCCCAACTCTCCCACAGCCACCCTCCACGCCCATTTGACTCTGATCCAGGCATGCAAACAGGATGGGCTGGTTTCAGCGTGGTGTCGGGCCTGATGCTGCCCAGGCAGCCGGTGGGGTTTGGAGGCGGTGCTGATGAACATGGCTTCATCCCTATGGCTGCTTCCCCAGTGGAACTGGGACCAGCCAAAGCTCTCCTGGACAGCCTCGGTGGCAGTGCCAGCATGAGGCACATTCACAGTTGTTTGTCTAGGGGTTTTCAGTGCCCTACGGCCAGTGCCAGTCCAGACTTTTACCATCTGCCTGTTCTGGATACGGGGAGGCAAGTCAGCCTGCTGCAAAGGCATGTCCTGTTTGCACAGTGTTGCTCTGGACTCAGACTTTGGCCAAGCCTGTGATTTCAGGATGCTTGAACCCAAAGGCACAAGCCCAGTCCCAGCTCTACACACTTATAGGCAGGACACAGGCAGGGATGTAAGCAGGGCAGGACACAGCCCCAGGCTTTGTGTGCTGGTGTGTAAAGCCACACCAATGGCTTTTGTCTGAAACAAAGTGGGTTGCAGACTGCTTTCGTTTGTTTCCAGGGAACTTTAACAGAAGCAGTGCAGCACAAGATCACCCAGCAAGGGTCCAACCCAGCCCTTGCAATCAGAGGCAGGTTATTCCAGGTGTGCCTTCCATGTGTGTGGGAGTCCCAGGCACCACCGGTTTTCCCAAATGCCTCTCAGGAGTGGTGTTACCTGGCAGGCACCTGATGTCCCACCACCACAATGCATGACTGTGGGTCAGCACTAGCAGTGAGCCTGGTGCAGGAAGCTGAGCTGCCCCATCAAAGGAAGCAGAGAAAGAACAGAGGAAACAGAACTCCTGACACTGGACCTGCTGCTGAAAGCACAGGAATGTGCAATGACAGGCTGCCCCACACTTGGCTGCAATCATGGTTTAATATATTCCCTTTCCTGCCGGGCACAGGGCTGCGGTGCAGTCCCAGATAGCCTGAAAAAAAATAACACAAGGGAAAAAAACCCAGCATCTTTGCTTTTTTCCAGCAAGATTGGAGCCCTGATCCAGCAGTCGGTGCAGCCCCGTGGGCGGTGCGCTGGCACAGCAGCGGTGACAGCCGCGCGTGGGAGGCGGCAGCAGGCAGAAAGTGGTCGTGTCAGCTGCAGCCAAGATGGGAATCTGCCCATGGAAGCAGGAGGCAGCTTTAGCTTGCAGGGAGGAACAGTTTTCTGTCCAGACTTATCGGCTGGTCCAGTGGGTTTCACTTTGGCATGTCCCAGTCTTCCCAGTGTTGCTGCACAGGGCCCTTGGCCGTTTCGCTAATTTATCCCCCTCTAATTTCCCCCAGTAATAACCCTGAGATCTGCCATAGGTGCTGGCAGTGACAGCTGGAGCAGGCCAGGGCTGTAGCAAGTGTGGGGATGCTCTGGTAGGGGGGCTCAGTGCTTGTGGAAGGCTGAGCTGAGTAGGGTGCCTACTGCATGCACAGGATGAGCTTTTTGGCCCAGCATTATTTACCTTGTGGCTGTGGAAGGTACTGGGGCGCAGAGGCTCTCCTCGGTCTCACAGTACCCAGACCCCAGCATCTGCTCACTGCAGAGTCTTTAAGCAAGGGGAGATATTTTTTCTGCTCTTTTCTTTCTCCGTCTTTTCAGATTAGTCTTTTCAGCAAAGCCCTCTCTCCTCCAGGGTTGGTGGCCGAGGTGGTTCCTGCATACCCCAGCCTCTCCTGGCACCTCTCTTCCACAGCACCAGGACCTCTGGAGCCCTGGGGAAGGGATGGGTAGAGGAGAGCTCACAAAAATAAGCCACACAGAGGCAATAAAAGCAGTTTTCAGTGTGCTTGACCTTCTGCTTTGTGAAGTTCCAATGCTGGTTTTCTAGGCTAAAAATACCTTGCATCTTGACTGCTGTTAAGGAAGAACACTTGCTTGGCAGGTTGTTTAGGATTCAGGAAGAAAGTTTAGGCAGAGCTCAATTAGCCTAGCTTAATTTATAAGTGAAGTTCTATCTCTGCGTGATTTGCTTCACTTCTCTGTTGCACAATTTAATGCACAGAGCAGTACTGGTCTTTTTTTATTTTTCAATGCATGTACCAAATGTAGAAGCACCATTGTTATTCACATGTTTACAGCCCTCATAATGAAACTGCTGGGTTTTCTGCTACGAAAAACCAAACTCAGTGCTGTGCAAAATGGGGCAGGGTAAGTGGGAAGGTAATGCTGTGTGGTGCAGATCATGTATCTTCCTATGAACTCTGCCTGACTTCACCTGGTAATTCCCGCTGTCTTTCCATCCAGCACTGCTTAATTCTTGGAGTTCCCCTCACAAGGGATCCATGTGCCACAAATGTGCTGATGCAAACAGTTCACTGACAAGTGCTCTCTGTTCTTGCTACCTGTTTTATGCACTGGGATGAACAAGGACTGGCAAGCATTAGGTACCACTCAGCTAATACAATGTACTTTATTATTATATTAGTAATGCTGTAATAGTTAGGAATGCAAAAGTATTATTATTATAACATTAGTAATGCCATGCAAAGCAAAGTAATAACAAAAATTAAAGTTTTAGATAGTCTACTTGCTATCTTTCACTAACTTTCTGCTCCTTCAGACTCATCAACACTGACATGATTTACTTATAAAAACTGCCAGGAATAGGTCATCTGTCCCTCTGGACTCTGAGCTGCTGCTGATAAAGCCACGTGATGGGTTTAGAGCATCCTGGTTCGAATGGTCGGTATCTTCATGCAGCAAATTGGAAATCCAATGAAAACCACTGCCAAAGCAAACTGAACAAAAAGTTGCTAAGTTTCCTTATGGCACACAATGATTATGCTATACCTGAAGTTTTTATTACAGGCTGAAAGTCATGGCCATACTTCATTCAGAAGCAAACATAATGTTTTCTGTGCAAGAAATCAAAGTAGCCTGTACAGCCTAGGAAAAGGTCTGTCTCAATAAAATCCCAAGCAATGTCCTCCTTGTCCATAAGTTGTACATTCTGACAGCAAAGTAACACATGCGTCTGGAGAGAACCAGCAAAATGAGTTTGTAAAGCTACTTAAGTTAAAAATTAGGAAAAAACATATCTTGGAAAAGGATCAAAGAGTCCTCTTTGATATCGTCTACCCCTGCCCTAAACTTGCTGCATTTCCTATTCTTGCTTAATAAACAGGCAGCCAACAGCTGTTGGCAAGGCTTGAAAAGAGCCTTAGAGTGTAGCGTGTCAGAAAGCATCCCGTGCCTCTTTTGGTAAGCAGTGCCGGCGCGGCTCCTTATGTAGGGCATCCATGGGCCGGCCTCAGCCGAGAAGTGTCATGTGTCCCTGCTGTAAATAACAGCACTGGCACTTCTTCGGGTGGTGGAAACGTTGGGTTTACTCCAGTGCTAAATGATAACATAAGTCTCTGCTAGGCAGCAGAACTGCACTGGCCTTCCCAGTCTTGGATGCCAACTCCTGGAATTATTCTCTGTGTGTTTGAATCACCCCCTTGCTGTCTGCTAGTGTCTAATGACTGCATCAGCAAGCAGCGTTAACGAGATGGCTGTCCTGAGACCAGCCTGTGGGGTTTCAGTGATTTGGAAGCCGTAATATAGAGGTTACATCATTGATTAGAAGCAGATGTGCCAAGTTAATAGACCGTGGCTATTTAATTCCTAGGCAATGGTCGTCTGCAGCTCAGATCTCCAGGACTGGCTGCTGCTCAGCATCACTGAGCATACACGAATGTTTCTGTGGCAAGAAATGTTGCTGACATTCAGAGAGCAGCAAAGTGCCAGGCATCGCCACTTGTCCTTCCCTCGGCCAGCCGCAGCGCAATCTGTCCTTATCCAGTGTGGGCTGGGACGTGAGGAGGTGTGACGCCCCAGAGCAGCAGCCATGCTCACCAGGAGCTGGGGCATGCGCTGTCCCAGCACAACAGAGAGCTTTGTCAGCAAAAGCTGCTGAAGCAGCTGGGGCCATTTCTCACTGTTGTGGTGCATGGGAGGGCTTGGCTGTGGCCTGCTGGAGTTCTCCTGAGCTGCCCTGCACACTGGCCGCTGTGCTGCCCCTGCCAGCTGCACCAGAGAGCAGAAACCAGCCTCGCTTGTCTGCAGCATCTCAGCCCAAAACAAACTATGAAAAATGTTTTCTTTGCTGAGCATTTTTTTTCCCTGGCCCTTCCTACCTGTGGCTCTGGCCACAAACACAGTCCCACTAGAAGAGATGCTTCTGCCAGCTTCCTAAGGAAGCAACCCATGTGTAAAGCCCTCAGCCTCAGCCATTCCCTCAGTCACTTTTGAATTTGTTGGCCAACTCAAGCAGATTTAACAGAGCAACAATGATTAGAAAGGCCTTGTCTTCTTGTAAGCTCTGTGAAAGCAGGCATTCGGGAGCAGGGCAGGGATGACCTGCTAATGATCCTCCAGAAGACAATAAAGATATCTGGAGAATCAGTGCTCCAGAAGGAAAGCAAGGTGTTTGAAGAATCAATGCTCCAGAAAGAAAGCAAGGTATCTGGAGGAGCAATGCTCCTCCAGACTCTGCAAGGTATCAATGAACCCAGTGTGACCACCTGGAAATTCCCAGGTATAGGACGCCAGGCTTTTTGGCTCCGGTGCTCTTGAAGCCATTGGTTTGACTTGACCATTTTCTTTTCTTTTTTTCCCCAGGGAGAAGGGCAAGACACAGTCCTGCCAAGAACAGGCTGGAATGGGAGGAAATGGCTGCCACACCAGCATTTGCGTTGGGATTCCTGCAAGGCTGTGCCTGTCAAGTGAGGCAAAAGTTATCAATTCAAACGTGCCAAATAATTAGTTTGCTTTTCAAATAGGGCTTAAATCCAGGAAAATTCTTCTGTCCTGACTGTGCTGGTCATTTGCATGACGGGGAAAGCGCAACGCTCTCATGAATACAGCACTAGAACTCTCCCTCTGTGTAACGGCTCCCTGTTAGTTTGAAAATTTAAAACTCCATTTTTAATTTTACGAATGAAGGACACTTCTGGTCTTGTAGACAGAAGTGCCTGAAAACTGTGGATTATATTCAGTGGACAACATTGCCATTTGGACTTTTGACTATGGCTGTCAGGCCTCCTTATTGCAAAAGCCAATGTGCAAGCAGGCACGATGTGTACCATGGTCTCAAGAAGAGCTTCCTACCACCCACCCTGCAACTCCCGTTTCTTCCTACGCAGAATGAATAAATCTGGTTGTTGGTGATCATATCCGTATGATGACCAATTTCCCAGTTTACATTAAAGCACTTTGAATCTCTTCTGTGTGTGTTTAATTCAAGGTGTGACCCAAACCCTGTTACGCTATGTCTGCACTTGGAAAATTTTGGAATATGGAATATTTGTCAGCTTACAGTGTGGTGCAGAGGAGTTGAATATGCACAATCCTTGCAAAGGCAACAAAAGAAAGATGCTCTGGCTTCTCTTTGAGTGAAAAATTCCAAGCCCCAGTAAAAGGCAACTGAGAAATCCATTTTTGTGAAGAAATGCCCTCTTACAAACAAGAGGCCATCCATGTCATCGGGCACACAGTGCGTCAGGTCCCCACATGAGAAATATTTGTATTTTGATCATTAAAGATATGTGATGTGATGCAGCCTTGGTGCTTATGATGGGACGGGAGGCTGAAATAGGTTCAAGGCTTTTTCTGAAAACACCCAGTGTGTAAATACAAAGAGCTTTAATTAATGTGTTGCTTGGTGAAGTTTGATTCATCCCAAAAGCAAAAGGCTTGCTTGAAGAAAATATATTGAGTTCTGAGGACAGAATTTATGATGATGACTTAACAATATTCCGAGAACAGGGTGAGCTGCTTGTGTGAGCACCACAGTACTTCTATCTCTTGGACTCAGCAGCAGTACCACAGGAGGCCTCCCAAAGGTAGAACGTAGGCTGCCCTGCTTCTGCAGAGGAAGCTGGTGAGGAACGACAAATGAAACCAGAATAATTTTCAGCTCATCTAGAAGAAACTAAACTGTGGACTTCTTTGAAATCAGTTGGTTTGTCGAGCCTCCAACCTATGAGTAATGCATGTTCAATAATGGAGCAAATGCAATGAAATGCCTTTCTAAAGCAATTATTTAAAGTGGTCTCACTTCTCAGAGCAGGCAAGGCAAATACCATGAGTGTTATCCATGCTGAGGATAAACTGAATTATACAGGCATCAAAAGATTCTAATGACTTATTTAAAGATATAAACTGTCAACATGGGAAAGAGTGTTCAAGAAGGACATGCCAAATCTGTGACAACTAAATGTGTTTTAATCTCTTGACATAATTCCAACTGGCTATAAATAGAGCTATAAAGACTACCTGATACTGCAAATATTTACCACTTAACACCGTATTTATTTGCTTGATATTGTCTTCTAATTGTGTATATCTGCTAATTAGATGAGTATAAATGTTAATGGACAAAGAAGGATATTTAATTGTACAGTTAAGATTAAGGTAAATCTGTAAGGTTTTGAAAGAGTAATTTCAGCTGGTTATAGCAGCAGATCTCTTAAACTTTTGTTACTGAAGTTGTCTTCAATGACACACATTTATCCCAGTGTCATGCTTTAGAAAGCAATTTAATGCTTAGCGAGGTGTCAGATTCACAGGTTTTGAATACAAAACTGCTCTGTATTGTCAGCAGACAAACATGTCCCCATGTTATCTTGATCTCTTGACAGGGCTGCACCCATGCTTAAACTTGCCCAGCTTCCATACGTGGAGTACTCAAAGCACTCATGGCAATGATCTTCACCACCACCACGTAAGCACGGTTTTGCTTTCAAACCTCACACTGTGGCACTATCACCTTTCTTACCCTCCACACACAACCAGCAGGCCGTTTCTCCCCATCTCCCCTGGATCTGATGGCAGGTTCAGTGACCACAATCACATGGGCCAAACCCTGTAGCATCTGAGCACGGTGCGGGCTCACACATGGCTGTCCCACAGCTGCGTGAGAAGGCCCAGGCTGGGAAACCCCCAATGTCTGTCTGTGGTTCCATGGTCTTCAGTTTTGGGGGGTTTTTTTTTGACCTATAAGGCAAAAAGATGGAAAGAAAGGACAGAGTGAGATATTCAGTAGTTTCATATACCAGTACAAGTATGATAGCTGCCCAGGGAGGTGGTAGAGCCACCATCCCTGTGATACGGAAAATTCTGGCAAATAAAGTCTCTAAAACTTGTTTTGGAGTTTTAGAAAGCAGCATTCTTTATTTTAGCACTGGGCCCATGAGGGAATTATTTCTATCAATCATGTGTAACGAGACAAGAGCTGGGGACAGAACATATATCCAGCTTACATGCATGTGTATAAATTCTCCCAGCAATCTCATGCCTATTCTACTACTTTCCAATGACAAATCGTAATTTTATTATGAACTTCACAACAGCCAGGTCTCTCTGCTCATTATAGCTTTGAAGTTCTCTGACCGGCCTTGCATTCCTAGATAAGGGAAGCAGTATTGTCTTTGAACAGTACTATTTAAAAAAACTTCCTATCAGAAGACCAGTCTGTGTCTAATTTTCAAAAATATTGCCACTTTGATATCGCTTAACTGAAGTGAGTTAGAAAACCAACTCTACAGAAAACCAACCCTACAGAAAACCAACCCTACTTAAGACAAAATATTCTACTCTCTGCAACAACCACCACTTTTTGTATCACCTGGAGGAGTTTAAAAGATGGGTAGATGAGGTGCTCAGGGATACGGTTTACTAGTAGACAGGTACAGTTGGACTTGATGACCTTAAAGGTATTTTCCAACCAAGTGATTCTTTGATTTTAACCGCACCTTTCTATGGTTCATTAATTCGTGTGCGGGTCAGGCTTTCACTGAGGCCTCTCAGCGTGCTCTCGAAGTGTCCTCACAGCTAACTAAACCCTGTAACTTTGTTGCCTTATTTAACCCTTAAATTTGCTGCGCTTTAATGGCAGAATTTGTTCAAGAACAGAAACCGATGGCGCTGCTCCCCCTCCTTGTCCCGCCGGGTATCCCTGCGGTGCCCGCTCCCCCCGTCGCGGACAGCGTGCTGGGAGCACAGCGCCCACTCTGAGGCACCTGCGGACCAGCACGAAACTCATGGCGCCAGCGCCGGTGCCGCGGGGCGCGCACG
>JAUMJL010000855.1:600000-777203 GCA_033558185.1 Dromococcyx pavoninus
GCAGCAATCCCACCTCCCCAAAGGGATGAAAGCAGCAGCAGTAACAGCAGCCCATTGCTCTGGGCAGACCAGAGGCAAGGGAAACATTTAGGCTGGTTTAGGTGATAAACCACACTCAGGACAAGCAGGTAAGATGCAGAGAGGCTATTTGGGGGTTGGGTATTTTTGGTGGCAATGTCAAGCCCTTGTTGCCAGGGGAGGCAGTATCCCAGAGGCACTCCCAGTCTTCGAGTAGCACCCCACCACAGCTGGGAACTGGGGGACCCTACTGTGCTGGGAGCCCAAAATATCAAGAGAACTGCCCCAAAAGCTACACCTTGATGCAAACGCATTGTGACAGCTCTACTACTGCCACAAGCTCCACGCCCGCAGTGTGCACACCAGCTATTCCTAGAAATCGAGACATCTACCTGTCATCTACATAAGCCACCCACCTACAGAGGTTTAATTAAACCCCTCAAGTAACTGGGGAACTTGAACTTGCAGAAATCCATTAAGGCAGTTCACAAAACAATGCAACTTCTGCTTGCCAAAGTATATTGGGCAATTAAGTAAAAAACAACCCTCGTGCCCCAAGTGCAAAAACACACACAAAACTAAGAAATTCACCCTGAAACACGGGGTTCCCTTAAAACACAAGCCAGCACCTCCTTACTGACACTGCGACCAGGAAAAAAAGGGGGGAAAAAAGTGAGAAAGAGCACCATGGGAAAAGAAAGGAAATAAATATACGAGCCCATGACAGGACAGATTTGTATAGAGCCTTCACTGCCTCGCACACTTCAGGACTAAGTAAGCTCAAAACCAAGTAAATATTGTTTCCTATATACAGACACACATAAAACACAGGAAAAAATTAAACAACTCTCCTATCAAACAGTTTTTCAGGAGACATGCACAAACAAACCCTGAAGTCATTGTTCTTATTTCAAAGAGGAATTAAAAAAAAAAAAGGCATTTACTTTTCAACAAAAAGACTAAAATAAATCGCCTTATTACAGCAGAAGGTCCCAGCCAGACATTAATTAGCAAAAGACAAAATGAAAATAAGGGGGCAAGTAGCACCACTGAAACACTTCCTTTTTGCCTGGGTCCGAAAACTCACACCGCTTTCATTCCCATCTCCCTTTGAACAAAGAAACTTAAAACAAAAATCGTGTATTAATCTTTACAGATGTGGTGAACAGCTGGAGTCAGATCAGATGCGTGATCGGCAACCACCAAGTGCTGCCAGCTCTCACACCCTCGATCCAACTGCCTCGGAGGGTTGCTGCAGTCGAGCGAGGGCTGCCTGGAGAGAAACGACTCTGAAAGAGCACAGACAGTCAGACGTGGGAACTGCACACAGCTGAGTTACTTTCATTTGTAGGGGCACCGACAGCGCATCTCCTCGGCGCGCACGTCGTGCAAAACCAGCCCTGACGTGTATTTTAGCCCCTGAGTGGCACAAAACAAATGCATTAAATATATTTTCCTCCTGTTCATACGTCAAAGCTTTACGAGAGGGGATAATTTCTCATACACTTTATTAAAAATATATTTTTCCTCACTAATTTACTCAGAAAAAGGTCACAGAAGTGGCAGGTATTTCATGCAAAGAGCAGCACATCAGAGGTATCTTTTAATTTCAGCAGGGCGTACTTTTCATGAGTTAAACCGCACATGAACATGCTCTGAGGTGGGGCAGAACACCCGAAACCAAACTGTAGCCACAAAGGGCAAATTCAAATAATGCAAAAAATGAATTCGTTAACTTTAGTCGATTCAAAACTCGGCCCTGATATCGTTACAAGTGGGATCGACTGCGTTTATCAAGACGGGGCTGTTAACAGAGCTACTGGTGCTTGCAAGGGCCTGCAGGATAAGACTTCGACTTACATTACTCCAGAAAACCAGTCAAATCTGCAGTGAAATTCCAGGATCCGCTGTTTTTTCTCAACACGGCTGAGGAGAAGAAAAGCATGGTGCTTCTTGTTACTCCCATTTTTTTTGCACTGTCATCTCTTCCAGTTTTAAACAAGGAAGGACAGATCTGGAAGCCCGACTCCTATAAAGTTTATTTGTTAAGAATAGAAAAAAACAAAACCGTTTTTTGTGTCAGATGAACATTAATTCAAAACATAACAAGCCCACAGTAATTTTATTTTATTTTTTTATATTTGGGCGAGTTCTCCTGAAGCATTACTTAAAGCTTCCCTCTTATATTTCATAAATGTTTATTGCATTAGCAGTTCAGTTTTACTGTATTTCCCACTAAAGTGAATTAACGAAACACAGACTTTGGCAGTTGATAGCGAGCAATGGAGTTCTTTGGATTTCTTCGGAGCAGAAGCTGATGAAACCTGGTAGATGGTCCCTCACGTACACCCACACACAAGCACAAAGTATTTCTTTTCTTGGGGGGAGGGGAGCAACTCACATTTGAACCTTAGAAAACTCTCTCTGAATGCACAAAAATTGTCTTCATGTACCTGACGCACACATGGGGAAAATCGTTCTGTTCAGGATAAATTAAAAAAGGGAAAACCTCCCAGCACAACACGCAGAGCTCCCATCACCATACTTAGAAGCCACCCTTTGCGAGGATATTCAAATTCCCTGTACAAAGCAAGGAACCAGGAAAAGAAAAAAAAATTCCAAAAGCTGGATGCCAATTTAAAAAAATATTTTAAATTATTTCCCCAAATTATTATTTTGTTATACTTTTTTTTAAAAGTGGATAAAGCAGCGATTGGGACCAGATGCCAGGACAAGGTGGGAGCCACTGGTTTTTCTTAAAAAAAAAAAAAAGAGGGAAATGAGAGGAAAAAAAATGGAAATGGGGGAAGGGGGATGGGGGGAAGAGAAATAAACGGAGAGAAAAAAAACGGGGGGAACAGAGCAGGGGGGAAAAGAGGGGGAAACGTGGTGGCGGGGAGGAAAGGGGGGAAAAAAAGAGGAGGAAACGGCGGAGAGGTAAAGAAAGAGGGAAACGGGGGAGAGCAAAAAAAGGGGAGGGGGAAACGGGGGAGAGCAAAAAAAGGGGAGGGGGAAACGGGGGAGAGCAAAAAAAGGGGAGGGGGAAACGGGGGAGAGCAAAAAAAGGGGAGGGGGAAACGGGGGAGAGCAAAAAAAGGGGAGGGGGAAACGGGGGAGAGCAAAAAAAGGGGAGGGGGAAACGGGGGAGAGCAAAAAAAGGGGAGGGGGAAACGGGGGAGAGCAAAAAAAGGGAGGGGGAAACGGGGGAGAGCAAAAAAAGGGAGGGGGAAACGGGGGAGAGCAAAAAAAGGGAGGGGGAAACGGGGGAGAGCAAAAAAAGGGGAGGGAAAAAAAAGAGGGAAACGGGGAGAGCAAAAAAAGGGAAGGAGGAAACGGGGAGAGGACGGAAAAAGAGGGAAACGGGGAGAGGACGGAAAAAGAGGGAAACGGGGAGAGGACGGAAAAAGAGGGAAAAGAGATAAATGAAGAAAAAGGGGGAAAAAAGACGGGAAACGAGGGGGGGAGGAAAAGAGGGAAACGAGGGGGGGAGGAAAAGAGGGAAACGAGGGGGGGAGGAAAAGAGGGAAACGAGGGGGGGAGGAAAAGAGGGAAACGAGGGGGGGAGGAAAAGAGGGAAACGAGGGGGGGAGGAAAAGAGGGAAACGAGGGGGGGAGGAAAAGAGGGAAACGAGGGGGGGAGGAAAAGAGGGAAACGAGGGGGGGAGGAAAAGAGGGAAACGAGGGGGGGAGGAAAAGAGGGAAACGAGGGGGGGAGGAAAAGAGGGAAACGAGGGGGGGAGGAAAAGAGGGAAACGAGGGGGGGAGGAAAAGAGGGAAACGAGGGGGGGAGGAAAAGAGGGAAACGAGGGGGGGAGGAAAAGAGGGAAACGAGGGGGGGAAGAACGACCACGAGCCGCCCTGGCGGGGGCAAGGGAAAGTGCTATTAATTATTAATAATTAAAGCCCCGAGGAGAGGGCGGCGCGGGGGGGGGGTGTTGGTAGTGGTCACACGCGGGGTCCGGCCCGGGGACGGCGCCGCTCCCGCCCGGTGCCGCTGTCACCACCGCCCCCCGGGGCTGTCTTTGTGCCGAGCGGGGTGGGGGGGGGGGGGGAAGGAGCGGAGGGGGCGCTACCGACACCGCTCTCCCCCCGCCCCCCCAAGAAAAGTTTCTTTAACACCTTTTTCCCCTCTCTCCCCCCGCCGGGAGCGCCGCGACCCCGCCCACGGCACCGGGAGGGACCAGCGATGTCGCCCCCCCGCCCCGGTCCCGCCGCCCCCCCCATCCCCCCGGCTGGGGGGAAGGGGGGGGGGCGGCGGGACCGGGGCGGGGGGGCGACATCGCTGTTCCCTCCACCACCACCCCCCGCACCGCCCGCCGCCCTCACCTCCGAGTCCACTCGAAAATGGCGCCGAAACCGAAAAAACTTCGCAAATTTCATTGTAGGCAGCGGCAGGGGCTGCTGGGAGCGGGGGCGGGGCCTGGCCAGGCTCCCGCCGCGCGGGCGCTGCCGGTAGCGGGGTGGGTGCTGAGCTGCGCGGCGGCAGTGGGTGACCCGGCAGTGCCACCGGGAATCGCTCCGTGCGGGACGGCATCGGCCACAAGGGCTGCGCGGGGTTGGGGAACAGCGGCTTCGCCCTTCATGCGGTGGGGTGGAAGGGGACTCAAAGCCCATCCAGTTCCACACCCCCCCACACCCCCCCGGCCATGGGCAGGGCCACCTCCCATTAGAGCAGGCTGCTCAGAGCCCCATCCAACCTGGCTTCGAACACCTCCAGGGAGGAGACAGCCGCAGCTCCCCTGGGCAACCTGTGCCAGTGCCTCCCCAGCCTTAGTATGAAGATTTTTTTCCTAATGTCTAATCTAAACCTTTGCCCTTCAGTTTAAAGCTGTTCCCCTTCCTCCTGTCGCTCCATGTCCTTGTAAAAAGTCCCTCCCCAGCTTTCTTGCAGCACCTTCAGGTACTGGAAGGCCTCTGTGAGGTGTCCCGGAACCTTCTGTTCTCCAGGCTGGACAACCCCAACTCTCTTAGTCTGTCCTCATAGCAGAGGTGCTCCAGCCTTTTGATCATCTTTGTAGCCTTCCTCTGGACCCGTTCCAACAGTTCCATATCCTCCTTTTGCTGGGAATTCCAGAGCTTGACACAGGACTCCAGGTGGGGTCTCCCAAGAGCAGAATCCCCTCCCTCGCCCTGCTGGCCATGTTTCTTTTGATGCAGGCCAGGATGCAGTTGGCCTTCTGGGCTGCAAGCACACACTGTTGGCTCATGTCAAGCTTCTCAATCACCCAACACCCCCAAGTCCTTCTTCACAGGGCTGCTCCCAATCATATTGTCACTTGCCTCCTCTGGGCCTGCTCCAACAGTTCAAAATTCACAGAATCTTCTTAGATTTTGTTTGGTTGAAAAAGACCTTTGAGATCATCGAGTCCCACTGTATCTGTCCCACACTAAACTATAGCCCTAGGCATCTCATCCATGTGTCTTTTAAACACCTCCAGTGATGGAATGGCTTTAAATTAGAAAGGGGAAAATTTAGATTAGACATTAGGAAGAAATTCTTCACAATGAGGGTGGTGAGGCACTGGCATAGGTTGCCCAGGGAAGTTGTGGATGGCCCCTCCCTGGAAGCGTTCAAGGCCAGGCTGGATGATGCTTTGAGTAACCTGATCCAGTGGAAGATGTCTCCATGTCAGGGAGGTCGGAACTTTAAGGTCCTTTCCAACCCAAAACGTTCTGTAATTATATGATATGATTCTCTAATTTGTGTCAGTAGGAAGCCTGGAGAGATGAGGCCTGGGGAAGAGTGATGCTGAGGCAAAGTGGAACCTTCTGAAAGGAAAACACAAGTCTGGAAGTCAGTCACTTCCAGGTTTGTCTCATCCGTTGTTGGGAAAGGACAAAGCTGTGAAATCTCTTGTTGACTTGGTAGGTTTGTAATCTTGTTGCAGTTTTTACTTCTCCCTCTACCCAACACAGCAGAAAAAAACCCCAAACCCTACTGCTAAATAATTGCTCTGTTCTCACAGGTGAGCAGTGAAGCTCAATTAATTACACTTTGTGAAGCGCTTCTGATCCTCTGATGGAAACATGTAAGGGCAAAACACTACTATTTTGCAACTTGCGAAGGCTGATGAGAGTGGTGAAAACGGAAAAAGCCTCACCACCGAAGGGTATTACAACCCGGTACTTTTTTCCATTCAAGATCTTAGAAACTAGCTGATGGCTGCTGCTTTTCATTTAGAAGGGTTTTTCCCCCCTTTTGAAAGAAATGCAATCCACTACCAAGTATTCTGAAGGGACTTCATCTTTAAACAAATAATGTTTCTCTTGTTGGGTGTGCGCTATTATTTTCTTAATTATTCCTGGATTTCTGCCTGTTCCACCAAGAGTTTTCTCAGATGGCAGAAACAATTGGTCTTTTTTTATTACGCTAATAGCAAAAAGTATCCCTAATAAAAAGGCTCTGTACATCCCATAAACTCAAACAGGACATGTTTTGCCAACAATCACACCTCTTCACTGAGGCATCTTATACGCTTTTTTGTTTTTAATTCTTTTTTTTTTTTCCTGCACTTCTACTATTGTTTACTACTTGGCCTCACTGGCTGGCTGCATTTTGGTGTCAAAACGAAAGAAATTGAGTCATTTATTTACCACCAAAGCCCTCCCACTCAGCACGTACATCGAGATCTCAGAAGATGTGGCAGGGAATGAAAGGATGAAGAGATTCAACTACACCTCTCATATCTACTTGTGGGTGGCCTCTAATTAATTTGGCTTCGAGGCTTTGCTGCAAGGTAGATGGGTTAGAAAGTCTGGCCGGGAGTCATCTGTTTGAATCATACCTATTCTATGGAGAACTTCATTGTGTAGCTGTGTCTGACCCGCACCCTCACAAGAACTAATTAAAAAAAAAAAGCCCCATACTTATTGGAATGTCAAATATAAATGTCAGCATTTCAAATGAAATGGTATCATGGGAGGCTCCTGCACCATCTATATCGTGGACTCAAAAGCAGCAGTGAGAACCACGAAAGGCACTGGCTTAACATCAGCAAAAGTGTTTGCCAAGCTTGGATTATGTCACCACTTTATGATCTTGCTTTGTAAAGGGAGAATACTCTCGGGGAGAAAGGATTCGGCGTGCCGGATCTACAGCAAGAGTGAGAAATGAACGTTGCTCACAGAAACTAAGGAGGAGGGTGGGAGGTGTTTGCTGGGGTATTTTTGCAGATGGATGCTGCATGGCTGCCTTCTTGAAGCAGAGATGTGCCCCACAGCGAAGCTGTTTGCTGCCTTCCTCTGCACTGCCCTCCCACAGGCACACCTGCCGGGGCCCCTGCCTGGCTGCTGCCTCCCCGGCAGCCCCACGGCTCTCTGGGCATCGCCGTTTCACTCCAGAGAAAGCGGCAAGCGGCACCGAGGCCCACTGAC
The DNA here is from genome assembly GCA_033558185.1 of Dromococcyx pavoninus. NCBI lineage: Eukaryota > Metazoa > Chordata > Aves > Cuculiformes > Neomorphidae > Dromococcyx > Dromococcyx pavoninus. The sequence continues at coordinate 607,393 of JAUMJL010000855.1, forward strand.
TTTCCCTCATCCATGGGATACAGACACCCAGCCAGGCTGGGGCTTGTCAGAGAGTCAAAATGTGATGCCTTTCTGGTAAAAACCAGAAAAACAGTTAAAACCAGTTAAAAAGAAATGTCCCTGCACTGCATGTATTAGACATGGCCTGGTGAAATGATTCTGCTCCTTGCAGCAGGGACCAACCATGGCCACATTTTCTGTGCTGCAAAGTTGGGAAGGTTTGTGGCAAAGGTGGGAAGTTTCCTTTGAAGAGACCAATTCTGTTTGTCCAGCGCCAGCCTAAACGCTTTGCTGTCCATAAGTGCAAGGAAAATAAAGCAAAAAGCTTGGAGGTTACATGCCCTTTAGGAATGCTCTTGGTGGGACAGGGGACAATAGAGGGGAAAAACAGCTAAAGAGAGGTGTCTCTTCAAAAGTAATCCCTGGGGTTTGAGAGCTGTGCTGCCCGTGCTGCCTTTGCTTTCCTGTTGTAGCAAGAGCCTTGCGCAGAGCCCACTCCCGCCCGACTTGTTGCTGGAGCATCCTGCCCAGCCTGGAAACTTTCCACAGCTACTGGGCTAATAAACTGCAGCTGCTTCTGAGCAAGTGTCTGGCCAGCTCCGAACTGCATCCCAGCCTCAGGGTTTGGCACAGAAAAGGGGGTCCCTGTGTTTAGCAGGGGCTGTGCAGGGCTCAGGGAGCACAGGCAGGCAGCCGCGGGTGCCCAGGGAGTGGGGAGGGGCAGGAACAAGCGTGCGAAGCCACAGCGCCTTGTGGTTCGTCATGCAGAACACAGAGCTGTGCCTTTATTTATTCTGTTACTTTACATGGTGCAATAAACTGCCCATTCCAAGCTCTCACTTCTGCACTAACTCTTCCTCTGGCATTTTGGTCCTTTGCAGACAGAGCAAGGGGATGGGTTTTGTGATTGGTTTCTTTGTGGGTCTCCTTCACCTGACCTTGTGCACCAGCCCTGGCATTCTGTGATTCTCCCCACTTTAGTCTGAGGCCTGGCATTCCCAACCTTGGCTTTTCAGGCACCATCACTGTTAGTAGCACCCTCAGCTACTCACCACAGTGTGGAAAGTGGGTGTGGTGGTTGTGCCAACAGGTATTTGGCAGCATCTCTTGCCTCCTCTTGGCTCAAAGAGTGCCGGACCGTAGCACTATCTGGACAGGGATTTCATTACCCGCCATCCAGCCTGCCAGCATAACCTTGTCATTGCAATTTGTCAAACATATTTGGTATGTGTTTAGTATCTTGCTGAGGGCTCATTTGCCAGGCGATTCATCTACTTGTCTGCTGCAAAGAACGGCTTGGCCTGTGCTGGGCCAACAAATGGTTGTGCCATGAGGCTGTGCCGTGCTCTTAGAGGGAGTGCTGGCCCTCCAAAGCACAGGGATGGGAACCAGCCATATGAGGGTCTTTACCATCAGCCTCATTTTTCCACTAGAGGGGTTTATTTTTGTGGAAAATTACTATTTTTGTCAAAACTAGTTTTAAAGGATTTGTTTTGTTGTTCAAGGATCGAAACCTGCAGAGGCACCAGTTACCCACTCCTCCTCTCCTTCTTTTTCAGTTATTTTGCTCTATTTATTTACTGCAAAATTTGTATTGCCTGACATTTTTTGGTTATCAAAATATTTTGATTGTGTGCAGGGGAGGGGGTGGGTTGATAATGCGGCTGACATCTCGATAGAAAATTGTCTGTAAAATATTCTAAATAAATTCAGGGTGGGGAAGAGAGACTCCAGCCTGTCCTAGGCAAACCCTTGGCATTGCTGCTACAACCTGGGCCTACACAGAGCCTAGGGTCAGATCAGACTCATTTCTCTGGATATTTCCAGCCTTTTCGGGTCTGAGAGATTGGCTGGGGTGTGAACTCTCCCCATGGATGCATTAAATACAGCAATCAGGGAAGGAAGGCAGAGGAGGTGATGTTGTTGCATGAGGCACAACCTGAAACTGCTGTGGAGGTTCTGATGTAGCAGGAGAGACGATGGAGGCAGGATGCAAAAAGTAGAGCTTGGAGGGACGGGAGTTGCATGTCATGGTCACTCTGAAAAGGGCCGGAACGTTTTCTGCTTTGTTTTTTCTCACTGTGAGAAGCAGAAGTGTAGGTCTCCATGGGGTAACCACCAATGCATTGGCCATGGAGATGTTCCCTGGTTTTGTCCTTAAGCAAGTGCCATCAGCAGAAGATGGGCTGACCCATGAGTGAGGAGCCACTTGCATGTTGAAAGCAAAGCTACTCTCATGCATTTGAAATAGCATTGAGAAGTTATTTATTATTGCAGCTCTCAGGCATCTGTGTGCAAAGCTGTTAAGAGTTTTGAAGATCAATATTTATTCAAATGTCATGCAATGACTTTGTTTGCTGTTGCAGTTTTTTCTATGTCTAAACAAGCTTGTCTTTTTTCCCCAAAGCCAGCAGGTTTAAAACTTTTTCTGACTTGTGTTACTCAACTCACAATTTGTCATTAATATGGTACTCTGTCAGAAATGCAGTGCTTGTGGGCATGTACGTATAAATATTGTGCTTTCCTGGCAAAGCAAAATGTCATGATAGGATAATGTGTTATTTAATACAGAGCTGTAGATTAGACAGGAACATTTGCAATACAAACCAGTCCCAACATCAGACATTTGCAAAAGTCCTTGTTATGCGGATTCAGTAGGAAAATTGATATTTCCAGCTGAATTTTTTTTTGTATTCTACTCCTTAACCATCCCATAGACCTTTGCCATATGACACATAGTATGAATTTATATGATCCAAGAGTTACTTTGTACAAGTCAAGTCAACAGCCCCAGGTGGAATCCCTTACACATGTGAGGAGTCTGTGAAATGGTAGGTTAGAGGCTGTCGGTTCTCCTCCTTGGAAAGACACTCTGATTCCAGGCTTTTTACCTGGAAGGCATATTAATTCCTAAAGGCCAGCTCTTAGGACTGGTGAAAAGAAAAACTCAAGCAGTGAAGCCATGCATCTCTGAGAGCTGATATCCAACAAACTATTAGGCCAACATGTTTCTCTGAGCCTCTGGTTGCTCCATGGACCGTTCCTGGGCAGGGCATCCAGCTCCATTTCCAGTGCAAGCAGGTCCATGGCCAGCCCAGGAAGTACCAGGAGGGAGCTGGGGAGGCCTCTGAGCAGCCTCTGCCCGCATGCTGGCTCCGTGCTCTCATGGCTGATTTTTAAGCCTCTCGCTGTGATTTTCCTTGGAAGCACCTTGCCCTTCACTGTCTGGAGTCAACTCATTCCCATGCTGGGTGTGGGACTGTGATTTCTGCCCTTCCAGAAGGTCTGGAGATCCCTGACAGAGGCTGACTTTTGAAATTAAGGCCGAGTTCTTGGAGGACAGGACCTCAGATCCAATACTTGGAGAGAAGCTGGTGGGACAGTCCCAGAAACTCTACTGATGTGTTCCTCGTTTCCTACCCGGGGAAGGAATAGAAAGGCTTGGGAAGGATCACACAGCAGATCTATGGCCCTCCAGCCCATGACCACTTGCTTTGGTGGCTCTTGGACTCCCACCTGTGGGAAGGTTAACTCATGGGCCTTTCAGGGCACCCAGCTCCCTTACCTTGAACTACTCAGTTCGCTGAATTGCCTCTACTGTACAACAGAGTGTTTTCCTCTCTGAGAAGGAAGATAAAGTGGTGTTGCTTATACCATAACATCAACACTGGCAGAACTCATGGGGAGACATTTTATTCACATCTTTCCACCTTCCAGAGCTTTCTGTCTCGTGGTTGCCCTCCACTTATAACAGAGGCTTCAGGGGCAAATCTGGAATTTGAAGCCACACAGCGTCTGACTTTCTGTGCAAAACTGCATGCACTGCACAGTGCAGAAGCAACAGCAAAACAGGCTTCAGATCATGCTTCTCACATTGTCCTGGGTGCAAAGAGGAGATGTTGCACTAGGGATCATGTGCAAAAGGCCAAAACCTGTGTGCAGCATGGAGAGAGATTGCACTACCCACCTCTTTGCAAATGCGCTTAAAGTAGTGCCATTTGGGGCAGAGGACCAGACACTGGACTGCTGTATCTGGCCCAGTTCCAGTGAAATCTAATAAGAGTTTTATTCTTTCCTCTGAAATTGCGAACTATAGCATTATTCATAGAGAAATAAGTAGTATAAGGAAATAGTTGCTTAACATCACTTCTAGGCGCCTGACTCTTGAAAGCTCTGTTAGTTTCTGTGGCTCATGATGCCTCTGTGTCTCTGTATCTGTGACCTGCCCTGGCAAGGCAGCCAGAGCTCTGCATGCAGGGGAGGGATGCAACACAGCCTGGAGAATTTAAGGTAAACTTCTGCCCAGTGCTGAGCAGGGACAGCCAGTGGGGCTTTGTGATCCCCAGGCACCAGGGCCAGGCACCGTAGAAATCACCTGCAGGGACGGGCTGTGGCTGTGCTGGGAAAGCCAAGGAGGAGAAAATGTGAGAGACAGGGAGGCAGCAGCAAAACCTGTCTAACCTAAAAGGCAAACCAGCAAAATGAGACCACCCAGAATATGTTTTATTAGTACTTTTCCCAAATTAGTGCTTCTCTCTTCTCTCAGTGCTCGTCTGTGCCTTCGTGAAACGTCAGACAAATGGTTGTGATAAACCGTTGCTCTCATGGGGATTGGGAAAGGGCCTGCAGGCAGCAAGGAGAGGGTGCAGGCAGTAACACTGAGCTGCCCTCAGAACATGGTGCAGGATCGGGCCCCATGCCAGCCCCAAAGCCCATCCTGCTGCAGGGGGACATGACACAACCAGGTGTGATGGGATGGAGCAGAGCTTCTTGCAGAATTCACACGTGCATCCAAACCTCTGTGTACTGAAGAGTCCCAGTCCACCATATGAGCTGCACAATTTAAAAAACCATGCAGTGTCTAAGTTCATCCAATGTTATTTATTTCAGCAGATGCTGAAAAGTGTGAGAAATAGTGTGTTTTAAAGGGATGAGCAGGGAGATCTCTGCTTGGAGGAGGAAAATCAAGTGTTTCAAAAATGAGGCCGCACTCCCATCGCCGGTGGAATTGCTGTCATGGTGGTTTGTCTGTGCTCAGAGGCTAGTTGGTTGGCTGCGTGGGTGGGTGGGCAAGGCACGAAGGTGGGTGTCTCATGGGTTGGCTCCCACTGCTACACACACCGGGGTGTGTGGGCGGGTGGTGGGAGAGCCATAGCGGCATGGCAGGCATCGGCTTCCAGGGAGGTGGCTGATGCACCTTCCCTGCCTACACAAGTGGGAATAGTGCAGCTTGGCACCCTGTGCCACCCAGATCCTGCCCATGGGCAATGCACAAAGCAGTCCAAAACATACCGCTTCGCCCTGGAGGTGGGTGCTCTTCACCCCCTCCTAAAGTGCAAGTGCCTGGCCCCTGGCAGGGGCAAATGTGCTGGGGTTGCCCCTCCTGCAAGTGTGGCTCCCTCTCTCCCACACTGAATTTCACCTGCCATCATGTCACCCAGCCTGTGACTGTCGTCTGTTTGCTTCTCGGATACCTTCATACCCTCTGCAAATCACACGTCCCCAGGGCAGCTGGCTCCTCACCCAAAGCTAGCTCAGCACTGCTCAGTCCTTCCTGGCAAATCCATTGGGTCCTGAGCACCCCAGCTTCATGGGACCACACTGAGGATGCAGAAGATGGACACCCATAGAGCATCAGGGCTGTTTAACCCATGGGGTGAAGCCAAGGAGAGAAGTAAGGTGACAGCCTTTTTGTTTCCAAGTCTGATATGTCATTTGGGAGAGGTGGCAATGAGATGGCTTACTGGAGCTGCTACCTTTTAGTTTAGTCTTTTGTACTGACTGCATCTAATAAAATATATGAATTAAAAGATAATGATTTCTGAATCTTACTTCTGGAAAAAGGATCTACGTTTCTGCAGTTCTTACAGGAAAGAAATACAATTTTGTTTGAAAGAAAGAAATTTCAGCCTCTTGAGGAAAATGCCTATAGACAGAAGAAAAAGCCCAAATTAGTTTCATGTCAGTAAATGATACCATGAATTGGGAAATCCATGAGTTTCTCTGAAACCAGTCATGGTTTCCATATCCTCTCATCTGCTTCAAAACACTTTGTTCAGGCTCAGGGCTGGAGGAGTGAAGAAGTAGCCAAATGTTTCCACATCTGGTTTGGGAAAGATTTGGAAAAATGTTTTTGCTGCAGAATTAATAACAGTAATGGAGTTTATTTGTGTCTCTCAGTAAATATCAATATATTATAGCGCTTCTGTTTGAGCACACAAATGCCTGGGCTGCTTAGCCTGGTTCTACTGACTCACCTGCTCCTTGCAGAGGACTGTCTGCTGCCTCCCTGAAAGGTAACAGTGCTATTCTCAATGATGGAAAAAACTTTTACTGTTCATTTTATCAGCCTTTGGTTCTTCTATACTTTCACTTACTTCAACTTTGCAGTTTTGAGCACTAAAAGGAAAGCAGCTGTCGATGATACCAAGGAAAGTTAAGATGGGAGACAACTACGTGTGTTTAACTGTTTCTCTGCATCTGCTCACAGAAAGCAGTGGAATCAGTTTTGAAAGCTGAGGGATTTCTCTCCGGATAATATTTTGCCTAATGAGTTGTACAAAACGAAAGGGTCAGTGATGAGGCTTCACCTGGAGAATGCCATGGTGTGGGTCATTGGCTGTGCCCATTCAGCTGGCTGGGGCTCTGCAGCAATCAGTCAGACATGGAATTTCACCTCCTTGCAGGCAAGGACCAATCTGCAAAATGCGGAAGCAGCTGATCCCTTCTAGCAGCACTGCTCGGACATCACAAGTGTGTCCTTGCCCTAATGGGTGGATGTTCCCTGGCAGTGCTGAGCAAGGCACAGCACAACACCTATGAGGGACTTGGGGCATGGGGTGGTGGTTAGATGGGAATAGCCCCATGATGGGCAGAAAGAAACTGAGCTCTGCACAAGAAGATATCTCTATGGGGCATCGTCCAGCACTTGCAGCTGGTGTTGGCAGCATCCCCCGAGGGACCTTCAACAGGATCCCCCATGGCGAGATGAGTGCCTTCAGGGTGGGGAAAACCAACAGCTCATTGTGCCGGTCACCTCTGGGGACCAGCTGTATCAGTGGAAGGCATCGGTGTGTGCAGAAACTTCTGGACAGGTTTTATTTTCTCCAGCAGTGCATTTTACATATTTGAGCCAAGCTCACCTCCTCTCTGCTGCCTCTGCCGTCCCCCCCAGGAGGGTGGTGGGCAGGGAGCCACCGCGCTCAGGAAGAGGCTTTGTTGCAGAGCTCAGCCATTGAATTCAGCAACTTTCAGAGAACCCCATGCTTATTTTAAAGATTTATTTTTTTGATCTGGAAAGCAGCTCTGAAACGCCGAGTCTGCACATCCCAAACACCATCATGCATCATTGGGAGCTGCTGGGCTGCTCATTTCCCCCAGTGAAGGCTGGACCTGGATCCTGCATTGAGCTGCCCAGATTTCGGGGTGGTGGAGGCAGAAGCCAGGCTGCAGTGTGTGCCCAGCACAGCCTCTGTGGTCAGTGGTGCACAGTAGGTCACTGTGGTTTCCTGGAGTGCAGTGGCGGTGGTGAGGAGGAGGCTGTGTGGAAAGGATAACAGCATTATTTTTGTTGTTGTTCAATTTACATCCTCTGCCTTCGTTCTCTGCGTGGTGCTGGGCGGCTCTTGGGGCACAACTAGGGTTTCAGCCCACTTGGAGCAGGTATTTCACATCATTTGCTAAGCAGTGGCTCCTCTCCAAGTTCCAGGGACTTTAGGAGTGTGACTGAGCCACAGCAGTGAGTAGGGCACCCAGATAACACTGCAGGAACAGGAATGGGGACAGGGACACGGGGCTCTGAGGTGGCAGGGCTGGCTGCACAGCCGCAGCCTACTGTAACGGGTCACCCTCTGGACGACTGGCTGAGACGAAGCAGTCTGAGCCAGAACAGGGCTTTTATGGAGCCTGTGAGAAGGTGTCTTGGCAGCTGTCGTTTACACCGTGCGGAGTGCAGCTCCCCCACCTCTGTCCCTAGTTGGCAATAACCGCTAGAAAGCAGCCTTGAAACAACAACCAGCTTTCTAATAAAGCTGGCAAGTATTGCCAAGACAGAAAACACAGGAGAACCACATGTGATCAGCCTGCAAGCCAGACCTTGCACTGTAGTCTTTGCCCGATTCGGTTCTTCCTTGTCCCCTTCGACAGGATGGTGGATGGTGACCACTGACCTGAGCTGCAGCCGTTGCTTCATGCTGGTGTCCTCCTTCTCTGCTGGTGGCACGTTACTGGCGTGTTGATGGCCAGCTGTGCTCCTGCAACATAACAGTGAGGCAAGTCACCCGTCACCTCTGGTGGTGGTGTGTGGCATAGGTAACAGAGAGGAAGCTGTGTTCATGCATAAAGCTGCACAGAGCCGTTGTAAAAAATGGGCTGACAAATCCACTGTGTCCCATCTGTGCCTGTGTGTCACTTTAATGAAGTGATCCCTGCAGTACCAGTCCAGTCTGTGTCACCCTCATCACAGCCACTCCCAATCATGAAAGTATCACTCCCAATGGCATTTTTTAAAGCTTTTATTTTGTGAGAGGGGGTTTGTACTATTTCTGTGGATGCATGGATCCTCTCTGGATCCTATGATGCTCTACCTGGTGCAAACCCAGCTACTTGTACGGCACCAGGCACAGCTTTACTGCAGGCTGACTCCAAGATGCGCTTTGGGGCGTTGCTGGCCCCGAAGAGCAGAGGTGGCCCAAGTGCTTGGCAGTACTGGAGTGGTGCGGGAGTGGTGGTAGAGCAGTGCCAGAGCGATGCCAGAGGGGTGCTAGTGTGGTTCCGGAGCGACGCCGGGCTGAGGACCAGCAGAGGGAGCACAAGAGTGCAGAAATCTCACCTGGGAGCTGCGCGCCGAGGGCTTCGGCTGCTCTGGTGTGCGCTGGTCCGATGTGGGCCCCGCGGCTGCTTTGCGCTTTACCCAAGACACCCGCCACCCCGTCCCAGAGCTGCCGGGCTCCTCCGGATCAACAATGCCGGTGGGACCTGCAGGGAAAGCACTGAGTGGCACAGGCAGCCTCCATCACTCTGGCTCTCCATCGGCAGCCCCCTGAGCCACGGTATCCGATGGGAGACAGCAGAGATAACAGGTCCCATGCTCAGGATGCAGTCTGTGTGGGCGCTCTGCACCTCCCAGTAAGGCACGGCACGGCCAGAAAGCTAGAAAGCTGCGGTGGGATTGCAGACTCACCAGGTCACATTTCTGTTCAGACTTTCTGTGCCCCAAAGCCGAGCCCTTCTCCTCCTAACGCTGCTGGAGCAAGCAAACTCCTCCTGCCCTGCCCTGTGCCAGCCGCTGGGCTGGGGGCAAGGCAGCAGACACCTGCTCAGCCCCAAAACGTCAGGCTGCCCTCCGGGCTGTGCAAAGAAGCTTCCACATCTCTGAGCCTGACTTGCTTGTGGAGTTTGCTCTGTGAAAACAGACACTGTGGTAAAGTCTGGGAAGTTATTTTTAATGGAAACCTAGATTTGAATGAAACCAGACCAGCCATCCCACTGTAGCCAAAGGAGCTGGTGATATCCCCGCTGTGGCTTGGTGCTGCCCTTCTTGCTGCAACGTGTTTTCTCCCAGAGCCAAAGATACCACAAGAGTCCAGTTTACACCAGGTTATTCACATGGGGGATATCTGCTCTCACATTTAGTGTCTGCAGTCTGCCTGTCTTCATCAAATGTCTCTGGCTGCATTTGCAATGTGACACCCAGGCTGGGACCTCTTTCAGCACCCTGTGCCCAGCAGCAGGGCAGGTCCCTGCAAAGAACAGGATCCATCCAAGCCAGGTGATAAAAAAAAAAGCAATCGCAGGGGCTCACAAAGTAAAAAGACAAATCATTCCAACACGTTACTGCTGTCAATACAGTTCTGAGGGCTGGTTTTGCTTGCTTGCTCAAGAAGAGGTGAATTCCACCCATGAAGAATTCACTCCTTGCCTGTGCTAATATTAAAAACGTGCTGGATGGTTTAATTTTAGTCCCAGTTATCTTTCTCGCCACAGAGTTTAACACAATTGTGTGGCAGGATGTCTGCAGAGGTCAGATGGGAATAATAGAGGTGTTAGTCACTCCAGAAAAGGAATTAAATCTTGCCAGGGAGTTTGTACAGTTACTTCTGGTGCTGCCACAGGGAGAACTGCTAGGTCTTGTCTAACAAAGCTTCAACATTTCTTTCGGAAAGCATAGCCAGCATTTTTTACATTTTCAGCTGCCTTTCATAGCGGGGCAGTGGGTCTGTATCAGCCGCCCTTGGAGACTGTCCCACCAGCGGACAGCCGCTGAGGGAGAGTTATTGTCCCTTTGTGCAAATGTGAGCGTGAAGCTCTGCTTGGAGGTTCATGGTGGCTGAGTTTGTGTCTCTGGGGGCTTCAGCCTGAGCCTTAACTCGAAAACATCTCTTGCAGTCCTCCATGTGCTGAGCAATGGGTTTCAGAGCACCTCCCTCCCTGCTTGTGACGTTTCACCAGCAGCCTTCCTGCATTTGCTGTGAGGTGTCTGTCCCGAAACCCTGCCACTCTCTCCAGCTTAGGTAACAGCATGGATAAACCTCTGTTGCAAAAGCTTGAGCTCCATCCAGATTTCTCAAAAACCAGCCGAGCTCTGGCAGCATAGAACCAGGCAGGGTCCACCTTGCCCCGGCACTGATGTCCAGCTCCAAATCCCGGGGCTGCTCCCTGGCCTTTGGGTGCAGGTGACAGCATACACACGGTCTATAAAGTAAGAGTGACCAGAGGACCACCTTTGTCCCAAGGACCTTCTTAGCTTAAAACATAGGCTGCAGAGCAAAGCACACATATGCCCAAAACTGCTACAAAGGAAAGAGACTGAGCTAATGCTGGCGGCAGAGAATGGCAGTTTTGGAAATGTGTGAGTCATGCTTGGGTCTGACATTCCAGATAAAAAGGCTGGGATGTGCAGGCTGCGCTGATTTCCCTGGCGGCTCCTTGGCGGGTGACGGGGCTCTGGTGGGTGAATCCTTGCGAGGCCCAGCTTTGCCACCCTGGGGCATCCAGGCACACAAGAGCAGTTGTGGTTTTCTCACTGTTGGGCAATGAGTGGGGCCTGAATATTGTTGTAGATTTCAATAGAAAATGCTTTCAGATTGAAATGACCTTGACTACAGCTGGTTGTATAATTTGCTGTGAATAAGGTTCTGTGCAAAGTCTGGCATTTTCATTTTCATTGCATAATAATTAGTGATTACATCTTTCCAGTGTTTATCCTGTGCTAATCTTGATATGAGCCTGAGATGCCAGCAGGGTGATGACAACAGCCAACATCCACACCAAGCAGGGTGTTATTTGTTTTCTATAGACCGGGAACATCAAGCAACCCAGAACTGTTTGTCTCTTAGAAACGTACAACTTACTGATGCCCATTTGGCTATTTTTAATATTATTAAGGGCTTTGCGAGTCCCCCTCGGGGGACAGATGCAAATGGGGAGATGCATTTGTGAGGTCTGTGCATGCTGTGAACAAAAACATTCTGCGAACGTGTATTCCCATGTAAACCAATTTATTCCCAGTTTTCCTTTCCATCATTATGGGTTTATGGTTTTAGTAATGAAAATGAGGATGACTAGTCCTTGATATTTACACCAACAATTTACAGAAACAGAACTTCTCGCCTTTTATGCAATTTCTGACAAAAATATGTCGACAGAATTATTTAACAGAAAGATACAAATCAGCGACTGTAGAAATGTGATTTAGATTCAATGCATCTTTTTGCAGGGAAAATGGATCTAAAGACACACATGGACTTGTACTGATGAAAATACAGATACAAGATTGAAGGTGGAAAAAAACTCCTATATGAGCATCAGAATGTCTTATTCTAAGCTGGAGTATGTCTAATTTAAATTGTTTGGGGTGGGTTTTAACTAAGCCACAAAAGTATCTGCTTTAAACAACCATGATCGTGCCTGTACAGGAAGTTGCATCAGTGTTTTTAAGCTGATGCAAATTTGCGTGCAGACAAACCCTGCGTGGCGTGTCCTTGTGGAGGGTCACATTTCAAACTCACAGCAGGCTGTGCCTTTTGCTGGTGGCAAACCAGGTCAGCACCAGGAGCTAGGGCAGAAGCTTGAAAAAATGGGAGATCACTGAGATTTGTCTGTCGTGATCAAGGAATCTGGGACAAAAAACTTGCACTAAGTCATCAGCTGCAGTGAATGAATTACCTGGTATTTGTTTGCTGTTCTGCATCCTCTATTGGGTCTCACTGAATTCACAAGAACTTTATAGCAATTATAGGAACTTTATATATGTATATAGCATTTACAAGAACTTCATTTTTTTAGGTGAAATCTGATTTCTTTGAAGGATAACTATGAGCTGCAGTCAATAATGCTAATGACTTCAAATCCTTGCTCTGACTGTCATTGTGGTAGGTTGACTGACACGAAGATGAGCCTGTTGTATATGTTCTGTATGTGTTCAGGATGTTGTAAAGCACCAACAAGGCTCTGGGACTTGCTGCTGCTCCAAACCCAGCAATACAAAGAGAGAGCTCCAAGTATCCACATGAATCAAGAGGGAAAGATGTTGCCAGAGCATCTCCCATGGGGCATCTCCAATGTGCCATCTCCGGGGGCCATGCTGAAAGATGAACTTGTTCCTTCTCAGCACAAGCAAGCACAAATGCAGAGCTGGAAGGTGGATTTGCAGCAGCAGAGCCTTAGAAGAAGGGCTTGTCCTGTGCAGGAGTGGGAGATGACACTCATCCAGTTTCTCCAGTCTGGACCCAGGGGAGTACAGCCGGCTCAGCTAAAAATGTTATTGTATATTTATAAACAAGAGCATGCTGGAAGGTTGACATGGCTCTATTTACCCCAGTGGCATGTTAAAGTAAACACCCCGGATGAGTTGATCATTAACTTGCCTCCCCTGCTTAGCTTTCATGCCTTCTTATGTGAATAGAAGCATTCCCCCTCCACTTTTTTCTCTGTCTGGTTTTGTTTGTTCTATCTCCACAGGGTTGATTTAATAGTCCTCCTTGAACTTAGAGAAGGCTATCGTTTGCTTTCAGATCAGCACAACGCTGGCTGCTTTACATCTGCAAAACCCCCAAATTCTGCTTTATGATTGAGATAAAAATCCCCTTCTCAGTTTCAGAAAACAAGCAGTGAAACTTTGTGTGGCTCAGGACAGTCCCATGAAAACTGAGACTTCACTGAGAGCTTGGGAGCAGGCCAATTTGATGCATTAATCTCAAGAAATAAATCACATAAATAAGAGATAAGCACATGTTTCCCTCCCTGAGCAAATAGAGGCCACTTGGCTGTGAAAGGCACGTCCTTCTCAAATAGTGAGTGGGAGAGACTAATTCCATGCTTGCAGTCAGTGTTTCTCTAGGGGCTTGCAGGCTGTGAGTAGAGGAGTAGCTGAGTGTTATCAGGCATCTATTGAAGGCTGCGTGTCTCGCACAGCTCACATAGCAAGCAGAAAAGTCAGCATAGACTATTTTCCCACCCACACACTTTCACAAGGAGTCAACGGCGCCACTACTGCACAGGTCTTGTAAAGGGTCAAGGATTTTTTTTTCTTGAGTGAGCAAAAAAGTTCTTTTTCCATCAGTAATAATATTTTGTGACAGCAAGGCACCATCTCTAGGAAACAGTATTCTCTGAGCCAATGGATGCTGAAACTGCACACATGCTGCTGGGCAAGTGCCCAGCCTTTGGTGGGGTGTAGAACCCCCTCCTGTGCACCAGGTAAGATTTCAAAGACAGGTGCCAGAAAGGTAGGAAACACCTGAGCTGCTGTTTGTGAAATCTTAATCCACCTCCTTCACGTTTCATTGCACGAGCCTCAGTAACGAGGGCTTTGCAAGCAGCTCCAGGGATGCTGCTTGGAGTGCTGGGAGAGACAAGCCTGATGGGCTCTCACATCAGGGACTGGTGGGGCAGGAGGGGTTCCAGGTGGAGGCTAAGAGGTAGTGGCAGAGCCTGAGGCTGCCCAGATGGGAAATTAGGCAAACAGTCTATGTTACTTGGTACCCATCTTGATCTTTATTTTCCCTTTGGGCAATGAAAAGTGAGGGCTTTCCGTTTGGAGAAGCCACACAGGTGAGTTCTGGTGCACATTTCAGCTGTAAGGTCAAGGGCTGTAACTTAAGCAGCAAACTCTGCTTAATCTGGAGCTCAGCTTTTGCAGCCGAGGAAGGAGTTTCATGAAAACCCAAACCAGACAAGTCAAATCAGGGCAAGTTATAGGATGCTCCTCAACAAGCACCCACAAACTTGGTAGCCTGATTCTTTGCTAAAATGAAGTGCCCTGAGATGAGCTTCTCTTCGCTTTGCCTGCACATCAGTGCTTTCCTAAACTTGGCTTTTCTTGTTTCTCCTCCTTCTGCAGCATCTTCAGAGCTGAGCAATGCTGCAGCTCCCCAGGGCTGCCCTGAGGTGACCTGGGCTGTGCTACTTGGCCCCGGCGTTTTTCTCTCCATCCCCGCAGCTCCATCGCAGAGTCTTGTATTCTGGGCCATCTTGGCAGCTGGCTTGATTCTTGCAGAGCTACCAAACCACATTTCATGAAGATCGATCACAGAAGCCATTGTTGTTCTGTCTTAAGCCATTTATTTGTTGGTTAATCCCCAGGGTCTCTCTGGAGGGAAAGTGGACAATAATGGGAGTGAAGGGACCCTGCTTGGCACAGGCTTTCTCAGGGATGCGAAACCCCCAGCTAACCACAACGTGTTTCTACCCAGACACTGGGCTATTTTTAGCATAACATTTCAGCTGGGTTGCCATTCCCTCTGCTCTGAGCACAAATGTGCTCTTGGGAGCTGACTGAGCATTGCCATCACGAGTGGTCCAATGCAGGCAGGTAGCATGTCTCTTCTCTGCATGATGGGCATCCATAAGGATGTGAAATCAGGGCAGACAGCAGATCTGACACCTAACCTATAAAGGGCTCTTCAGGGCATCTTCTGATGGGGTAGGGGCTGATAACTCAGTTATAGCACCAGCATGGACATCTGCTGCCTTCTTTTTCTGTTCAGGCTCCGGGGAGCCAGCAGCACTGCATGCAGTGCCCAAGCTGCAGGTCTCTTGTGCTGTAGCTGCAGGGCTGGACAGGTGTGGGGAGTGAGCTCCTGGGGGTTTGTGCACGCAGGGGTGATGGAGGCCCATGAACAGCATAGAGGTGGATGTGCCTCCACGTGCTGTCAGCTCACGTCATACCTATCTTGTGGCAGCTCTGCTATTGCAAAGGGTACATAGGAAAAAAAGGGGTCTAAAAAAGCAACACACTGTTGCTTTGCTCTGCGTTGAGTCTCTTTATGTCTTCTCCTATGTGCAGTCAGGGAACTGCAGGAAAACACTTTATCCTCCTGCTCAACAGAGCAACCCCAGCTCCAAAACCAGCTCCTTGTTTGCTTCCCAACCAGCCCTGTCTCCCTCGCCCTGGCTGCAGGAGCCAGCCTCTCCTCAGGAGTTTCCGTGTCAGCTGGAGCCATCTGTCTGGGACAATGTCATTCATGCCCGTGGGGTCCCACTGTGCAGGGACGTGTCCTTCAGGGTACACAGAAGATAGAGAACATATGCTCTACTATAATGATTGTCATTGGAAATAGAGGTAATAAACGTAGCAAACAGAGTCTACTTTGGGGGAAGAGAAAGGTTTCTAGGCAGGGCTGGGTTGCTTTCATGTGTCAGGTACTCACCAAGAGGACTGCACAGTGCTTTCTGCCTGGGCACTGCTGGTGAGCTCCGCCACAGGTGCCATCTGGCTGGGCACAGGGCAGTTTGTCCTGTGCCTGGACTGGGAACATTTTAAACAGGAGACTGAATATAATGAATACCACACTGTGGGCTGAGTTTTTGGATGAATAATCATTGGTGTTGAAATATATGAGACTCTCTGAGTTTGGACTCCAACTGTTTTCACCAGTACTCAGCCATTGTCCAAATACAAACAATGAGTGACAAGAACCACAGCAAATGCAATGTGGGGAGGGGGAGCACTGGCTTTGCTCTGTCACCAAGCAAGGGGATGGATACTTATCAAGTCTCTTGGGGAAGCCATGACCACTGCATGGCCAGACCACACAAAGGAGTTTGTTTCTTTTTTTTGCCCAGACACCTCCTCAGTTCCCAGTCCCCTCTCCCCTTTTGCTGCTGGCAGGCTCAAACCCAGGTACATTGGCTCCAAAGAGCTCCTGGTTGTGCACAACCACCATGCCTGAGTCCAAGCACCACGTCTAGGACTCAACCAGTGCTTTTTTCCATTAAGAAATAGCCTTGGGAGCCCTCAGCCATGGCAAGATGCTTCCTACTGCCATCAACACCCTTCAGAAAGGTTCCATAGCCAGCAGAGTCCTGAGCTGTCAGCTTGAACCAGAGAAGTGGGTTAGCAAAACACAGACAGATGGCAGGGGTTTAACTTGAATGCTTTTCCATTACCGCTATCGCGACGCAGCCATCAGGAATGTCTCTGCAGCCTTCGCTCTAACGAGAGGGCTGGGCTTCTTCTCAGCACACGGTGCCCTGATGGGGGACTGCTGGCAGCTCCTGCAGTTTCCCTGCTGGGGCTGGAACCAGTCTCTGCACACACAGCCATAGTGGGAGTAGTGGTGTAGGGGCTGCTGTGTTCAGAGAAGAAAGAAGGGCAGGGGCTTTGATCCGTAGGGTAAGAGCCCTATCTGAGAACCATGTCCCACAGAGAGGTGATGGAGATGCATCGAGCCAGAGCCCAGCACCTATGAATCGATTATGGTAGCAAATCTGCCATCCCCCAGACCCCCAGCATCAGGCTGGACTACACAGGTCTACTGAAAGACTTTGTGTTGGATTGTGCGGGGACAACTCCACTTCTTGGGACACCCAGGTGTCCAGGCTGGTATTTGGGTTTAGGGTGGGCAGCTAAGGGATCCTGGGCCACATGTGGCACCCACAGCACTCAGTCCCACACACTGCAGGGGTTAACTGCTCCAGCTGGCCTGTTGCCCTGCAAACAGCAGGGTTGCAGGCCTTGGAGCTGCCCAGCCATGCCTGGCTGGGTCTCCCCACACTCTTCATCCCTTGCTCTTGTCATTGGCCAGGGACAAATCTGCAGGGAGGAGATATGATGCTGGATCTTCTGACCTCACTGGTTCAGGCCAACGTACCTTCAGTCACACCTGGAGTCAGTTGAAAGCTGATTTCAAATCTAAATCATATAAAAGGAGGAGGGATGTATCAGTGAGAAAATCAGATAAATTCCTTGCATGGGTGAAGAGAAAATACATCTCAGGCAACATGTGGATTCCTTTGGCCATTTAAATTGCTCTCTGGATGTGAGATGAATCCATCCCCTCACCAGGGAGCACAGCACTGCTCTTACAGGGCTTCTCGTTTTCCCAAGCGTGGCTGCCGAGAAATGCAGGCAGGCAAAAATGTCCAGGGTCAGGAGTCACCAGCACTTGGTTTTTTAATAGTTTGGCTATTTTAAATGCTGACAGTGTTTGTTTATAAGGCCACAAGCCTGGCACAACCTCCCCCTCCTGATCCACCTGAAGCAGAGCAGCTGGCTGCTGGCACGGATACTGCTGCGGTGGCACCGTGGTGTGGCACCTCTGCCAAGGGACATGGGAACAGAATCGCCGTGAAACCTCAGCCAGAGCCTCCCAGAGCACTGGCTGCCAGGTAAGAGCCTCGTGTCACTGGTTTAGGTGGCCCTGAGTGACACTTTGCCACGGGTTTCCTCGCCTGTGAGTCGCTGGTTTGCGCCAGCCACTGTTTCTCTAGGTGGCTGTGCTGGGTGATTTCAGCTCAGCTAGCAAACTTTTTGTGGAAACATCAGCTGTACTAAATTTGTATAAAGCAATTCTCATGCTGTCCAGATGCCATCGCTTCTAAAAATAATCTGGTCTAGTCTGTTTTCCCAGCTTCTTGCCTTTTGTCAGTAATACTTTTAATAGTCTTTGCAATATTTTAAGGAGTCATTTGTCCATGTCAGGCCAGCAATTACTGGAGACAAGAGTCCTTCCCAGTTCCCCTGTACTCCCATTCATGCCCTACACAAAGGAGACCATGAAGAAGCTCCTTTTGTGCTGAAAACAGCAGGTTTGGGTGCACACTCCACAGGAGATGCGCTGTGTTTAGTAGAGTCCAGGCTTTCCTTGCAGAGCTCCCCAGTACACAAAAATTGCTGTGAGTCCCTCCTTCATTGCTGTTGCTGCATGTGGAGTGGGAGCAGGATGTTCCTGAGGGTCTCCAGCATGGTGGATTGCTGTCCAGTGTGGCCAGGAGATGGAGAGCCATAGGATGGCTTTGGATGCAATGAGATGAAATGGAACTGAGTGGGACGCGTTTGGAGTTGTTTGTGGATGGGGTAGGAGGCAGCGGGATGGGGTGCCAGGCCAGCATCCAGGGGCAGAGTTCCCTCCCACTGCTGACTTGGTGGGAAAAATCTGTGGTGCACACTCTTGCCTTAGTTTCCCCCCCCCCCCCCATCTCTCAGCGGGTATATTCCTGCCATTTGAAAACCTGGGAGCTTTGTGGCTGGAGGTCACGACATCAGCAGCATCGGTGCCAGAGACACTATCTATGACACTATTAGCCAACAGGGATAATATTTTATTTCATGAAAAAAATTATGCCATTTCTGAAGCACTTTTGCAAACAGGAACAGCTTTTAAGTACATTAGCAACATTTAAGTATCCGGCGATGTTCTTGAATGTTATGGCTTTTCCTATGTTTATTTTTGTTCCTCCTGAACCTTTTCTTAGCAGACAGGATGGGTTTGTTTTTTTTTTCTCTTTTGGCTCTGTCTGCCTGGAGTGACCATCCCAGGAGGTGCAGCATTGGCAGAGCCTGTGCAGGGCTGTGTTGAAATCGTAGGGGTGGTCGTGGGGATGCCTGGGGACCACGAAGAGCCGCGTGTGCCAGGGGCAGCTGGCAGCCCTGCTCATGCAGGTGGCAAAACAGAAACTTGAGTTTCCTCTGCAGCAGGTTAATGGGACCTACTACATCATCTCTGCCCACCAGGGCAGGTCAGCAAGTGGAGAAATCCCTCCAGGCCACCCTTTCCCAGGCCTTGCTTTGTGCTTTGGGGTCTCGGAGTGCCCAGCAGCCAGAATGAAATGACCCCGAGGAATCCCATGCAGTTGTCTTAGAAAATCCCAGGGAGTCTGATTTACTCCCAGAACATTTTTGCACAACAATACAATGGGGGAGCCCTATTTTTGGTACAATGTGTTCCTCCATGTGCCAAGATGTGCTGATACTCCCAGGCAAGCACTGGCACAGACTCACTGGGGTCACATCCCGACTGCCCACCCTCACCCTGCAGCCCCGTTGCAAAGACGGTGCCTGGAGGACTTGGGGACACAGAGGAACACCCAGCCCCCAGCAAGGACCAACGCTGCTGCTTGCAGAGCTCCTTGCTGGGCTGTAAAATCTTGTGAACAAAAGTAATTGGCATTCAAGATACAGGGCATGTTACCAGTCCAGCTTTTGGTGTAGGGAAGACTGAAGAGATCATTGAAAAACAACCAAGAGGTTCTTCAAAACCTGGGGAACTGGTGGGAAAAACTTGTTTGCTTGAGTCAGATTTGGAGATTTTGATGTGGAAAAGGACTTTGCAGCACCCCCAGCATTAGCCCTGGCAGGCAGTGACCCATGGTGGCTGCTGGACAAGCATCCCCCCACAGGCAGCTCCTGCCCCTGCTGCAGCCATCCTGGGGCAAGTCTTGTTCCTAGAGATGCTGACAGGAGCTGGAGGGCCAATTGCAAAGGCAGTTTCTAACAAGCATGTTCAGCTGCAACTGCCACCTCAGGGCTGACCCACGTTGGCACAGCTTTTCCAAGGTGTGGCCTGCACCTTCTGGCCAGGGATGGTCCTCCTGTCTGTGAGCTGGAGCATGGCTGGGTGACCCGGGGCACACCAGCAGTCCCAGCACAGGCAGCTTAGGCCCTGTCAGGGGTCACACAAGTTATTTCCAGCCATCCCTAGGGTAGCATGGGGGAGTTGGGAGACACCAGCCTCCAGCTCAGGCAGTCTTGCTCCGGATTCACGATGGCCTGAAATAGCTGCTCCCTATGGGGTGGCTGTGAGGGCTCGGTCTGCTCCAGGTAAGTGGGGGGTGGCTGCCCCCACAGCCCCCAGGCAGGAGCCAAATCAGCAGCTGCTGGGAGCCTCCTCCTCCACATCCCAGGAGGGTGATGAACACCTTGAAGAATTAGTGCAAAGGGAAAGCAGGGGCAGACGATTTTCGGCAACACAACCAGCACCAGCTCCTTGGCCCTGAGGTTGCATAGATGGACCAAACCAGGCACACCTGGAGAGGTGGTTTGGGAGTGAAACATTAGCACTTTGGCTTTGCAGCTGCCCTGGGCTTGTATCTGAGATCCTCTGGCAGCAAAGCTCTGCCTGTTTTCCTTGCGGGTGAGCCTTCAGGGCCGATGGACACTGCCATCCACCCAGGCATCTGCTCCCACGTGGACCAGCAGTGAGATGTGCCAGTGCTGCTCTCGGCAGGGGTGCCTGAGCATGCTGTGCCCAGCAAGGTTTGCAGGGGCTCCCTCATGGTGTGCAGCCCTGTTTGCCTGCCTGGGTCTCCCCTGTGGGAGCCAGCTCCCACACGCTGCCCTTTATTCTCCTTCTTCTCAGTCGCTGCTGGGAAGACACGGAATAAACAAACACAGGAACAATGCTTTCCAGGAACCACGTGTTTCCTCTAAGAGCCCCAAGGTCGGGGTTAGGAGCATGACAGAAACACCCTGTGTTTGACCTGACCAGCAAACTGGAGAAACTGAGGTGTTCTGCAGGTGTCTTTGTTAAAAAAAAAAATACAAAAGCATTTGTGACTTATCCCCCCAAAAGAGCTTTCACATTTCCAGCAGCACTTGGTGGGTGTGAGGACCAGAGCACTTGTTCTTTTCAAGTTGGTGTGTCAGGGAAGGGTTAGGAAGTGCTGATGATGCATTTGGTCTTGGGGTCTTACAAACTAGACGGGAATATGCATGGTGAGAGGCTTGTTCCCATAGTTCCTCCAAAAAAATCCTTGCCAGGGTGCATTTGTGGAGTGGGCTGCGTATAAATTATCTGTAAATAAGCTTAACATTAGTGAGCAGGTGGAACAGGGCAGAGTTCAGGAAATTATGCAAAGAGAGCAGACAAAGAGCCAGGCTGCAATTGTTCTTTGTCTGGGGGAGCTGGGTTCACTTTCTGCAGTCACAACGAGTTAGCACAGGGCACAAAGGCAGGCAATTTCAGATTTGATTAAACTGTTTGACAGCATTCATATGTTAAATGATTATGTGCTGCTATCTGCTGCTGCAGTATGCATATCTCAGGAGAATCACAGATGAGTCTATTGAGGCCGGAGTGTGGTGTAACAGAAGATGTAATTAATAAGCTAAACAAGAGGGGTGAAAAAAGCAGATTTGTTGTGGTTTTTACTCACTGACCAGGCATGTCAAGTCAGGAAGAAATGAGTAGCATAGACGAACACAGATGCACATTCTGGCATTTGAGTCTAATCCAGATGCAAATACTTCAGGCAAGATCCTCTCTTCCCGCTTCAAAACTTTAGGCCCATGAGAGCTGCGTGGCATCCCCTGCACTGGCAGATGCCTGCAGAGTCAAGTCAGGGCTGTTCAAAGGCATTCCCAGCATAAGGATTATTTTGCCTTTATGCTTGCTGCCCATTCAGTCTTTTGTGAGATGCCACGAGGAATCAAATGACATTCAAAACATGAGTGAGGATTAGAAACCCCCCACCCTGTGTCAGCTGCACAATGTCTGGGCAGAGGAGCCACAGAGGATGCTGCAAGGCAGAGGCAGTGAACACCACAGCATCACCTCCTACAGGAGAGGAGGACAGGGATCTTGGCACTCCAGGTGTGCTGCCTTCAACCCCCGCCTTATCTCAGGCCTGAGAAGATGTCTCTGAAACATGTGACTTCCTGGCAAAGCGGCACAGATTTGCTCAGTTGGCAACTGCAGCCCATGGAAGAGGGGCAAAAGCTCCTTTTGCCGATGAGAGGAAATTTAGGGATAGGTCTTGACTGGCTGTCTGCTCCATGTGATGCTGCGTGGCTGTGGACACCTGTCCTGGGTTACACCAGGGCCACACAAACACCTTGGCCCAAAGAAAGGTAGTGCCAGAGATGCCACGCAGACACCAAAAATGGTGCTGGTGCTGCTGCTGAAGTATCTACAATGACTCCTTCCGTCTCCCTGCTCTCCACATGCAAAAAATGTGTCCAGTCCCCACAGCAGCTGTGGTTTCAAGCCCAGCTGCCTCATGGATGGTGATGGTGAGAGGCAGGGTGATGTGCTCCTCTGCCATGGCCTTGTCCAGGTGTGGAGAGACACCCTCCATGGGTGCACAGGCATCAGGCAGAGCAGCTTGCATGGGCTCCAGTTCAAAATCAAAATAAGAAATATAGAATAAAAGGAGTTAAATGGGGAAGGAGTTGCAAAAGCTGACTCTGTGCAAGTAGCTTAACGAGGAAAAAGATAGCTACAAGAGGGGCAGAAGGAGGGATTAGTCCCTTGTGGTCCTGCTGGGACAGGGCTGGCTCTGTCCCCTCAAATGCCATCAGCAACAGCTGTGTTTTCTCCTCTGGGTCAGTGAGGTGGGCGAGTAAGGCTGTCCATTGCGTGCATTTCTGCTGGTACCAGGACAGCAGAGCAGGTTCACACTTGCTGTGTTTTTTTATGGCCACCAGCAAGCCCAGCCAGCCCCAGTGCTGCCGAAACAGCCCTGGTGTCACCTGGGACAAGCCCATCCTCACTCCCCACCTGCTGCAGCCAGACAAGGGGTGGATACAGCTCTTTTTTACTCAGAGCACCTGCTGGGGAGCAGCTCCAGGGCTTGCTCGTAGGCTCCAGCTTCAGGTTGTCCCTGTGTCACCCTAGGCTCTCTCCATGCTGGCGTCTCTGGCTCCACTGGCCCCGGTCTCACTTGGCTCCCACATGTGCCAGCTCAGTGCCGGGAACAGGATAAAACACAGCACAGAGAAACCCAGCCAGCCAGAAAAGGCAATCATGCCTGCAGTGGTAAGGAATTAATCAAGATCTGTGCTGATAAAGTAACTGGCAGCATTGCTGGGGAAGGGATGGGTGAGGGAGGGGGGAGCTTCGATTTGAGGAGGCAAGGATTGGCAGCAGGAGGTGAACAGTGGGGTCCTCTGCCTGCAAAGCCAGTCTTGGGCACCCTCCGCCCCACCACGGCTATTCCTGACCAGTATTGCCATGGAGAATGGACCCATTTCCTCACATTCCTATGGCCACAGCATTCATCTCAAGCTGCCTTCACAAAGCACCCTCCAGCTGCACCAAAGGCATGGGGTTCTGTGAAACAGCCACCTCTGCAGGTTTGGGATGCCCAAATGCCTGATGTACAGATAAAATGTGGGTTTTGGAGGACCACTGAGGAATTGCCCCAGCTCCCAGGGGCCTGGAGCAGAGCTGGGCAGCTGTCCTGGGAGCTACAACCCTACAGAGAGTGGGAACTAATGGATATACCACTCTCATTATGTTGATGGGCAGCTGCCAGGTTTAAGCTGCTTGCAAAAGGATTCACTCAAGGCCAGCTTAGAGATGTGTCCGTGGCTGGATCCAAAGTGAGGGGTCCTGCAATGTCCCCCTGCCCCCAGCACCACTCTGCATTGACATGATGTGTTCAGGACAACGTGTCCCCCCAGCCTTTTAAGTCCCCTTTCCGCTGTTGCCAACTATCTGCTCCCAAAGCATTTCCCCTTTCCTCCAAAAGAACACAAAAGAGCTCACAAAGGGCATAAGGATTTTTATCTGGAGACAGAGGGTCCTTGCAGGAGAGCAGGCTACGCGGGGAGCCACGGCTGGGCTGCCTGGCCCAGCACGGAGCTCACCAGTGCTCACAACGCTCCAGATTGCAATGAAAGGTTTTATTGCTCAGTCATCTAGGCCGTATCAGTCAGCTATTTGGCTGAAGGAGAGGCGTCCATTCAAAGCCAGTTTACAGCAGAGTCTTTATTTTTATTTTAAAAGCATCTGGAAATTAAAAATCCCCTTTGGCGCTCATCCACTTTGGAGAGAGAGCCAGGCCTGTCGTCTGGCCAAGCAGCCCTGCTCTTGCTGAGTTGGGTGGATCCAGCACTGGGACGCTTTTCTAACTTGGGCAGACGCAGGCTGCTGGCTTCCTTCCAGCTCCTCCACAAACTTCCCACACAAGCACTGGTTTGGTCCTCACACTGTGTGTGACACTGTGTACGTGTCACTTCAGGGTGTGCCATGCCCAGCTTTGTGCTTTTCCCCAACCCAGGGATGTCTCTCAGATGATGCTTTGGCCATAGCAAAGAGCAACAGACTGGTTGACATGTGCAAGGTTCACCCCAGGTGAATGGCACCAATGCAAAATGTAGGTTATTTATTTCCATTTTGGAGTGGCTGCAGGTCTGACAGATGCTGGTCACCCCACCAACCTGTCCCCATGGGGAGGACACATCGCTACAGCATGGCAGGAGGTGGCACTGCCTAAGACTGGCTGAACCTGGTGGCACAGGTGTGCTGAGTTTATAGCAGAGCCCTGGAAAGTTCTCCATGAACACTGTTTTGCCCCTAAGCCCACAACACTTCATTGAACTCCTTCCCTGTCAGGCTGGTGAACCCCAACTGGATCATCCTTTGGGTCAATGTATATTTTGGAAAAAGGAAGAAAGAGAGAAATAAATACGTGCCTGCATGCAGTTACAGTTATGTAGACCTGTTCTTCGTCCTGCAGGAAAAATGCAGGCACTGAAAATTTCCAGCCCGCTCCAGCAGCTGGAACCTCTGGCTGCCCAGCCCCACGCATCCCTTCAGCGTGTCTCTACAGCAGGAAGGCAGAAGAAAGAGCAATAACAATGATTTATCCACTCTATGCTACAGAAGGAGAATTGAGAAGCTCCTGTCCAACAGCTTGGAATTGCCACCATGAGGAATTGAACCTGAAGAGCACATCAGCTGCAACCCAGGGCAGTGTCTTTTATCCAAAAAAGTGAGATGAACAAATGTGTCTTCAGCTGGAGGAAGAGTTGAGGATCTCCAGATACAGGTTTTGCCTATGTCCCGCTGAGTGCCTGGGGCTGCACTCCTTCCCCTGGGAATGCCCCATGACCTCGGGTGGCTGCAGCAGTGCTGTGTTACCCTCTGCCTGCATCCGAGCCTGGAGGAAATAAGGAGTATTGCTTTTGAGGGTCACAGACGATTTCTGGCAGGAGAGGAAGGAAATACCCATCAGGATGGGGAGAGGGGATTGAATGGACACAGATGCATCAGCCTTCAGCCCTCTCTTCCCAACTTGCCCATCCCACCACCTCCTGCTTCTGGGCACAGTTCCCATCTCTGCTCCAGCATGCTGAGGGCCACAGGAGATGGCCTTTCTCTTCACCTTTCCAAAGTCCCACTCTTAGCGAGAGCGAGTCCTTACAAAGAAAGAGCAATTTCACTGCTCGTGCAGGCGGATGAGGGCCAAGCACGAGGAGACATGAGCAGAGACTCTTCTCTAATCTTAGCTAAGCTCTTGCAAAGCCCTACTGCACATACACAAACTAGACTTTGTCAGAGGCCCATAAAACTGAAACCACTGTGGTCACGTCCTTATTGCAATGGCAACGCGCCCATCTTTAGCACAAAGCCTGTCTTCCCCCATTGGATTTCAAGTCCCTGTTTCAAAGTATGGAAGCATTAGATCTTTCCAAAGAAAGGATTTCCTGAATTATTCCAATGCTGAAAATACAATGTATTCTTCTCTGCCCTGGCTCTTGTAGGCAGTTGAAGTACTTGGCTGAAATTTTCTCAAAAAAAGAGAAAGAAATAGAGTCATGACATAAGAACAGGATCTTGTGCTTGGAAAGGGCAAGTAACCTCCAGAGTAGGCTGTGCTACCAACTCCGCCTCTAATAATATCTGCCAACTTTGTGAGCATTGTACATTGTTTAGAGAACCTTAATCAAGTTATATATTCCTTTTGAAGTCAGACAACTTTGATTTAACGATGGCTTCAGAGCTTTGAAACCCCCAATCTTTTCTCATTTGTCTTTCACGATGGTTCCTTACCTGTCTCCCATCATTGAATAAATCATCATAAACATAATCCAGAGGCCTAATGCTAACAATAACTTTAGAGAGCCCTGCTTCCCCCAAGATGTATGGGCAATGACTAACACACTTTTAGCCTTCAGACTTAATTTAAAGCATTCTGAAATCGTGCACTAGTGAGATGAAGGCTGCCTGATACAATAACTTTTACATTGCAAATAATCTCTACCTTTAGCAGCAACAAAGTCAAGATTGTCCTCCTTCATCCCAGGTGTCACAGCCTTCCCATGGGTGCTCTGCAAGCCATGAATTGTTCTTACATGAATTCATGCCTGAAGACATTGGAAGAGTTTGCACCACCTTAGAGAAAGTAAGGTGATGGTGTTTGAATGTATGGGAGGAGTGGCTGAGGCAACTTGCAGTGAGCGTGCAGCAGCCCAGCAAAGCTCCTTGCAGCAAAGTTGGTGTTCTTTTCAGTTGAGATGTGACAAAGGACAGTGCTGAGTCTCCAGACTCTCACTGGCAGGAGCAGCAAGTTGTTGAGTTGATCTCAGCCTCTGCACTGCAAACTGAGCTAAAGCACTTTGAAACCTGAAACCCACCTTGCCTGAAGACAGATCGCCAACTTGTGGAGCAGTTCGGGGAGACAGCGCTCTCCCGACCCACCGACCTCAGCCTGTGGAAAGCCTGTAGTTAACAGCTACTCCAGAGCTGCTCAGTAGGGAATACATTGCTTAACCGAGGAACACACTTAAATGCATTACTAGTACAGCTAACTGTGTGTCTGGAGATAGAGCTCTGGCAAAGAAACAAAGTTTTGAAAGCTTTGTTCAATATTCTTTCACTTTCCTATGCTTGCACACACTGAGCCCACAGTTGGGTTGATCTTGCCCTTGAATTTAGATATTTTTGTCATCCCTTATTTTGAAGGTTTGCTGTCTTATTCAATTGAAGCAATAACCAAAAAGTGGAGAGAAGAAGGAAGGATGGGAGCAAATCTTTGGATCTGCCCAATTAGAGAAATTCTTATTAGGTAAATGCTTCCATGCAGACGTGCTCTGCCCTTGTGACATACCAGCACAGAGTGGCACAGCAGGAAGCTCAGTGCAGGATTGCCTGATATAGAATGAACTAAAAAGAGTCATCACTGAAAGAGTACCAACAGGGAGCTCAGGGAGGATTATTTCTCCTCCCTGAACCTCATGGCAATAACTCTATTTTGTTAAAAGACCTTTGTGTGACAGCCTCCCAAGAAACCTGGCCACACTTAAGCCCAGTGCTCTATTTGAAGCCACGGCAAAGGTACTGTGAGAAAAATGAAAGCATATCAAGACAACCACGGGGAGATTTTCCAGGAGCTCACGCTTCACATTGTTACACACACAAGCTTGGCATCACAGGCTGGCTGCTTGGTGAAGCTTCAGCCCTGGACTTCTGTTTTTTTGATTCTGATTTTCAAATGAAAACTCACCGAAGTATTTGGTACGAGGAACAAGGCAAAGCACAGCGTGGCTTGAGGGGGGTAGAGAAACACTCTGGACCCAACCTCTCCCAGGCAGCTTTTGCCACCTGCAGCACCTTTGTGCTCTTGTACAACAACAGGATTGCTCCTTGCCAAAATACTCCCCACTGACTAGCCAGCCACCCTTGCAGCAGTACCAAATCCATCTCTAGAGCATTAGAATATAAAAAACTATAATTTATTCATTTTAAGCCATGTTTTTGATTGTGTCAAATAGCAAACAAACCCTGAAAAGTACCTTTTATAGAAAATGTTAATTCTGTATGATGATTTTTCCTTATAAAGAATGATTTACCTGTCTCTGAGGTTATGGTGATTGTACAACAGATCACACGCCTGTTCTGGTTCCTTACATCTGAGATACAGAACACAGGCAAACAGCTGTCCTATATTGTGCGGTTTTCATGAAAAATGGGTATCCTTTTACAGGCAGCTTTCATTTCTTCATCTGAAAATCTCAATACATGAGCAGCTGCCAGAGTCCTGTGAACTCTCATATCTATTGTGCCATCACTACAAATGCTTTCAAATTATCAACCAGACAGATTTCCTTTCTATGACCAAGCAGGAAAATAAAGAGAAAAGACAGAAATTATTACATTACAGACTGCCTTCTCCTCCATCTCACTTAGCAATCACTTTGTAACGTGATATGAAAGGTTATTTACATTAGATACATCTAAGGGGATGAGTAGGAGCAAATGTTCCAAAAAGGGATCATAGCTGGTTCCTTTCATACCCTTGCCTGTCTCTGTTGCTGAGCAATCACCCTCGTGCCGGCAAGAGAGCGGGGCTGCTGCAGTCCTGGCCGTGCTCAGATGGGAATCTGATAAAGTGCAATAAAAATTGGTGAGAAAATTGGTGAGAAATAAGCACTTAAGTAATCTCATAAATTAATTAGTAATTTTATTTCCTTTTCAGCTTGTGACTTTTTCCAATACCTGTTTGGTTTTGGAAAGGGGTGTCTTCAGTCTCTGTGCACGGATGAGGGCAGACACACAGAGAACAGCCCTTTCCGTAGGAGCAGATCTGCTGTTGCATTGGCAAGAAGAGTTTCTAGGAAGAATGGAATAAAAAGCAAGACAACATTGCAAGAGGAACATTTTATAGCAGTGTATTGCACAGCTGTCCCACAATTGCCAACACAGGCTTCCAAACACACAGCCATGGTGGGATGCTCAGCAAGAGGCTGGAATCATAGCCCAACACCTTTTCAGAGTAAGATGTCAAGATCCCAGATGCCCATTTGGTACATCTGGCAAAAAGATCATACATCTAAAAATAATGAGTGATACTCTAAATCTAGGAAGTTCACTTTTATGTCTCTTCTCATGAATCTGAATTCTTCCTGTCAGTCACTCCACCTTTTGACTGTCCCTTTCCAAACCCTTATCAATGGCCCCATCTATTCCGCAATTAGAAGAGGATGCAGTCTTTAATGAGGTCTTGCAGGGCTCCCAGACCTTTGATGGTCACTGACAGGAGATCACACTCAACCCCAGGGATCCTCCTAGTCTGGCAGCCTATGGATAAAATCTGTGTGAGTGACTTAATATCCTCAAAAATTGCCATGGTGAGTAATCCTCTGAGATTTGGTGTTGCTCTCATAAACACAAGCTTGACAAACACTGTCTTTTTAAAAAGAAAAACATCAAAGGATCACATTTGCTTTTAAAGCAATGTTTAGTCGCACTATTCTGTTCCTACAGATCAGTTGCATTGTGGGGCAGACGTAATCATTTCAAAATAAATGGTGCAGGATCTGTTCTGCTAACTGATATGCTTGAAAAAATTGTACTTATAACAGATGCCAATGCACAGTTCATTTGTATTAGACACAACTGATGGATCATGTTCTATGCTGGAAACGTGCACATGCGTTTTATTTCTGCCTTCACTGAGAAGAGGATAGAATTTTGCATTCCTGTACTTTTTATTAGTCTTCCCTCATCCTGCTATAGCTTGTGGCAAAAATTTAACCTTGAAGAGCTTTTATCAAGGGGACTCCAGGGGCTGCTTCTGTCTCCTTTATGCCATAGGTTCAAACAAAAAGGGCTGCCAGGGAGTACGTTCAGCCCCAATTTGTACAGATAAATAGTAATAAAAAAGTCAGAAAAGTAACAAATTTTATTATTCCTGTGTTTCTGGGGCAGAATGAGCATCTTTGACCGTTTTGATGCCTTGGGGACAAATCTGTCAGGACTGTTTCTTCTCATCCCTATTTCTTACATAGGTTTTAGTGTTGAATGGGAGATCACTGCAGAGAGAAAGGAAGATACAAAAATCTCTTTTCTTAGCCTCTTGGCTAAACCCCAAATACTTTAAACGTTTCTGCTAGGGATTGATTCCCCTAGCGAGTCTCAGAGTTCTCATCTCTGACTGCCATAAACCTGGGATTGCTTATATGAGATCAGCACATGCCCATATTGCTTTACACTTTATGATGTCTGCACTTCATATATCGATAGTGATGGGCAACCCATCCCTGCAAGACCTTAGCAATCTTATGTTTGTTTTTTTATTTAGAGAATAGGGGAGAACAGCACAATAGAAGTCATGCAAATGGTTAAATACAAAAATCTGTTGATATTGTGAGACCACTGGTAAATAATTTAAGAAAGAAGTCTAATAAGTCTCACTTGAAAGGAAAAGGTAAGTCAAGTCTATTTTAAACCCTGCTTTTCCAATTGGATGGCTAAATCAGTATTGCAGTCCTTTAAACAGCCAGACTCTAGAAACTGCCATAGAGTCAGACACGGAGTTCTGGCTGCCAAGTGTAAAAGAGAAAAATGTGAGAAACTCCGTAACAGGCAAACGTGGAGTAATCTCCTTCCCTCAGAAGAGCTCATCTGAGCCCTGGAGACCAGCTAAAACACAAAAGCAAGAGCTTTTGCCCTACCCAAACCACTATTCATAGCAACTCTCCAGTGATGGCTCTTCTCCATAAGAAGATTCTGCAAAGCTTTTGATAATTTTATGGAAACACCTCATTGTATGTTTTAAATATTCCCTTTACCATCTTCCTCCCATGAGCCTCTCCAATAAAATACAACTAGAAACATAACATCTTGTGGTCTTTGTGTAGAAGAAGAAGTAGAAGCCCTCTCTGGCACAGCTGTTTCAAAGCCACGGGTGATGCTCACACAAGGAGCATGGGTTCCTCACCAGGAGACACCTGATTCTTGGGGAAGGGAGCACAGGGCAATTAGTCACTGTAAAACATTTTAACGAGGCTAAAGAATTAGGAATTGCCTAGGCCCCAGTAAAATCCAATGCTTTATATGACTCGAGATGCAATTGGAAGAATCTGGCTAATCTTTTACTCTCCTAGTAAATCATTCATTGAGGCCATCTGCGAAACACGAGAAGAGCAGCTTCAACCCAAGACTCCTGCTTAGCAAAGTTCTTACTCGCTTGGCCGGAAAGAAGTTTTCCTGATAAAGTTGATAGCTAGTACAAGCTGTCATGATTTCCAGCAGCAGTAATCCTTCTGGAGAGATTAGAGAGGTAGTCCTTGAAGGCCCTGGAGTACAGCCATGCATTTCAGCAAATTTCAAGGGAAAACAGAGAAATCCACAGCACTTGCCAGTGGAGGGCACGGCCCAGAGGTGCACCTCCCAGCCTTCTTTTCCAACAGCCTCTGCAGATAGGTCTGACAAAAGACCCCCCCAGAATGGGTGGTCACAGCCCCTTGGGGACAGGGCGCATCCGTGGGTCTTAAGGAGAATGTCAAGGAAGACCAGTGCCTCCGTGGCCAAGACTGGATGACAGTTTTGTTCAAGGAGGGACACAGATGCTCATCTGGAAAGCAATATTTAGCTCTCACAGCTTAACGCAGAAGCCAAACTTCCCAATTTTGGAAAAATTCAGATCTGAATCAGACAAGTACAGTGTGTGATAAAGTCACTTGAGGAGGAATAAAGTCATCCAAAACACCTCTACCAACTCTCCACTCCAGGCTGCTTATCTATGTCCTCCACCCATATTTGATTCAGTTTTTTAAGAAGTCTGTCTCCACAGGCGTTACTGCTAATCTGGGAATAGAAGAAAGTCCTTAGGCAAACCCTTCACAGGGCTAAACAAATAAAAATATTTAGCTTACAGAAGAAATGGGCTGAACACCTAACCACAGCTTTCAAGAACACGAGTTATAATCCACCTCCTCCAGGAATTAAGACAATACATTTTTTGATGACTGTTTGTTTTGGGTTTTTTTTAATCATCTAGTTTCCAAACTCTTAGGATCTGCAACTCCCAGGTGGTACAATAGCTAGAAGGAAGACAGAGTTTCAAAGTGAAAGATGAGATGCCCCAATTCCTGGAGCCAAATGCTCGAAGGGAAGTGAAGCAAAAACCCAAATAGAAGACAAAATAAGGGCTTAACAGGGCTGGAGGCACAAGTGTAGAGTCTTACTTGATGCTGGGCAAGGTTTGTGGACCAGGAGGCTGAGCAGGTCACACCTTTGCACTCTTCCAAACCCATGTTGTATAAATCCAGACATTTATATTGTGTTTGGGCGCCTTGCAGAAATAAATACACTCCCTCCTTCCCTATGCTTAAGTTAGGCAATAACATGCTTGGTTTAGTGTCAAAATCTTCCAAAAGTCTTGATCCAAATTACAGCGCTCTTGATGATCAAGTAATGTTGGGAAAGGAATTATATCTTGGACCAGCACGTCTGACAAACAGTAGGAGTTGTAGCTCCTAGAAAGAGATCCTCCTCGCTACATGAACTTTAACCAGAGTTTGGTGAGATAATGCCTCCTTGCTGTGATTTCTAACTTTTTAATGATTCCTACTGTTTTCCTTGGCTATCTGGTGGTTGCTCCGTCGAGCCTTGAGGTCAGTAACTGCATGGAATACATCAAATGTTCTGCCTTCTCCCTAAAACCTCCTTAGACCTAAGCAAAGCAGCATCTTCTCCACCACTACACTGACCAGCTTACTAGTGCTATGTTGTCTGTTGTGGAGAATATAAGTAAAGGCAAGTAAGATTGGAAGTTGCTTTATTTGGATTTTAAAAGTGAAGGGTTCTTCCTCCCCACTTACTAAGTTTATCTCTGTTGAAGAAAATATTTGACCCTGTGCATCATTGTTAGGGAAGAGTTTCCTCCATTTCCAGATAGCTGTAATAAACACTACAAATGCCCCTTCCTGTAACGCTGTTGCTATTATTAGCAGGGTCTCTACCATCCTTAGTAGTCAGGGCAGTTGGCTGTGGTGGTACAAACTGCAGCTTGGATCCTTGCAAGCAGAGAGTCTCTGGAAGAATGAGCAGTAGGGAGGGCAGCCAGCATCCACTCCCTGGGTCAGAAGCAAAGCAGAGGAGAAGGAGGATTATCTAAAGAGTAACCGAGAAGTCCTCAACCTCATCAAGACCAAGGGAGTACTGTGGTTGTGCTACTGAAAACCACCTGAGCAGAGCTGCAGAGGAGATAAGCCCCGAGGTGGGAGAGGTGGTACAAGAAGGGGATCTCCTGTCTGGGTGTCAGCTGGGCTCTGGGCCAGACAGATTGTCCATTAGCTGGAGTTGTTCAGCAGAAAGCTACTCTGGCCTCCCCAGCAAGGCAAGGGTGGTGAATCCTCCACCCTGAAAATCGCACAGTGAAGGCTGCAGTAGCATCTGTTACAAATCCTCTCCTCTGGGCAGGAGCACGAAGCACAGGTTTCACAAGACTCTTAAACGAAGAAAATCACCCAGGCCTTTTCTAAGATGCTGCACCCCTCCTGGAGCCCTTTGTGATCTAAGTTGTCCAGAAAGTAAATGAAACAGAGTGAGCCAGAGAGACAGTAATGTGTTTTTCTCCAAGAAAGAAGAGCTTAATTTTACTGTGGGGATCTTGTGTCTGCTGTGACCCCTCCAGCTCACAGGAACACAGAAGGAATTAACCAGCGGTGAGGACTGGTTCACTCTTGGCAGATCTGTGAAGAGTTCAGTCTTAGTTCTTAACAGAAATATACCCCATCCTGCAAAAAAAACAAACCAAACACCACCTAAGCCTCAGCTGGTAACGGGCAGCTTCTCCATAGCTTATAGCATTCTCCTTTTCCCGTCTAACCAAAACAGACCTCAACCTTGTGACCTCTTTGGAGACTTCCCTGGGCTGAAACTAAGATGGTCAATGTGTGAAGAGCAGGCAATATCCCACAAGTTGTAACCGTGGAGGAGATGGTTCCAGACAAGAAAGAAGCAGAAAGAGGATCACCGTGCTCAGAACCATTTGTCGTTTGCTCGTGGTTGCTACCTGTTCAGCTAAGTAGCAATTCAGATCAACAGCCAAGATTCTTCCATCCCATCTTAGTGAGCCAGCAGGTGGGTTTCATTCAAGTAATTTTTCTAATGGATAATAATGTATTATTGTGACTAGAAGGCTTATTACTAAATTCAATAACCCAAACTCACCATATATTGTCCCTCTTGTGGGAGCTTCAGCTGTTTGAGAGGGAGCATCAGAGTTGGGTGATCATCCCTAAAACCTTATCCCCTAAGTTCCAACTTTGGAGAACAAGTTGTTCATCATATGTTGAATTCAGCCTTGGAGTAACTCCAGTGAAAACAAAAGGAGTAACAATAGCAATGGATTCAGCCCAATTACTTTCACATTTCTCCAACTTGAATTTCCAATTCTAATATAAAAGGAGTAAAAAAAAAGAAAGAAACCCAGCATATGGCACAGTGACAAATACATTTCAAAACAGCCTATGCTGTGACCTCATGCCCTTTGAAAGTGCACTAAGGTGAGCTTCCTCAAGCTTTCCCGTGAGCAACCCGCTCCTGTCACCTGGCAGGAGCAATACATATTCCTGCTTCTGCCACGGTGTTGTAACAATTTTTGCACAGAATTGTCAAACCCATCCTACTGACCTAACACACATCTGAAAAAACTAATGTCTGCCAAGTGGAGATACAAAGTCATGAGGATTTCATTTCATAAAAACATACAGAGTAAGATTAAGTAGAGAGTGTTCTGTACTGACTCTCTTTTCCAGGGAGAGCTGTGCACAGATCAAAAGAGGGCACAGTCTCACCTGCATACTCTGATCTGATAGATCACCCTCTTGGCATCTGGTTAAACAGATGTGAACCAACAGAGCCAGTGGAATAAGGACGGAGACAGAGAATGCCACAAGCCCCTCTGCTGGCAATTGATCCATGCTTTCTCTTTATGTTTGCTGCACCACTCAGTCAATAGTGTTTAAGTTACTTCTAACTTTGACCTACTATTTCCTGCCGGGCTGATGAGCCAGGAGTGCGGAGTCGCTTCCTCTGGGCCAGTTCCTTCAGTAGCTGCCACAAGAAAAAACATTGCTCTTGTTTTCACTGGAGTTATTCCCAGGATATTTCAGTGTGTTACAAAGGGGGTAACAGAGTTATCCAGTCATCAGAGAACTAAACTGCAAATCAAAGTCCTGGGTTCAACTCCTAGCTGATATTAAACCAACACTATCTGCAAAGCCTCTCTGTGCATCCACACACTCATTTGAGAGTTTTAATAATAATGATGGCACTCACTTATAATGATTCCTAAACAAATAAGAAATCTATGAAACATTGCAGCAGTACAAAGCATTAAGACCAGGTTTGATCCACAAGCTTCACAAAGTAAATGCACAGCTTCATTTAACAGACAGGCTGGAAACTGAGGAGTTCAGCTCAGCTGCTATCTAGCTCAGAAATCACCGCACATTGTTTGCAAACTTATCAGGAGTGACTTGAATTGTGAATTAGCTTCAGCAAGGCAGCTGGCAGGCTGCTGAAGCATACAATGCCTGCTGAATCTGCACTTCCTGTTGGAGACGTGCAAAGGAGAAGGCAAACTATGAAAGAGCAGAGAAACCGCTCCCAACTTAAGTCAAAACTACGTGCAGCACAGGCACAACAGGGCCAGTCACTGATCCAGGGGCCAAACCAGAATTCCCAGGGACAGCATTGCTAATAGCGCTCAGCACTTGTGCAGCACTTGCCCTGGAGAGATCTCAAAGCATTTTGTGAAGGAGATCAGGCTCATCCATCCTCACCCACCTCCTTGTTAGGCTGGGTCAGTCGACAGAGCTGGAAGGGCAGTGCTTGGACCTTCCCAGACCCGTGCTGTTACCCTGCAGGCAGCCCTCCAGCGCACAGCCCGAGGCCAGTGCTTGCTTCTTTTTCATCTTGGTTTGCAGTAAATAGTCTAATCTCAAAAGCAGCAGCAAACACCAAGACGTGTTCTAGTCAGCCTTACCCAAGCACTCACCTGGCCACGACACCAGGGCACAGCTACATGGTCAGACACTCACTCCATGCAAGCAGATGTTCCCCTTGCACTGCATGACACAAAGCTGGAGCTGTTGTAAATTCTCCAAGATCCAGGTCTGTTGTGTATCCACATAGAGGAGTAACAGAAAGGTGCTTCCTGCACACGGTCTGATGGGAACACTGCAGCATCAGTGCTCCAAGAAAAAAAGCCATCTTCTGCACTGCAGTTCACTAAAACCGACTAAAATATGCCACAGCATCCTTCTAAAAGATTTCACAGGGTTGGGAAAATATCCGATATGTAATAGTCTCCTAAAAAAGTTCTCTTGTTGTGAGTAGGGCTTTTTCACTCATTTCAGGTTGACAGTACATTGACGAAAGCCTCCTCTAGCATGGGATTGTGTTTTCTTACAACCAAAGAATATCTGCCTATTTTTAATCCGTTTTAATGTTATTGGTACAATGAAGTCCAAACCTCACTCTGGAAAGTTATAATTTACTCTGAAAAGACGAGGTTACACGGCGAGTGAAGAGAAAGAAAACATTAGAAATTTCTAGCAATAGAAGTCGCAGGATGAACGCAGTTTCGAGGCACTTCAGCCAGTATCACCACTGCTCCCCACACACCTCCCGGCGCTTTGCAAGCCGCGATGCGCCATCATGTGGTCAGCCAGGTCCCCCTTAGCTCCTCTCATCCGGTCCAAAGCACCCAACGCAGTTACATCCGTATTGAGCCTTCTGGCACTTACACTTACCCTAAGTACTATACGCATTGCTCCTTATCGCTAATGAAAAGCAAGGCTGAAAAACTTCAGCTACTCTCAAAAAATGCCTGATAAACCGTGCTGAGTGCAAGCTGTGAGGTGCGGCTGTGGCACAGCTGAAGTGCTGTCAACCCCTTTTCATCAGCGTGAGCCTTCTGTTGGCAACAAGGATAACCGTGACAGTTCACAGCAAAGCCATCGCGTTGGCTGTACCACACAAGCGTGCCAGCCTCCCACCCTGCCGTGCCAACCCCCTCCTGATGGGGACATTACCCCTCCCGCTCCGCTGTGGTGCTCTCTACCGCCCCTTGCCCCACCACATCCTCCGTGCTCTCCCAGTGGGCCGGCAGCGCTATGGGCATCTCTATCCCACTCCTACACCTTCATTTCCCCTCTGATATCCAGGACATACCCTGTGGTTCGGTGGAAGCTGGCAATACCCTCAGTAACGATGCTGCTAAAGGCAAGCTGAGCATCCAGCCTTGCAGTGTTGGCCAACAAATACCACTAGAACCTACAAGGCTGATGTAGGGGCAGGATTGAAGCTGTGAAAGACTACAGCCCTCTGTACCCCTCCTTGTGCCCATCTGGCCCACCCTACCCCTGCTGCCTCACGTGGCTTCTGTTGCTGAGTTTTAATACAGGAGAGGAAAAAAAAATCAGAAAAAGTGACCAACAGCAGTAACAGTCCTCAAAAGGCAAATGTTTCCTATTACAGTGTTAGTTCTTTCAGGCTCTTTGATGTTGCTTCTCCCACACAAAGCTGTTTCTTTCACAGTCTGTTCTTGCACACGAACAAGATGTTACACGTACTGTACACAGCACACCCTCAACTCCTATTTAAAGCACATTTGTCCCAACTCACTGTACTTTGTTCTCTATCATTTCTCAAACCAAGACTCATACATCATAGGCACAGAGGCATTGTTATTTTAGCTCTCCCTTTCACATTTATTTTTCTTCCAAATTCTTGGGAGATTCTGGTCACAAGTAGAGAAATGTTGATGCTTAACTGGACTAGTTAACTTTAGTTACATTCTTTATTTTAATTTGGCCCACAGTTTTGATACCAACTGCTTTGTACCTGCCTATTACAGATCCTAACATTTTCATACTGAAAAAACTGTTGAGCGTGCTTTGCGTTGATAAACTGTTACAACTCTCACAACAAATTTAAATTGCAAATTATTTGGGGCAAGGAAAATCCTTTTGTTCTAGCACAACACAATTTTCATAATCTCTATTACAGAGTACCCCAATACAAATAATATCCTGCTTCTGCCAACTCACTTAACTTTGGGGCAAGTTCAAAAGTGGTGAGGACAGCAGCAGAAAGCGGGAAGTTTCTTTTGGTGATGCAAGGGTTAATCCTGTTACTGTCTGCAAAAATAAACACATGTCATTGTCTCCAAGATTAATTTGACTCATATTATTAAATTAGTTACTTCTGCATAAACTATATCCAAATGCCTTGCAGAATTAAAATACAATGGATAATTCTTCCAGAAGATACACATTGCATTATCTGAAGAATAATTAAAAATGCTGAACTCTGTTATACCCCAAAATGAGACACGCAAGAGTCCACAAAATCCACCAGGATGTTCACCACAGCTCTTCAGTGAGACAGTCACCCTTCAGTAACTGACAGCTAATAACCACTCTGTTCGTATAAAAGGTAGAAATCTCACAGCCCTCAGAAATAAGCTAAGGTGTTAGAACTATTAGACAGTTTAAGATGATTTTTTTTTGGACAGAAAGCATCTGCTAAGACAGCCTGGTGTCACTCATGTGCCTGTGAATCACAGGAGATCATCACTGCAAACTGGCACTCAGAGACCCGAGAGCAGCCATACCCGCTGTGTGTTAGAGAGGAACAAAACATGCGATCTTACAGTAGTAAGTTCTTGCTTTACAGCAATGAGAGGTGTTTGGGGTAAAAACATATGGAATTTTGTCGCTGTATTACTGAGGGTATGTTTGAAAGACCATTGCCTACATTTAAAAAGAGACTGACATCAAACCAGCTACATTGGTTTGCTAAAAAATTTCTTTGTTCTGTGTTTTCTGGCCTTACTTCTTCTAAAACTCCACAATCTTCAGTGATCACCAAAGCTAACGTGCATTCTTTGTTAATAGGGGGAGCCTACCTAACTCTGCGTTTCCAAACTTTATAATGCAAGAAGAACAAAACAAACAGCTCCAGGTTTCTTTATGAAACCATTGGCCCTGGCACACTGATCAGAGGCCAGACTCAAACCCAAGGCCCAACAGGCCCCATAGCAAAAGGCTTTAAGATCTAACAGCAAGTAATAAAAAGCAGCTTTAATGCAACATGGTTTGGAGTGAAACAAGAGACTTCCACCAAGTGCCCAATACACCAATAAAAGGATATCCTTGAGGTATGTGGATGAGTTAAAAGTGAAAGTTGTGTGCATTTGTATTTATGGGAATGGCAGCACCCAGCCAGCAGCTTGGGCCCTATAACCCGCTTCGGTGAAGACTCTTCAGCTGTAGCAGGAAGCAAGCCCAGGCTGTCATGCTTAAACCAGCTCTGCAGCCTATTTACTCGCTCTGAAAACAGACCTGCTCTAAAACTACATCTTCTTTTGATTTCAGCCTGATGACAAAAGTCACAGCCCTGGATTAGATAACCAGCCCTTAGCGAAACCCAACCACCACCACCCTGCCCTCTCCAAAGACGGCTAAAACCGAGACACCCGCTGCTCTGATTTTGATTGGCAGCACAGCTCATTCTTTGGGACTGTTTTGCTCCATCCCCTAGACTTGCACACAAGGAGACTTTTCCTCAACAGTGCAGACCTTCACAAAAGACTCAGTTGCTTGAAAAATGCATTTGTTCATGTCAAAATTAGTCGGATAAGCTAGTTCTACATTCAGAGCTGAAACCCCAATTTACAGTCAACAGAGATAGTTCCTAATCCTTCTCTTTAGAACTCCTGGTACTGTCAGTGACCCATCTCACATCGATCCCCAAATTTGCTAATGATTATAGACTGAAATATTGAAGAGTAGGCAAAGCCCCTTTCCACTGACTGTGGACAGTTGCCATTTATACAACAGCCTTGGAATACAAGCAGCAGCTTGTACAGCTCCAAAAATATTTCTTGGCCTTTACTCCAAAAAAAGCAAATGAAACAGTCCTATGACTTCATGAAATATTGAACCCATATATTACTGCAAAGCTTTGTTATTATGAAGTTACCAGATTATATGCAGATGAAATTCCTCCAGGAAAAACAAGTTTGTTGTCACACAATATAATAGCACAGCCTACAGATAAAAATATGAATATTTGCAAAAAATAATTTCCCAAGAATAAACCATTCTGTTTGTGCACCAGAATACGGGAGTTCCGAATGTCCCTAAACCTGTTCAAGTTAACCTCTGCATCCAGTCCCCAGTGTAACTCTGCTGAGGGAAACGTGCCAAGCTGAAGCCTTACACTTAAAATGTTTCTATCATTTTGTTAAAATAAGTACTCTATCATTACCTTTTATAAAATCCACTTTTTATACAGCATAGCTTTCCTTGTGCATTTCAAGAATGAGTTTTCCAATAAAGCCTGCAGAACTCAGATTTACATCCTCACCCACTGACAGTTTAATTACTTTCATTGTAGGAGAAAGTATTTAATCACACAAGTCAGAAAAACAGCCCCTTAAATACAAGCCTGTGGGCCCGTGATCCCCAATTTGAAATTCAATGAAGGAGAATGAAACATGCATACTGTGATCCATTTCCTGATTCAGAACGCTTGATATTATCAAAACATACAGAGTTCCACAGCTGACACACACATTTTTCTAAACCATTGGCAAAATCCTTCCAGCATTTTAAGCTCACGAAATGAGGATTTATTGTGCTTCGGATAGGATCTCAAGGCAGTGCTAGTCAAAGAGCCATACAAAGATGCTCGGTGCTGTGCTAATTAACGTACTAAAAGTAGTCCTTCTAAAATGCTCCTTGAATTACACTGGTATTTGCTGGTATTTCATCATTCTTCTCAAGTTACAACATTAAAAATTAATCAACACTGGTGATTTCCAGCAATAGATGTGCATTAATAGTTCCTTATTAAAAAAAAGAGGGTGGAAAGACAGGAATTCTGTGACACCATCACGGCAGTTCCACACAAATAAGTCTGATCAAGTAATAAACAAGAGTTAAGTGCAAGTGTCAATAGTTACATGTTAAAGCTGACTAGCAGCACCAGCTGGCCTTCGTCCCCCAACTGGCACCTAATTCATTACAGACAAGACCATTGATGAATCCAGAAACGCAACTTCTGGTCAGTTTAACCCGTGTGCTGTACGAGTGTTTACGCTGCCCTAATGATTGATTAGGTAAAGCACCAGCGACTCACATGCAGTTCACTGCAAATATTAGCCACCAGAGTATCAGAAACCTTAGTTTTAAAATGAACAACGGTCTTACAGCCATGTGTGAAACACAGAAACAGTGTGTTTGGATTATGTCTATATTATATGTAAGAGCAACATCTTCTAAAGAGTGGAGAATAGCCAGAACGCTAAAAAAAAAGCTGTAACAAGAGTGAATATTTGTGCGTTTGCTTTATGAAGCTTACATTCTAATGTTTACAAAGGCCAGCACTTATATAAGACTCTCCACTAACAAACAAATCTGGAATACATCAATTGCACAGGTAAGTCAGCCAAAAATAAGCAACAGCTATGCTCTTCTCAGATTTAAGAAAGCATGCAATAGGTTTCCCCCTTCTGCCACCCCTTCTTCAAAATTCTTAATCACAGTACCAATAAAAGCACGGTATAATGAAACCGGGGCACAGGTAACAGGTTGAATTTCAGAGACTGTTTATCAACAGTTTGCAAATGCAAAAGCTGCCTTCTTTTAGCACCAGAGAAGGCAGAGATGATACAAGCATGAATAAAAAAATAATTAAGCGATTTAAGACATCAAAAATTCAAGAAATAGCACTGTGCATTTACAAATAGAATTAACATTCAATACTGTAGAGCTCATTTAAAAATGGCACCAATGGACAATATTTTACAATATGCATGTTTATTTGAGGTGGGGAACTAATGCTCCACAGGTGAAAATGGTAATACAAATAATAGTGCCCTGTTGGCCCATTCTGGTACCTCTTACAATTTAATGGAAACACTTTTAAAAATAATCTGGTATGTACACATCTTCTGGAAACTCAACAGCTTCTTCAGAACAGAAAAAACTATGATTCTCCCCTGCCCCTTTTCAGCCAGACAGTATTGCCAGAGATTGTGCTCACTTTTGAAGCACATAATCTTACTTTAAATTCAGTGCTATTTTCTTTCAAAAAGATCAGAAGTCGTCCTTTTTGATAACAAAAGCATTTATGTTACAAACATTCAAAAAAGGAAGCTTATGATTCCGGCAGACAATGTTGCGTATTAAATACAAACCAGCCAGCAATTACTGAACATAAAAAACTTATTCAATCATAAAAAAATACTATAATTCATCACCACAGACTTTGTACATAGTTATAAATAATAAATAGCATAACACAGTAGATTACAAATGGATTTATTTTGCCCCGTTGAAGTCTTTAAAAAGTAAAATATCTATTGTCTTACCCCAGACTGACCAAGGTACTGCATCAAGATTACTCAATAGCTCAAATATAACTCCTTAGCCAAACAATTTGCAGAGCTCGTATTCAATTCCAACTTTTATATCTTTTTCCTCAGAAATCAAATGTTCACTTAGCTCTTTGCTCTGCTCATGACCAACAAAGGTCTAAACGCTGCATGCTGCAGCTTCAAAGGGTGGCACATCAGCTGCCATCTCCCAGCAGAGTTGGGGCTGCCCAGAGCACCTTGCAATGGAGCGCACACCTCGGAAAGGAACACGACGGAAAGCAGCATTGACAACAGATTCTGGGAAGCACTCTATAAACAAGCTGTACACAAAGGACTTTTCCCACCCACCCCTCTGGTTTACATTCTGTAATTTTGTTACAATGTCCCCTAAGGCACAAAATACCTATGACCTCAATGCCACAGGAGACATCGACGGTGCCATACACGGTTCTCCTACACAGTAGTTTAAATAACTTAGTTATCTGCACTGTATGTCTTGGATCGAGGCATGAACTAACTTTGCTTGGCCAAATCTTGCTGAATATTGACCTTATTTCATACAATCTGTAGGATAAAGGGCCTGGGGAGAGACTATGCAGCTATTTTAACCATGTTCATAGAGTACTGTTATTTCTTCACTGATGGCAAAAGTGCCAGTCATTATTTTGTTGTAGGGTTTTTAATGTAACAGAGTGAGATTTCCAGACCCACTATGGCCTTCTGTAGTAAAACCAACTAGCAGCACTAAGAAAGTATTTCTCTTCTTCCTTCTTCTGTAAGAAAATTTGAGGCTAGCGACTGAAAAAAGCAAGGAGAAGTTTTACTCAATGGTACAAGTGCCAGAGAATAAATTAATATTTTCAAATCCTTCCAAACCAAATTGTTTCCCTAGACATAGTGACCACAATAATGATAGAAGTATTTTCCTAGAAATCCCAACGGTAATAGGTAGATACCTACTCTTGGAATCAAAAAGTGTATGCAAGTTCCTGAAAGCAAAAAGTTAGTATAATCTGCGCAGACATCTTGTTTAAAAAATAAATTCGCAAAACCAGACATTAATATGGTCTACAATGTCCATTAAATGGATAAACCAAAATCACTGGAAAGTCACCAAGGATTAGCTACTCCACTTTAATAATCCTCATGTTAATGGTTCAAGAATCAAGAGTTCGTTCTCTGTACAAGTGTACAGCCAGACACTGACTCAGAACTTAAGTCACTTCGGTGAGAGATCATCCATCAAAATGAATGAAGAGCATGAGTTTGAGCACGTTACTGGCGACTCCGTGGTTATGCTGCCTTTAGTCAGTGAATCGGAGGAAGAGCCCACGCTGCTGCTACTCCCGTCAAGAATATCTGAAGACAGGCTGGGGAAGTAAGAAAAGGTTATTTAGGAATACTGGCACGATGACTGTTGAGTACAAAGCTAACATACCTTTGCCTCTGTAGGACAGATGTAGGAGACCTATACTACCACTCAGCCTTTACTGTAAGACTGGCAGCCCTGAAGACTCCTTGTTTTCTGTAGCATGTTGTACACATATTCATGCTCCTCATGGGAATGAGAAGCAGAATTATTATTTTTTAACATGCAGACTAAATTATGATTCCGATTTCAATCAATTATAGAAAGGAGGTGACAACTAAAGAGAATAAAACCTTAAAAGGTTATAGGAAAAGAATAAGGATCTAATCAGCAATGCAGCAAGATGCAATTAATTAGTAAGTATGTTAACGTTGCACAATGCAAAGAAAGATTTTGAAACCTATTTTTCCCTTGTAAGAAATTCCCGTGTTTGGATTTTGAAGGCTTGATACAAGATTCCAGAAGGCACATAAATGGATGCTTTTGCAATTTAGCTGGAAGTAACATGAAAAAATATTTCTAAGCAGTTTTCAAGGCTGTAGGTAAACTGAAATTACAGTAACACAGTTGATATTTTACAATACTTAGTATGCGACTCCTGACATAAAAAAACCCTCAGCTTTTTATGATCATAATACAGAAAGGAGACAGAGCATAACACAAAAGATCATGGATGTATGAACATGAACTATGTCACTGCAGTAACTACTCACACACACATTTCCTCAGTATTCAGCTCAGTACTACAGGTACTCCATGATCACTGCCTACAACAAACTGCAACAATGAAGCATCTCTCAGGTGAAGTAACTTTTATGAATCAACAAGGATTTGTAACAATTCTACTAGGTATAAAAATTTTGATATACAAAATCTAGGCTAGTGTCTGCTCAGAAGGAATTGAACAAAGGAGCAGGAACACTGTCACGCTACACCACCACAGAAGGGCTCCCAGTAACACCCACATGCAGCTACATACAAAGCATTTTTTTTGTTTAGGAGAAGGGGGCAAAGCAAACAAACCAAAACCCCAAACCAAGCAAACAAAAACCAAAACAGGAAAGCTTGTGATAAACGCACATTCCCTGTTTTGGCATTTCAGAGCAGATGAAATCTTTTACCATGAACTGAGATCTGTCAGATGCGTAACATCTGGAGAAAGCATGTTGGTTGTTCCTTGAAAAAGTCTCTTTGGCTGACTTTCAGTTTCCATTTCACCTAAGGAAAACAGTGCAAATCAAACTCATTTGAGTCTCTGGAACATCCACTTAATATTAGTCTATTGTAAAAGAAAGCATTTGTCCCATAATAGAGCAAGGTTGCATCTGTAACATGGTAAATGCTCTAATTCAGCCGACCAAGCACTCGG
Organism: Dromococcyx pavoninus; assembly: GCA_033558185.1. Classification (NCBI taxonomy): domain Eukaryota; kingdom Metazoa; phylum Chordata; class Aves; order Cuculiformes; family Neomorphidae; genus Dromococcyx; species Dromococcyx pavoninus. Next base: position 652,260 of record JAUMJL010000855.1, read on the forward strand.
GTAAGACATTAAGTTGATGCTCACTGCTGTTTAACCATCCAGTCCACCCTTCATCTAAGTAACAATTTAGTGGTATCTGAGGGACTACAATGATCTCAAAGACACAAAACCAGGCACTTGTTACTTAGACTACAATCAGACAAAATAAATGAACTAATCAGACAAGATAAATGAACTAATTACTGTGGCATAATTTTAAGTAAGCAGCTGAGATGAGGCAACTGACATAAGCTAAAACATGGACATTAAAATTCTTAGGGATTATGTAAAACAGGAATGCCAGCTCAGTGCAGCTTCACCCTCCCTGCATACAAATTCTGACACATAAGTAACACTCACAGAAAAGCTGAATTGAAAAAAAATTGGCATGAGCACATATTTCCACTTACTCACCCTTAGCTCAGACTATCTTCATACCTGTAATCATCTACTAACATTAAAAGATTAAACATGATGGGGAGAATTCATATAATCTATTTAGTATAATCTGCCCTGAGAATGAACTACCTCATTAACAGCTTCTGTACAACAGGCACATGGGAAATATCATGAACCTGCCACTAACAAGCTTAAAGAAAAAAAAGCCTCTCAGTTACAGAATATTTTGATTTTTAGTTTTGCAACAAAAAAATGAAATGGAAATACATTTTCTGGATTTTTACCTACACTTCATAGCAGTTGTGATGTCAGTTTGAAAAACTGACAGGGGTTAAGCATTGTAACAAACCAGTGTATATTAATACTTATGCAATAGAGTTATACTACCACTCATTTTATGAAAGACTGAACCTCCCCCAAATTTCCTATTTCCTTTAGCTCATGGGGATACACTCACTTTTTTGAAAGGAAGGAATAACAGCTTCTGTCAAGCAGAATGGGCAAAACACATTTATAAAATACTTGGTCTTATAAAAAAATGAAGAAACCCCAAACCATCAACTTAGGTAACTCCGACACTTGACATTTCATAGAGACAAACCTGCTCTGCTACAATGCATTGCACAGCCTTCCAGTATTCATTCCCTACAGCGATGAAATATTTTTCCATACGTTGCTTTCTTCCCTCCAAATAATGTGGTGTCAATTTGTTTAAAGTAAAACAACACAGTATAAATATTTATCATTGAGCTTGACGCACTTGTGTTCTATTCTTAATGCGTCTAAAATTCACAGAAAATGACAGCCAAGATAGAACTGGTATTCATGATAAAACTTGCCTCTCTCCCCTGTCAATTCAATACAAATTAGATAACATTCTTTATCTGATAGGAAAAGCAGTCCTAAAAAACAAACAGTAACTTTTCTCGAAGGCTAACTATAATTCTTCTAAAATAAAAGGACATGCTTTTGGGACAGTTAAGAATGCCCAAGTTAAAAAAAATGCAGAAAGGAAAAGCATAGCTAGAGGCTTGCTTGTAAATATCTCAATCTTACAGTTTTGCTATGGAGACTTATTCTTGGGCATAATTTGAATAACCTCAACACAGAATACTTCCAGGAAAGAATGTAGTTTTCCCCCTTCAGGAGGAAAGGGCACTGATCTATTCCATTCCTCTAAACACTCACCTTCCGAACTTTCAGAGTAAAACAAACATTCAGTACTAAGTTTAGAAGATACTGCATGATAAGCAACATTCCTGAGATGATCTGAAGGGCGTGCACCATACAGCAGTACTCTAAGGAATGCCAGGGCTTACAAATATTCATAACATTTAATTTGATGTGGAACAAAGTTTGCATCCTTCAAGCAGTAGCTGCTTTTAAAGTTTTTCATTCTTGTGTTTCAGACTAGCTACTTCATGTTGTATTCTTAAATTACAGCTGGTAATCTCCAGTTCACCGTGGACACAAGTGCATTATATTTACAGAATGACCAAAAAATACAGAAATGTATCCAGCTGCAAAACTACATTCCTATTAAAATACCTGATGATGTACATACACTCACCTTTTCTTTTAATGGGGCCAAGAACACTGGGCCTGATACAGTTGATTGGACTTTGACTCCTCCTGCTACAGAGAAAACACCAATAGGCAGGTCTATACCTAGCACCAAATCAACACAACCACATCGTATGAATCGTCCTTTAAAACTACTCCTGCATCACTGGAATGCTTAGGGAATCTAAATACATAGATTACAAAGTACCAGGTTATCTGCCACACAATGCTGTAGTAAGTTTTCTAAAGTCTTCTCCTTCTCTTAATGTGTCACAACCTCACTTCAATTCATTTCTAATTACATGTGACGTTTGATAAGCTGACAAAGTTAATAAAGTTCACTTAAAGTACCCAGGAATTTCCCCACGAGTTAACAAAATTCATTTTAAGATGACACAAGGTCCTGTAAGAGCACCCAAATAAAGCTACTGTTGATAAAGGCTGAACTTTCAAAGCATTTTTATGTGGCTATACTTCAGCTATCATAAAATCGAAGTCTCCGTTAAAGCCTTTACATCAGCTTTAACTGATCTTTGTGCTAGCCTTGCAATACAAGCCAATGGGTACCTGTTACTTGCAGATGCTACTTACTTGGAGAATCGCCTTGTTGGACTGGGAATAGGACTTGGAGGTAACCCATTACTGCTCACAAACATTTGCAATGATGGTGAAAAACATTGCTGCAGAAAGAGTCACATTAAGATGTTTCAGACTTTCCTCTTACATACTCAGGTGTTTCCCTCCACCCTCCAAAGAAAACATCATCAATTAAAGAAAAGCTCATAGCAGAATAAGGTAGAAATGATCAAACGCAACCTTAGAAGCATTAAAAACTTGCAACACATCCAAAGCTGATTAATGACCTCCTCCACCTTCCCTAGAAACAGAACCCAAACCCATCCAAACATCACATATATAGCAGCAACTGGAAACATTCAGTGTGACAGAACTCTGCAGGCTCCGAGACAGCAACCACCTGGTTCTTAGAAAACAACAAAATGTGGGTTTCGGATGGGGGCTTTTTGTTGTTGTTTGGTTGTGAAGTTACACTTCACAGTTCACATCGGTCTAAAATTCTAAAACGCTCTCCCAGTTTGGTATTTCACTTATCCTACCTTTCCTATTCCTCTTGTGGGTGAAGGTGCAGGCGAAACTGGAATGAAGTCTATTCTCTTTGGAGAGGAAGATTTCTCAGACTTGTCCAAGTCATTGTCGCTCTGTAAAGACAAGGTTTCCAACTTAACACTGGGACAGGATGTTACCTCAGAATCCAAGGCACAACCTTCTCATGGAATGTCCTTGGGTCAAATACACAAAACAACTAAACCAGATGAACTTAAGTTCTTCTTAATTTATTTTCATAGTTAATTCCTCTCTCCCTTAAATTCATCAGTTGAATGTAAAAGTAGAACTCAATAAGAAACATCTATAAAGAGATTACCAGGCTCAAGCTTTCCTCCCATGACTGGCATATCTGCATTGCTGTTTGCACTTCCCTAGAACACAAAAAATCTCATCAGTAGCTACAAAGAGGATTACTCTGACTATTTTATCATCTTGTTTCAAAACCACACCTTTCATGTGCTGTTTCTCTGTTCATTAGATCCACTCCTTCCTCCTGCAAGAAATAAATGTTATCAGTTTTTCCTTAACATTTAATTCATCGCAAGTACTCACAGTAACAGTCATGATTCAATGATTTGCAACATGAACAGCAGGAGCACTCCAGAAAGAAGAGACCGCTACCAGCCCAGCCCACTGTTTCTCGTGAACGCAACACTACTTCAAAACTGCAAAGTAGTTTAAACACAGCAAAAAGCCTTGCAAGGACGATTCCTTATTAAAATTAAGTCTTAAAAAAGACTGTTTCCTCTAGTACTTGAAAAACTCAATAGGAAAGAAACTCCCATTATGTAAGTGCTTCCTTGATATATAATACTTCTCATTCTGCTACTAAACATATAGATAAAAACTACACTTACCCTTCTGATCTGATGAAGTCTGCTACTAGGAATACGAATAGGAGACGATGACAACAACTAAAAAAAAGTGACAATCAGAAAGATTAAATCACACACCAACAGCTTGCACACCTCCTATTTACCATCACCTACATTCTTAGTGAATTAAAAATGAGCTTCACAACTACATGTGGACGAGTCAATGTTGCAAAAAGAAAACACTGACCTTCCAGAGAAAAGACCTGTTTTACCACTTACAAATTCATTATATTACTCAGCAAGCAGCACAGATCTCAGACTTGCAGGCTGACAGTACTTTGCATCTCAAATAGAGACAGGTATGTGTGCTGTTTAGATAACTGAGGTATTATAAATGAAACTACGAACACTGTGCAATTGCCTACTACCTCAAGGTGACAAACTCCTGTAACTTACCCAAGCCAGTTGGCAACTACAAACAATAAATCTCAATGTTTCAGCTCAGTTTTGAGCAACACTCCCTAAAACTTTACTTTTATTTTTACTTGCATACAATTTTATGCATCTAATTCCTCTGTAACTTTGGCTACCATCACATACGAATTGGTCAAAGTTCCCACTGAGAATGACCATGTGCCTACACTAACATCTGCTGATTTGAGGTCCAAAATTTTGGATTGTTATTTCTAAGAAATCTCATAACAGAAGATTTAGAAGTAAATGTTTATGAACAGAAGACATAGAAGAAACATATTTCAGGACTTTAAGCTCTATAGATTTTGAGAAAAGTAACACTTAATGTTCACCGCCCTCAAACAAGAAAAAAACTTTAGTGGCAAAGAATCCCGAGCTGACAAGGAAACGGTAAAAAAAAGAAATGCAACTTATTTGAAGAGTTAAACATTTGCAGCACTGCACACTACCAGAATTAAATAACAGAGGCAGAATATCATCCAGCAAGTAAGTTACTCTTCTTTAAATTATTTTCTGGCATCTGGAGTTCAGTCTTTGCAAGAAAAGAGCAGCCCTGTCAAACAAACAGGTCAATGAACACTTGTGACTCTCTCTTCTATTTTTACAAGAAATTACAACACACTTTGAGGACTTTCAGTTATGAATTTTCTCTTCCAATCCACAGTCAGGCCCAAATTAACTTTGAGACTGCGCTTAACACTGGGAATCACACACCACTTCAGCTATTGTTATCTCCTTGGGCACAAAGAGTTAAGACACCACTACTATTTCACTGCAGGTTGCAGTTAGAGATTAGAAAAACGCATATTCTGTGGCCTAGAAGCTTGCTAGGATGCTCGGTGCAAATATAAATAAAGTCTTAAATTCATTTCTCCAGCCCAATCACTTCTCGTTGAACACAGCACTACAAAAACACAAAATACTTTGAACACGACCACGATGAGCCTTGCAAGGCTGTTCGAAACGGTAAAGCAGAGCGCGCTCAAGACTCCTCACCATGCTGTGACGGCTCATGACCGTGGTGCTGTTCCTGCGAGTCCGCAACACGTATGGCTGGAAAACCTGCGAGTTGTCACTGCGGGGGGAAAAATTCTGTGAAAAACTGTGGGTCTCGCTGCTCCGCAACACCCACCGCCCTGCGGCACCGGCTCGGCTCCCCGGCGCCCGCCAGGGCCTTCCCGGCCCGCGGGGCCCGCCCTGCGCCGGGGCCCGGCCCGCGCCCACCTGAGGCCGTGGATGAGGGGCGCGCTGTTGGAGCGCCTCAGGCCGCCCCCGTCGCTCCCCGCCGGCAGCTCCAGGTCCAGCTCCATTTTCTCCTGAGCCATCGCGGCGGCCCCGGCTGCTCCCGCCCCGCCGCGCCGCCCATTCACTGCCCGCACCGGCCGCGGCCTCGCGCCCCGCCGCTGCCCCCGGCCGCCCCCACGGGCCCCGCGGCCGGGAGAGCGCCGCGGCCCCAGCAGCGCCCCATGCCGGGGGCGGCGCGGCCCGCGGACCCCTCTCCCCGCCGCTCGCGGTGCCGCCGCAGCCGGGACCGAGCGCCTCGGGCCGGGACACCCCGCGCTGCCCCCCCCCCGCGCACGCGCACACGGAACAGGGGCAGGGGCGGGGCCGAGCGCCGCGCGTGCGCCCCCCGCTCGCACCACCCACTCCCGCCTCTCCTGAGCCCCCTGATCCCGCCTCCGCCGCGCGTTCGCTCCGCGCCGCCACCCCAGAGCCCGGTAGCCCACGGGGTGGTGGGGAAGGGAGGGGCGCGCTCAGCGGCCGCTGGGGCGGGACCCGCGTTTGAAACGGCGCAATGGGCGCCCGATGGCCGCGAGCGCGGAAGGGGCGGGGCCGGTAGGGGGCGCGGCCTGGCTTGTACGGCGTTGATAGAGGAGGCGGAGCCTCGGGGAGCTGTTGGGCGCGGGTCCTTGCTCCGCGGCGGCAATGGTTGCCATAACGCCGGGTGGGCTCCTCACATCTCTGCTCCGGAACAAACAGATCCCGCTCCCTCGTAACACTGGGGCTCCAGTCCCGTTTCCAGCTCCGTTCCCTCCAGCCCCTTGATCATAAAATCATAGAATGGTTTGGGTCGGAAAGGGCCTTAAAGCCCATCCAGTTCCCTCCCCTGCCACGGGCAGAGACACCTCCCGCTGGATATGGGGGCTCAAGGCCTCCATCCAACTTAGCCTTGAACACCTCCAGGGATCGGGCAGCCACGATTTCCCTGGGCACCCCCTGCTCGATGTCATTTTTGCACCGAGGGGCCCGAACTGAACACAGGATTCAAGGCACAGGGGGCAATCGTGGCAGCTGCTCCTGCCCCCGCTGCTTCTCACGGGGCCATAGCGGTAGCTGTGCTCCCCTCCGGGCAGCGTGAGCAGCCTCGCAGCCCTCCTCGCAGTTATTTTCGCTCACTCCAGCAGCCTTTCAAAGATGGAAAACACACCACAATTTCAACGCATAATGAGAACACGAGCCTCTGCCCTGCCTTCAGAATCCTGGCAGACAGTGAGGGGTACTCGTTCTCAGCTGTGTTTAGGATTTGGAGGGAGCTTTCCATTCCAAAGGGTCAAAAGAGATACTGAAGTTTATGCTCCCTGATTTTTATTTTCCAATAACAGTCCTAATAACAGTCACCACACGCTCCTTGGCCTCGTGCACACATACAGGGAGACCCCGAGGGCAGCCGGAGTCCTGGTTTTCTTTGCCACCCGGCTTGAATCCAGTCAGGGAGTGCGAGCCTGGTGCCGCTGCTCCAGACAAAAATCTTAGCCATGACAATCACTGTTAAGTGTATATCAGCTGTTTGAAGCCTTCTGAGAGAAAAGGCGTGTGACAACAGTCTCTGTTCATTGGCTGTAGAAGGGCCATCTATGCCTGTGTTCCTTGCTAAGTATTGGTCAAAGGAAAACCAGGACTTTTAATTCTTTACAGGAGCTTAGCAGGGCTGTGACTTTTCTATCTGAATGTTTCTCTCCAGCTGCCACAGAAGCACCTGAACCTCCAGGTTCTGGAGCGCGTCCAGAGGAGGGGACGGGGCTGGAGCCCCAGTGTTATGAGAAGCGGCTGAGGGACCGGAGCTGTTTGTTCCCGAGCAGAAGTGCGAGGAGCCCACCCAGCGATGTGGCCGCCGCCGGGCCGTAACCCGCCCCCGGTAGGCCACGCCCCCTCCAGCCAACGCCCGCGCGAGGCTAAATCCCGCCCCCTCGCGGCCATCGGGCGTCCATTGAGCCGTTTCAAACGCAGGCCCCGTCCCGCCGGCCGCTCAGCGCGCCCCGCCCCTCCTTCCTCCGCGGGCCGCTGGGCTCTGGAGCGGCGGTCCTGGGTCGGTGCGCAGGAGAGGCGGGTGCGGGTGGTGCGAGCGGGAGGCGCACGCGCGGCGCTCGGCCCCGCCCCTGTTCCGTGTGCGCGTGCGCGGGGGGCGGTGTGGGTGTCCCGGCCCGAGGCGCTCGGTCCCGGCTGCGGCGGCACCGCGAGCGGCGGGGAGAGGGGTCCGCGGGCCGCGCCGCCCCCGGCATGGGGCGCTGCTGGGGCCGCGGCGCTCGCCCGGCCGCGGGGCCCGTGGGGGCGGCCGGGGGCAACGGCGGGGCGCGAGGCCGCGGCCGGTGCGGGCAGTGAATGGGCGGCGCGACGGGGCGGGAGCAGCCGGGGCCGCCGCGATGGCTCAGGAGAAAATGGAGTTGGACCTGGAGCTGCCGGCGGGGAGCGACGGGGGCGGCCTGAGGCGCTCCAACAGCGCGCCCCTCATCCACGGTCTCAGGTGAGCGCGGGCCGGGCCGCGGGAGGGGGGCGCGTCCGGTCGCTCCTCACAGCGAAGCCGCGTGGGGGGTTTGGGGCGCCTCCCGGGCGGACTCCCCCATGGGGAGGGAGTGAGACCTTAGAGCGGCCTTTCAGGACCTGAAGGGGCTACAGGAAAGCTGATGAGGGGCTTTTTACAAGGGCTAGTAGTGATAGGACGAGGGGGGAGGGCTTTAAATTGGAAGGGGGAAGATTTAGATTGGACTTTCGGAAGAAATTCTATATGGTGAGGGTGGTGAGACACTGGCACAGGTAGCCCTAGAATGTCGTGGGTGCCCCGTTTCTGGAAGTGATAGCGTTATTGGGAGCAGCCCTGCAGAGAAGGACTCGAGGAGCTGATTGATGAGAAGGTCAGTGTGAGCCGGCAATGTGCGCTCACAGCCCAGAAGGACAGCCGTGTCTTGGGCTGCATCAGAAGTGTGGCCAGTAGGCTGAGGGAGGGGATTCTGGTCCTCTGCTCTGCTCTCGTGAGACCCCACCTGGAGTCCCATGTCCGGTTCTGAAATCCCCAGCATAAGGAGGATATGGACGTGCTGGAGTGGATCCAGAGCAGGCCATGAAGATGATCAGAGGGCTGGGGCACCTCTGCTATGATGACAGGCTGAGAGAGTTGGACTTTTCAGCCTGGAGAAGGCTCTAGGGAAACCAAATAGCGACCTTCCAGTACCTGAAGGGCCTACAGGAAAGCTGGGGAGGTACTTTTAACAAGGGGGAACGGCTTTAAACCGGAAGGGGGAAGATTTAGATTAGACATTAGGATGAAATTCTTCACGCTGATGGTGGTGAGACAGTGATACAGGTTGCCCAGGGAGGTCATGAATGCCCACTCCTTGGAAGTGTTCAAAGCCGGGTTGGATGGGCTTTAAGGTCCCTTCCAACTCAAACCATTCCATGATTAAGCTCACCCTGTAGAACAGAGTGATGCCAGAGCACGCAGGCAAGGGTATGCAGCTTTGTTAAACCACTTTCCTTGTCTCCATCAGGGTCTGCCGTGTGTTGTGTAGCAGACAGGGTACAGCATCAAGGCTGTGGATGCTGCTGTAGATAACGCAGCAATCTCTGTCACCTCAGCAGTGGCTCAGATTTGACAAGGAGGAATCACTATGCTGTGTGTGATTGCAGCAGTAAACACCTTCAGAATAATCTGGTGAATTCAGTAAAGAAAGTCATTCCATGGGACCTTGAAAGCTGCATGTTTTACAATTTGTGTAAAACAATGTGTCAGCTGTTCTGGAGTTTTTCTGAATGACTGTCATTAGTGTACAATACTGGGAGAAACACAAGGAGTTGTGCAGGCAATTTTGCTTGGATGTTGCCATCAGCCTGTGGCAGGTGGTATTTGTGAGGGGTGTGGGATGATTGCCATGTGTTCCAGGTCTGGGTCTCTTCAGCTGCCAGGGAAGAGCAGTCTCAGGTTAGGGACAGCTCTCAGATATTCGTGGTCATGGTTTTGTGTTTGGGTAAGTTTGTAACTCGGACTGTTATTTCTTACCTGCTCTGAGCTGTCATGGAATAGGGAGATGCCCTTATCTGCTACATGGTGTGGCTGCCACCCAACTTCCGTGTTCTGCCATTAGTAGTATGACTGCAGTTTGGGAGAGCAGATTAATAGTAAACTTTATAAGAGACAGCATAACACATGAGAAGTACTTACTGTTTCTTTTATTTAAACTTCACCTTCCCATAAGGAACAAGATATCAAGTGATGCATAAGTCTCATAGTCTTTTGTACCAAAATGGTACATTACAGTTCAGGGGAAATACTAATTCTTGCCTATTCAGTCATCATTTAATGTTAAGTAAACATAGTTGTGATTCTTTTATATAATCATAATGAAACAGCTATCAGTTTGCATTTCCATGGAGTGTGGAAACTTTGTCAATGGCAGCTGTTTCCTGAGCAGGTAAATTATGTAACTGAGATGATACTCTTAATTATTTCAGGCTCTTATAAGTTGTTTCTTACAAACTGTGAAACCCTTGATTCTTCAAAACAAAAAAGCATAACCATGCTGTAAACAAATTATTTTTTTCATAGCCTGGGCAGATAAAAGGGTGAGCCTGAGCTCCTGCTTTAAAATTGTGCATACACTGTACATAAGGTATTTATACAAATTAAACTGAGATGCCATTAAACTAATTTGAGGTGGTTGCAGTGGTTTGCCTGTTAGGGGTTTTCCAGCAGAAAACTTTTTGCAAGGTCGCAGCTCTTGGCAAGAAACTTAATTTTTTTCCCAGAATGGCTTTGTTGAGTAAACTGAAACAAAGCTTTTGCTCTCAAACAGCTTGGTTTTTCTACTCTGCCTCTTATTTTGACTTTTTCATTAACAGATTTATTAATGAGCTTGGAGAATGGGTTGCTGTAGGCCACAAAGCATTTTGAAGTGGAATATTTTAGATTGTTCAAGTTACCTTTCACAGAATGTTTGACTCATTTTCATGTCAAATAAAATCGATTTTTAATGGCAACTGTAAGGATTTTCTGTGAAAGCTAAGTCTGAGATCTGAACAGCTCTGGTGTTTGTGCAAGGGAGATTAGAGAGGATATTTGTAGGGTTTTTTTTCTTTCCCTCTCTTCTAGTTAGCATTGAATCTTGGACTCAGCCTATAATAATGTGTTACGGAATGATTCCAACCTATTCTCTTAAATCACACCCTGGATTTCAGGACCTACTGTTTGTCTTTTGTTTGTTTGCTCACCAACCAGTGCGCTTACACTGAAAATGAGTTGTGGCTGTTGGCCTTAGCCAGTAAATCTCATCTCTAGCCATCGTGTCATGGACCCCTTAAATTACTGCTGTTCCACCTCCTGTCAAATGGCAACTGTTTGAAATCTGGTGTGTCTAAACTGAGTTAAACTTCTTTAAAAATTCATATCTGGTCATTTGTACTCTATGCTTTACAGAAAGAGAGTCAATGCATTCTTCACAGTGAAAAGCATGGTGCTTATGCCAATTGCTAGTGCTTATTTTTAATTGCAGCTAGATAAAAGCTGTCTAAAACGTATGTGTCTGCTGCGTTTTAAACTGGAGGAGTCTGGGTTTTGATGTGCCTTTATGCATTATGTATATCAACCTTTAGAACAAGGTAATGCTATTGGCCAGACTAGTTTTAAGAATTTTCACTTGTATAGTGCTTTTGTTTATCCCAGGTTGGCAGCTGAAACAAAAAGATACAGCCCAGTGACTGCTTGTAATTTGGATCTAACTGCAATCTTGTATTTGGATCTCTTTGTGCAGCTCCTTGGTGATTTTTAGGCGTGGGGATTGCAGGGTTGTGGCTCAGTTTTTATTCAAGTGACCATAAAAACTTCATTTCTGCAGTCTTGCTCATTAAATACTGATCAGTGGCTGTTGATAAACACTAGTGACCAGAGAAACTAAAGTTGCCCTGAGAAAGGAGCTCATTTTGCATCAAATAGCTAGTGCTGCATTATTTAAATGGCTGCACTGCTTCCTGGCTGCAAACATGATTGCAGTCAAAGGTCTTTAGGGCTTTAAAAACTGATTTTACTGTATGTCTAATTTAAACTATCCTGGGGAAAAAAGTTCAGAACTTCTTAAATGTTTGTGGTGCTAAGATTTATCAAGCTGCTGTGGTTTTGTGTTCTGTTTTATCTATGGCATTGAAGCTGGTTTCAGTTACTGGTTACATGCTATTTATAAATTTGTTCTGTTGAAGCAATGTGCAGCCGTTCCAAACATCATATATTCCCACGGAAATGATCAGTCAGCAATTTTTCAGTTATTCTGAAGACTAAATTTGATTAATCAAAATCATTAATTGAAGTAGCTGGGACTTGGGCAAAGCAATTTGATTTCCACTCTGCCAACAATCTAAGAGAGTTCTTACAGACCTGTCTCTCAAGCGCTTTGTCTTGAAATGACAGTATTTGAAACTGAGCTTATATTAAGAGGTACTTTTTGATAGGAAGGAAATGGCTTTTGCATTTGACAAGTGTTTCTTTTCACAGCGATAATTCACAGGTGTTCCAGGCTAATGTTTTGCGAACCCGCAGGAACAGTACCACAGTTATGAATCGTCATAGTCTGGTAAGAAAACTGTTAGACCAACCACATTAGGTCCAAAGCAGAAGTGTGCAAATAGGATTAAAGAAGAAAATGAGATTGTAGTCTGTGAAACTAACGTCACATGTTTTCAGAAACAGGGCTTTAGACCGTAACATTAACACACTGTAGCTATAGTGAAATGTTATTTATAGACCATTTGGCCTTGGAGAGTACTTATTTTTTATTGTGATCATAACTTTATAAAACGCAAACAGATGTTCTAAGATAGAGTAGCAAAGTTCACAAGGAGTTACACAGACGTATTGTTTAGCATGCTGATTTTAAAAAGGAAGGTGTGGTAATGTTCTTATCTTAATTTGTCTTTTATGTAGTAATGACAGAATAGATTGTATAATCAATACCTGATATAACAAGATGTAACTGTCGGCTAGAATATGAATCTCGAGACTTTGTGGAGAATGATTCCATATCTTAGAGATGTTCATTTGTGATTTCAGCTCCTATTATTTTACCTCATAAATTTTTAAGGGACATCTTAGGGTACATTTGTTTATACTTGTGGTCAGACAAAAGGAGAAACTAAGGTGAAAGCTCAGTTTATTGTGTTTGATTCTTGAAGATCCTCAATTGTTGGACAAAAAAAAATGTTAATTTAGGGTGCATGGCTGGGAACTTCCTGGGAAGCAGGAGATTGTTCACTTATGGGCTGGGCTCTCTGGCTACCCCTGGTAGTTGTTGCTGTCTTCTGGACTGAACTAGTGTTTCCATCTTCATGGAATGTTCTTAACCCTTCACCTCACTTGAAGTTTATTAAGAAGCACCCTGAAATTTAACTTTCTTCTTCACCCCTAGCTGACCAGATAGATGGTGATGAAATAGAGTTGAAACTTTACTTATGATGAAAATCAAGTGCTCTGTTGACTGCCTTGTCCACTTCTAAATATTTCTTTGAACTATGGTCTGGTCTATGGTTCTGTTGAAGATGGTTGGCAGGATGGAATTGGAAAGAGACATTATCTCATCCTTCTATTGTCTTTAAGCGGGATCATCCATAGATGCATGATTTAGTGAAAGTAGTTAAACTTTCAGCATTAAAGATTCTAAGCAACCTCACCTGGTATTCTTGCTATAGCAAAGAAATAAGTGTAGTTTTATGATGTTAAGAGAGATTCTCAGGAGCTCAATGACATGGATGCTTGTTTCCAGTGATGACTACAGGGGCAGTGATGCCATTTTGGCTGGAGCTTAGTCTGCATTTTTCTAACACTACATGTAATTGCCAAGGAAGGGTCAACTAGACTCTGTATACACTGTTTGTTTCCTTCCAGGAGGTATCACTGGCATCTTAGTGAGTAAATGTTTTGGTGGGTTTTGTTTTATTTGTCTGGTGGGAAGCTTTTTTTTGTTGTTTAAGCAAAGCGCTTCAGTCTGGGGTTGGATGTTCTGGTACTAGTACAGCAAAAGCTGATTTAAAAAAAAAAATGTATTTTTTAAAGCTCGGTCGGTTCCTTGTTAGGGTTCAGTGAGTGGCCCCAGAAACGCTTGTGTTGGCAGAAGACAGAGGGCAGTGGAAGGGCAGAGGTGCTGGGGCAGGTCACTTATTTGGCTGTGCTGCCTGCTAGACTGGTACTGCTTAAACTTAACTTTCCGTGAAAAAAACCTGTCTGGCATATCAGAGAAAGGAGGAAAGGAAAGGTATTTCTCTTCAGTCTAATAGTTTGTGATGGTTTTTGTTAAGCTTTGTGGTCTCTTAAAGCATTTGGGATTTGAGCAGCATAATTTTAACAAATGTAGTCTGCTTTATGAAGTGTCCTTTGAAAGTGACTGAGGTTTCTTTTCACAAGAATTAAATTGAAGGACTCTGAACAGGGAAAATGTGTGTTTTAAGCATTGACAAAGCAAGGATCGTGACTTGCTGGAGATTGGTGTTGGATCCTCAGAGTTCGTGGGTTTAGGTGGAGCATTAGGTCATGCAGAGGAATGCTGAACTGTCTTGTTGTAGTTTTTATTTTATGCTGCAAACCACTGGTTTTGTATATATTCAGTTAATGCCAGACTTTAAAGTATGTGGATCGCAGTCATCAAATTAGAATATAATGAGTGGAACAATTACATTTCTGCTGTGGAGTGACAGAGTGAATAGGCAGGAATGTACTATTGTCCAGATCTTTTTTTCTGTGTGAGAATCAAGGTCAACTCAAGATCCACATTGACTGGTATAGCTTGGAGGAGTGTTTGTTAGCTGCACAAGATTTTGGGGAGCACAGTGTAACAGTAAAGCTGTCCTAAACTGGACTTCAGAAGTAACAAAACAAAACGTTACAGTTGTTAGGCTCTAGTAGTAATTATAATGATTACACATTTAGTGTCCTCTGTGTGAGACTCTTTGGTGAGAAAAAGGGGTGATGCCTTGGTGTTTGTTTTTTTACAGGGAGGATTCTGGCTATAGGAAGCATTAATGGTCTGATAATTTACCATAACCTTTTGTGTAAAGACAGCAAAATCTTTGTATTCTCCATGTTTGTTAATTCTCCAACTTTAGCTTGAAGAGCTCTAGTAATGTTTGTGAAGGGGATGAAGCCTCATACTGTGTAAGGTATATAAACAGCTATAATACAAACCTTACTTGCTGAATACACATCCATTTTAAAATGGATCCTGTGTTTTTTGGAGGAGTTGTCAGCTTACAGAGAAGTAGTTAATTAAACCTCTATTCAAAGATTTAGCTTTGGATTTTTGACCCCTGAATGGGTTATGACAGAAGTCAACTGAGGGTCAGACATTTGAGGGATGGGAAATATATGAAAGGAAAATATATTATGAGAAAACAATCACTTTCAATTACTTGGGTTTGAGTGTGCAGTTTTAGATCATAGTATTGCAGTGAGGTCTTGATGCAAAACTGACAAAATTAACAGAAGACTGTTTTTAGTGACATCATCTCCAATTTCTCCTGAATGGGTGAAGCTCTGGAGAAACCACACAGAAGGTATTTAACTCTTTGTTAGCCTTCTAGTAGCAGATTTTTCCACCTGTTGAAGTGCTCATTTATAGGCAGACAACAACCCAGAAACCTTTATGCACATTGTGTTGGTTTAGGTTTCTTTCTAAAGGATCTATTGGGAGACTTTTGGATCACTTAAATGAAAGTATTTATGCAACCATATATATATATTAAAGGTGGCAGCATGCTGGTTAAAAGCAGCTTCCTTCTGTAGAGAAGGCTGAGGGTTCCAGTTGCTTGGAAATGAAGTGAAAGGCAGGGGGATACTAATTAGCCTCTGTGGGCATACAAAGTAGTATGAGAGGGAAATATGTATTATGATCTTGCAAGTAATCAATGTACTGAAAATATTACAAATGGTTTGGGGCTTTTTGAAATTAATTCTTTTTAGTTTGAGGTAGCACGGTAGAGTGGTTACTAACATTCCTGCACCTTTCCCTCGATTCTCCTGTAGTTTCTAAGTGTGAATCAGTTGTATGGGGCTTTGTTTTGCAGTTTGTGCCATCATCTCCTATCCGTATTCCCAGCAGCCGTCTTCATCAAATCAAACAGGTAAACACAGATTCTAATTTATTTTGAATTTTCTGTAGGTGTTTTTTTTTGCAGTTAATGTGTGATGTCCTTCAAATGACTGTGGATTTTACTTAGAAACTGTGGTACTGAGTCTGCTACGGTCTATCACTTCAAGGTGTTTTCAAAAATAAAAGCTGTATCTTGCCTGCAAAGTTCTAAATTTCATAAAGCAAAAGGCATCTTGTAGTGAGAAGATTGAGTGGAAAGAGAAATCTTAAAAAGGACATTTGAGAAAGGAAACCCTAAGGGTGAAATTTCACTGAGTTTTTGGCAGCAGTGCTAGCATAAATATTCAGGGCCAATAACAAAGTGTTCTTAACTTCTGTTGGCACAAAACTTTTGTGCTGCCAGAAAATGAACTGGATAAGGAAGCACTCTGGCTAAAAAATAGTTTGGATTTTTCTGGCTGGGCTATGTTTCAACTCTATGATGATTTTCTTATCCAGATCACTGCATCTGCGCAGTCACAGCGTGAGCGGAGGGGGAAGGGTGCGAGAGCAAACACTTGGGAAGGGAGGGGAGTGTGTAGCAAATATCTGAGTAGGCTTAAATAGCACTGCTACCAAACAACAGACCGCAGTCTAAGGACTCATGTTTTAAAATCAACAAGCTCAGACTCTTGTGGCTCCTCCATTTTATATGTTGACTTTTTGACAGCCAAATGTTTATAAAATTGACTTGAAGATGCTTGATTTTTTTTTTTTAGCTTGCTGGTTTTCAGTGGGTAGGCTTGATTTTTGCAGGGTGAAAAGCTAAGGAAACAGTTCAGTGCTTTGGACAACATTTTCAGAGTATGATGTCTGTAGCGATGGAAAGAACTTCTGCTTCCCACCTCAGATAGTTCAGGTGCATGCATGGTAATCCCAAAGAAAATAACCACTTGCTATCAATACATGAATTACTGACTTAAAGAGACTGCAGCACTGAGGTCAGTTGTAAAACTGTTTTTATCAACATAAAAAAGCTTAGAGCTAATATATAATATATTAGCTTAGAGCTAATATATAAATGTGATGAAAGTAAGGAAATTAACTACTGTGGCTCTGCTATATTACATGAAGTTTGATAATTCAGTTTCTTGGAAAATACTTACATTCGTACTTGTTCTGTACAATGACATTTCCTAATTTGTGTTTGCTCATTAAATTCACAAATTCATGTCCTGTATACTTAGTGGCACAGGTGAGAACCTGTGTGATCCGCTCTGGTCTCTTTCAAATCTTAGCAAATAATCACACAGTTGAGCTATATTAGTAAGACGCTTTTTACTTATGAAGATTGTGAGGATGTTTAGTTAAACTTTTATTCTTGAGCTGGACTCAGGGAATCTACTGCTCACTCAGCAGACTGGACAGTATTCAGTTGGTTTTAAGCAAGGGTGTGTACCTAAGTTTGTACTTGAACTCGGTATTAACATTTAGTTTAATTTTACACCTTTGATCCAAAAAGCTGCTTGAGAAAGAACCACTTCCCACAAGTGCTTCTTATGTGGTGGTCTCTCTTGCTACATCTCTTTCCCATCTTCTCCCCCTCATTCCTTTTCGTGTAGGGAGAGCTTAAGGTTATTATTACTTAACTGAGCTGAAATAAATTTTCCGCATACCGAAGTGAATGAAATGAACTTCTCTGATTTGCTGTAACAAAACCTTTTTTTTCCTCCCCTCTTAATTTTTCATCTGCTAATCTTTTAGGAAGAAGGAATGAATTTGATGAACAGAGAAACAGTACGTGAAAGGTAAGCATTAAGGCAAACTAGAATATCTAATGCAGTCTTGTATGGGCCTGTGACAATACATTTCTTTTCTTCTTTATAGAGAAGTGCAAGTAGCAATGCAGATGAGTCACTCATGGGAGGAGAGCTTGAGCCTGGTAATGCATTCATGCTTTAATTTGTGTTTCTATTATCAGTATCAGGACACTAGAGACTTTTTCATGGCAACATTTTCTTTTGTAGTTTGACCTACAGTTAAGGTGTCAGTATAGTACTGCTTTTGATCAGCAATTTTTCACATAGCAAGGCATAAAATTATCAGCTGTTCAAGAATACACGTGAGTTCCTTGGGCCGCTATGTCTGCGTGTGTAAATTTTCTATTTTCTTTCATGTTCTGATACTCACCATGTGATACTTAAGGCTTGATCGTTGTTTGTTTTTTTTTAAACAAAAGCTCATAAAAGGCTATCTAAAAATTAGGAATATGATGGAGAATAACTTTGGAATCTCACTCAATTCCACACCAATCAGTCCCTTTCATGTTAAGGTACTTGCTCATTAGATCAATCATATGTACTATCTACAGAGCGACAATGATTTTGAAAAATCATCATCACCAAAGCAAGTAGACTTTGTCCCAGTTTCTCCAGCTCCTTCACCTACCAGAGGAATAGGAAAGGTGAGCAAAAAATAGTAATAATGGGTTTGTCTTGAGTAGTGCTAAATAAATTCAACCAAATTATTAGCAGATTAAGCCACCTGCTCCTTTCTACCTCAACTGCACACAAGAAACCAGAGAGCAAACAAAAAAAACTGTGAAACCCCAAACCTGAAAGTACCAGCTAGCAGTTGCACTTCTTGTGGATGTGGATTTCTTTTAAGTGTTCAACCGTTAATCTGGGTTTAATAAACCTTTTTTTTTATTTGTCTTCCTCTTGGAATAAGAGGAGGGCGTGTACATCCTTATTTTATAAACCGTAGTCTGTTTAACCAGTTTGTGGTGAAATAAATCCTTCTCAACTTGCATGTATTCTGTACGAAATGGAATCTGTCCGGGTTTTAGGTTTTTTTTTCTCAGTTACAACAAGCGGAATCTCGTTATACCCAGCCATGTCAGCTGGTTGCATAAATTGACTGTGGGTTGCTTATTTATCCATGATAGGGATTGGTTGTTACCATTGGAACTGGATGATCATTAAGGTCCCTTCCAGCCCAAACTGTTCTATGATTCTACATGAGTGTGACACAGTGTTTACATGTGACTAACACAAACTGTTTTGCTCTCAGCAATGCTTCTCACCATCTTTGCAAAGTCTGGTGAGTAGCAGTGGTTTACCTCCCAGTCCCAGCCCAAGTCCAACGAGGCGGTTTTCAAGGTAAGTGCCAGATCATATCAGTAGTAGAAAATTGGCATAGTTTGTTCACAGTAGGCTTTTGAAATACCACCGTTTGTTGTACACAGTTGATTTCTGATCACAAACACAACTTCATATATTAATGTAAACTTTGGATTTTACAGTGTTCTAAAATATTTGTTAAAATCCTCACTTAGAAAAGTGAGCTGCATTGTGGCATCTGTCTTCTCAGAGTGTACTGCTCTTAATCACATCTCAAATAATCAAATTGAATTCTAAGGGGAGAAAACCCCCAAACAAACAGGTTTAGGGTTTGTTACCAATTCTGGTTTTAGTTCTATTGGATGTTGTTTTGAGTGCTGTGGGCATACAGTTACATTTTATTGGGCCCTAACAATTCAGTGAAGTACTGCTGCCAACCCAGATCTAGTCAATGCTTATATGTGAGCTTCTAGGCTGCCCCAGCTGTGAAACAGTGTGATTAACTCTGTTAAGGTCTGTGCTTCCTGATCTGTCTTAAGAAAAGAAAAAAACAAAGTTATTTTGAATAAGCTGCGTTAGTGTCTATTTTGTCAGTGTTTTCCACCTAGTAGTTTATCTGAATATCTCTTGATTTTTCTTTAACATGTTTTCAGACTTCCTTTATTAATGGTGATGTCAGTATAGTATGTGCCTTCTTTTATCAGGAGAAGCCAAAGTCCAATTAACTGCATTCGACCAAGTGTTCTTGGGTCAATAAAAAGAAAAGGTACAGTATTTGGTTTTGGTTAACATAATAGGCCAACTTGTTAATTTTATAATAATTCATATAGCAATCTTCATTGTTCTGTTCATTTGGCTGATGCTTCAAAGAGTAACTACAGATAGAAGGTATTACAGATGACCAAATAAATGGTATTGTCTGTGGGGATAAATCAAATTGTTAAATTAGTTTTTACTGCTCCATAAAACTATTAGTTGTTCTCTTCAGATGCCTCTCTTTTGCTCTAGTCATATTGATGCAGAAAGAAACTAATGTAACCTGCTTAACAAAACAAGAAATACAACTCTTTCTATATTTATCTTAACAAACAGAAAATTTTGAAAGTCCTACCTAACTGAAGCGCATTGGTACTGTAGATTGTTTTTTATATCTTTGTGCTCCACCTTTGTAACAAACACCTCTGGCTCTGAGACAGCTTTTGAAATACTTTTATCTCTCGTTGTGTATATCCATCCTCTCTTCTTCGAGTGCGTTTGGAAATCAAAGTCAATATATTAAGTTTAGTGATAATCACAGGCCTTGTTTTTATTGATTGCAAGAGGAAAACAAGCTTTCCTTATTCTGAGTTTCTCTGCTTTGGTGGAGCTACTCAGTGTACTGACAGCAAAATAAACTGAAACAATATTTTTCACTACTGAAGAATAAATATGTGATATCCAAACATCAGTTCATAACTCACTAAACTTTCTTGAAACTTGGACTAAAATGTTGCCAAGAAATAGACGGTCTTTAAATTTTCAGAATTGAACTTCCTTGCTTTGCCTGTAAAATAATAATCTGTTGGAACAAGTTTGAACCTCTGTTCTGTTTGCTCTGTAGAATTACATTGAAGGTAGGTTTTAGCTTATGTGAGTAGTAATTTTTTTATCACTCCTTATCTCTTACAAAGGTGTAACAGAGATGGAAGATCATCCCAAAAGGTTATTCCAAGGAACCACCAACATGCTTACCCCTGAGCTTTCCCATCAGGTGGACCTTGGGGGATGGTAAACGCTCTGCTATTTATTGTATTGATTTTATCAGAAGCACAGCAAGTCTTTTTCATCTAGCAATGCTCATGTTTGAAGTTGCTTTTTTATTATTGTTAGTAGTACTACAGACTTTCTGTAATGAAATTATCACAGGAAATGGGCAGTAATATTCACTACAGTTTTACAGTTTCGAAGACTGATTGCTAGAATTCTTCACTTATATGAAAACTGAGTGTGTTTGGGAAAAGACACCTCATGGCTGTTGATCTTTGGAGCCTGCTTTTAAGTTGCAATCAAAAGTTAATGCTAATGCTTCTGGGTGGACTGGGGTTTTTCTTCTTTGGTTTTTTTTTCCTTGCTGTTGGTCACATATGAAAATCAGTCTGTG
Organism: Dromococcyx pavoninus; assembly: GCA_033558185.1. Taxonomy (NCBI): domain Eukaryota; kingdom Metazoa; phylum Chordata; class Aves; order Cuculiformes; family Neomorphidae; genus Dromococcyx; species Dromococcyx pavoninus. The sequence goes on from JAUMJL010000855.1 coordinate 673,192, forward strand.
TGACCCTCCCTGCTGGGAAGAAATTAAGTGCTACATAAAAATTTGTAAGGACTTGAAAGAGCAAGGATTTTCGTTTAGTATGTTAGACTTCAGTCAGTAATACATGGGGTGTGCCCCCACAGCTATCGAGGTAGGGTTTTTCACAGTACCCTTGTCCTTTTTGCCTCTCAGCTAACATACACAGCTGTGCAAAAGTTTGGAGCCCATTGCAGCTGCAGTAATCAAATAGGTATTTTAAAGATACTTATATACCTTTTTGGAGCACACTGTTCATTGAAGGCGTAGCTGTGCAGGTTCAGTTGTGGCATCTTGATATAGGAAATGGTAATTTTTGAAAATGCTTTGATGCTATCACTGATACTAGATCACCTATAGATATAATTGTGTCCTGTGAAACATGTAGTGAATGGTACAACTGAGGTATGTACAGTTTTTCATTGGCTCTCCTGGATATGTGCTGGCCCAGGACCTTGTAGGAGACGGAGTAAAGCTGGCAACAGATTTCTCTGCCTGATGCTTTTCATCTGTAGGCCATTGGTGGGAGAGTTAAAAGAGGAGGAAATTTGCAGAACTTTATCTCTCTGGAAGTGCCTGTGAGGTGTGTAGTTGCAGATTTATTTGAAATCATAGGACTTATTGTTCCTTCTAAGATGTGCATTTGTTATAGTGAATAGAAGCTAGTATTTGAAACTTAGCAGAGAGAGAACCTCATCTCTCCTATCTTGATGTTACTGTTTTCAGTCTGTCGTCACATGCTCTTGATGACAACAGAAACAGCGCAGGCTCTTCCTGTGACTCACCAGCTGAAGTCGGCACCAGCACAGACTCTCCAGACTCACTTTCTGACTCCAGATCCTCATTTTTACCAGTAGATCTTACAGCTAAGTTACCTATTAATTGAGAAGCAGAAGTCTGCTAATGGACACCAAGAAACAGGCTGGAAGTCTGCTAATGGACACCAAGAAACAGGCTGGATATCAGTAAGACTTCGTTGTGTGTAACTGATTCTGTTCCTCATAGGAACTTCCAGAAATGTCATTATTTCTAGAAAATTTCCAGAACAGTTCCTTGGGGAGGAATTCATGTTTCTAGTGATTTGTATGACATTTACTAAAATACAGTAAGCATTTGAATTGCAAATGTATTTGATGCTAACATCAGTAAGCAAGCTGTGACCTACAGTGGGTATCATCTTGTTGGTGTAAGTTACAAATACTGCGTGTACGCTCTGCTTGTGCAAGACTCGGCTTTCCATCAGCCAGCAGTGTCCTTTCTAGTAAATCGTGGTGCTTATGTGGTAACAGGTAACTTTCACTTTTGTCCTCAGTCAGAAACCAGTGAAGCAGCCTATGGATTTGTTTTATTGCCTGAGTGTTAGATATTTATGTTTTTTGTTCTTCATATCAAAGAGCAAATATTAGGGCTGGGGAATGGATTCTTGTGTTCTATTCAGATTGGCTGTTAATCAGTTCTGTGTTCTAGTAGATGTCAAAAGAAGAAGTTGGTGAACTGTCAAATTTATATGTTGGATTTTATTCATGATCATGGCTGCTGTTATAACTAACTCCAAATTAGGTGTGGAACATTCTTCTGGGGTTTTGTATGATTGTTTTTTACTTTTCTTCCCCATTTGGGTAATGTGTTAGAGTGGTAGATGCTCTACTAAAGGCCTTTTAATAGTGAAAAATAGTAATAATGTTTGGAACAAAACATTAAATCCTAAGGACTTAATATTTAGTACTTAAGAAGTGCATTATTTTAACAAACAGTATTCGTCCTCATGTGACTTGTTGGACAAATACAGTGAGAAATCTTGAATGCTTTTCACAGGCTGAGGTGATCAAACACGTTTGGTCTGTGTTCAGTCTCCTGATGTCACTTCCTCAACAAACGGCATCAAGTTGTTCGTGCTGTTGAAAACTTCACTTGCTGATCAGAAGCCTAGAATTTGGTAATGTGAGCTGTTTCAGGATTCTTGTTCTATGTTTGAAACTCTGAAATTCCCCAATCAGGGGGAAAAATCTGCAAACCCCACCAGAGAGCTCTTTCAGTGTTTCCGTTGGCAACCTCATTTTGGTTGTTGACTCCTGTTACACAGCTGAACTTCCCCAGGTGGGTCCCTGTTTGTGCACGTCTGTGTGTCTGTACTCTGTGTTTCCAAACCTCTCCAGAGAGGTTAATGATGAAGCAAAAAGTTTTTTTTTTTAAACACTAAATCCCTGTGTAATTAAATACAAAAAGTGTGGAAGCTCCCTAAAACTGGAGTAATTCCGCTGTAAAACATTCACATGGATGAAGCTTTGATTGACAGCAGCCATCAAAATTAGAAATGGACTTGGAGTGCAAAGACCTGGTGACCTGAGGACCAGCAACTGGTTTCTGTGTGTCCTTACTGTAGAAAGGAAATAGAATGTATTTAATAGTTTTACTTGGTTCAAATAAGATACAACATAGTTTACTTCTGATTTCATTCCTCTTAAATTATTGTAATAGTCAACTTCCTGATTGCAGCTCCTTCTTAAACTCAGACTGCCCTTCATCCCTCTGGCAGATGGACAACCTTGTTTATAGTGTCTGTTTGCTCTGTCTGATAGGGCAGAGTTTGGTTTCGCAATGTCGGGTATGTGCCAAAGAGTTGCTGTGCGTTCACTCTCGTGCAGTGAGGGCAAGACTTTTTTTAATATTTCTTATTTCTTAAGAATGAACATCCTGGTTGTCTCTTCCAGTCTTTTTAAAAAGATGCATCAGTAGAAGGGTTTAACAGCTGTGTGTGGGTCAACTTGTCTCTTTGCTGTTGAATATTTATGCTATTTTTCAAATAAGTGCCAATAAATGGAAAAACAAATGTTTTGCTGTTTGTGCACTTTGTTAAAGGGGTGACTGGATTCTTCTCCTGTGGAGAAGGACTTAGGGTTGCTGGTGGATAAAAAGCTGGACATGAGCCAGCAATGTGTGTTCACAGCCCAGAAAGCCAGCAGTGTCCTGGGCTGCATCCAAAGAAGTGTGGCCAGGAGGGCGAGGGAGGGGAATGAGCCCCTCTACTCTGCTCTGGTGAAACCCCATCTGGATTCCTGTGTCCAGTTCTGAAATCCTCAGCACAGGACAGATATAGATGTGTTGGAATGGGTCCAGAGGAGGCCACAGAGATGGTCAGAGGGCTGGAGCCTCTCTGCTATGAGGGCAGGCTAAGAGAGCTGGGGTTGTTCAGCGTGGAGAAAAGGCTCCAGGACCTTAGAGCAGCCTCCCAGTACCTGAAGGGACTCCAGGAAAGCTGGGGAGAGGCTCTTTATCAGGGAGTGCAGGGATAGGATGAGGGGGAATGGTTTTAAATTAAGAGAGGGGAGATTTAGACTGGATATAAGGAAGAAATTTTTACACTGAGGGTGGTGAAGTACTGGCACAGTTTGCCCAGAGGGGTGGTGGAGACCTCATCCCTGGAAACATTCAAAGTCAAGTTCGATGGGGCTCTGAGCAGCCTGATTGAGTTAAAGATGTCCCTGTTCCTGCAGGGGAGTTGGACTGGATGACCTGTAACAGTCCCTTCCAACCCAAACCACTCTAATATTCTATGAAATGGGTGGATTTCTTGTCTCAGGGTGTATTGGACATGTTATGATACCCAAGTATATATTATTACAAATAAACTTTTTTATTCTGCTATGCTCTGGTTTTATTCTGCATGCAGCTGGTTCTCCAGGATTCTGCCTCTCCTCTCGAATGGCACAGTTTCAAAATCACACTTGTCATTGGCACTTGGTTGGTCTGGTTGAAGACTATCCCGTAGGATTTGTTGGCAGTTAAATTGGGTCTTGGGCCAATGTGTCATCTTTGACAACTGGTAGGTGTTTTTCTTCCTTCCACCTTCTCCAGAATGACGTAGTTGCTGAGGGAACATTGGTAACCGTGCCAGTGCTCGGGGGACTGTATTTTTGGAATGAGCGCTTCGGTCGTTACTGCATTTAGCAGAGGAATGGATACTCCACACTGGAAGAGAGATGCCAGGAAAAATGAGCCTGGGCATCAGCCAGATTGAATTGCAAGGGTCTTCTCTGTGTTGTCAGCTAACCTGAATGCTCAAGTGAACAGCTGCCCACAGTCCTCCTGAGATTAGTACAGGAACTTAATCCCAAATTCCTTCTTTTCACCTTCTGAAAACTGGAGTGTAAATGATCACCAACCTGTGCAAATAAAACAGATCTCAAGTCTTGTATTGGTGAACTAAGATAATTCCATTTATCAATGTGTTTATTGTGGTTCCAGTGTCAGTGTGCGAGTCCAGCCCTGCCACTGTGAGATTATTTGCTGGTGAAGTGAGTGAAGGCAGCAGTGACCTCTGGAGCTCCAGGAGCTGACTTCCAGCTTGAGAACAACTTGTGCATTTCTCAGCAGCAGTTGCTTCAGAGGTGTTCACTTTATGCTGTTGTGTTTTTGTGTATATTGGAGTCGTAACTCATTTGCTTAAAATGGAGAGTTTCAGGAGTCATCATTAAAATGTGAGAGCTCTCCATATCCTCTTTTAAGCAACCTTTCTTATCACCAACTGGCAGATGGAGTTTAAGTTGATATCTCATCTCCTGGAAGCACCAAACTGAAATATTTGTAAATGCAATTGAATGTTTACAGCTACAGTACAACAATTAAAACCTTATCAATCCAAAGAGGAGTGCTTGGCTGGCAAGAATCCTTTTCAATAACTGGATGCAAAAATTGTCACCACCCTTTTTGATTTGGTGTTTCCTAAGAGTGTATCTGGGATGGTTCTTCTACCTCTTAACAGTAGAGTCTTCCCATTTCTCTATATTTGATAGGAGCATCCTTGTTTGAGAAACTTGAGACCAGTTGAGAGCCAGCTGAGGTCTTGGTCAGGAGATGCCTTTCCTCGTTGACAGGGGACTCCAAGCAGGCAGCTACCCTACATCTAAAAGACCCAGGCCCTGTGTGTGCACTGGAAGGGAGAGATTGCTTCCCCTGGTGGGGTTTTGCAGCAGAAGTATGAGAGGAGGGGAAAAAAAAAAGACGCCACTGAAAGAGTAACCTTGTTTGACTTTCAGTGTTTGGCTGGGGAGCAGACATTTCAGAGGGGGGAGGAGCTGGGAGTGTTTAAAGCAAAGCCAAACACAGCCTCTTCATGCCTATGTGCTGGTTCTTCTGTCTCTCACGGAACTGGAGAGACTTCCCCCTTCCCAGGAAGATTCCTCAGACAAGTCTGGCATTTATGAAAATTAAAATTCTTCTAATAGTTTAGCTTCTTCTTTTATTTGCTTTGTAAGAGCCTTATGAATGCTTTTAATTTGAGACTTCCTTCTATGATTAATAATGCCATGTAAATGTTTACCTTTTGCGGGATGTCACCTTAGGTAGGAAGAGCTGCACAAGTGGGAGGAGGTTTTGCCGAAGGTACCAATCTATGGTCTCATGACTCTAAAGGTTCCCATGATTACTTTTTCCCTTGGTGTGGAGAAAAATTGAAACCATGATTTCCCTATCATGCACTGGTTTTTATGGCACAGAAACAGTGTACTCTGGCTTTCAAGCCAGACGAAATCCAGCTGCGTGGCATCAAAATTGCTGCAAGAAACTTCCTGCTAAAAATAAATCAAAATCCTTTCATTTTAAGTGCATTCCTTTAAGCAGTAGGTTTTGATTATGGCGATTCATGGCAGATTCCTGAGGGAAAGGCACTAATGGGTTTGCTGATGTTGATGGAACATGGAGTTCCAGAGCATCACTGCAGAGTTTTATTTGGTGGTTTTATTGTTTGTCGAAACATTTGCTCCTTTATGCCTTCATGTCTGTACTTCAGGCCACCTGCATAGCTGCAGTTTGCTGGAGAAGAATACTTGAGCTCTTCTCTCTGGTGGCAAATGACAGGACCTGAGAGAATGGCAGGAAGATGTGCCAGTGGAGGTTTATGTTGGATATTAGGAAAGGTTCTTCACCCACAGGATGATGGAGCACTGGAACAGCTCCCCAGGGAAGCAGTCACAGCCTGACAATATTGCAGAAGCATCTGGCAAATGCCCTCAGACACATGGTGTGAATGTTGGGGTTGTGCTGTGCAGGGACAGGAGTTGGACTCGGTGACCCAGTGGGTCCCTTCCAGCTCAGGTCATTCTATGATTCTGTGATTCACGTTATTATTGTAAATTGTATTTTGCTGTTGTAAGTTGTATTGTTAATTCCTCTTTTTTAAACTGTAAACATGGATTCAAGCTTGATTACAGACTTTTGGTTCTTTTATTCCATGTGTTTGATATTCATTTCTTTTTGTTCCTTCTTGGTATCTCTCATTCTGTGAGGATTGGGATGCCTGCAGGGCAGTGTCTGAATCGCTGCTCCACCGCAGCTGTGTTGTGGGGAGCCCCTGCTCAGGTGAGCCTTCCTCCTGGCCTTTTTCCTCACCATCAGGAGATCATCTGCTGCTTTGATTTTGCTGCTGTAGTCATGGTTGTGCTCTTGCTTGAACCATTCCTCTGCAGAGTCTCTGCTGTTCCAAAGAGCAGCAGTGATCACTGCACCTGCCTGTAATTCCACTGTATCATCGCTGGCTGTGGAGCTTTGCAAAGTTTCAAGCACTGATCGGTGTTGGCTACCGTGGGTTATCTAAACAGTGAAATAGTGAACAGTAGAGAGCCTCTGCAGGGATGTGTTCTATAGAAGATAAAAATGAGTGTATCCCCCTACTCGGTGTTAGTTGTAACTCGGAGTGTTGTCTGCCTGTGCTCACACCTCCAATATGTATTTTTTGAGGATACGCAGGTTCTTGAAGCTTCTTTCCTGTGCACAAGGAAGTCAGACCCTGTCAGCAGCGCTGTTAGCTCTGGATGTGTCTCCTACAGCTCTAATGAGAGATGGTGCCTTCTCCAGCACTGCCATGAGGAGGCGATTACCCTGTTTCACAGGGATGTAGGTGAGAACCTGTTTTGTGGGTCTCAGCCCCTCTCTCTGCACGGAGCTCTGCAGAGATATCGAATACCAGCGTCACACAGGCCCGCGTGCTTTGTGTCGCTCTCTGTTCCTTTAACGCTTCTTTTTCCATCCAGGAGGGTCAGAGAGCAAAGCACCTGCACTTGCTCTGCCCCAAGAACTTGACCTCCCTCCTGGCAGTGAGGATGAGTTCAGGTTTGGTTTGCTGTGTTTGTTTTTTTTTAAAGAAAAAGCTTGGTCCCTCATTTTGAGGTTGTCCTGGGTCACTGTGGGCCCTGTGAAACAGCACTCAGCACCTGAGAATTTTCTTCCTGTAAACAGAGTATTCTTGGATCTGGCTAAGGGGCTGGGGCAGGTTCCCTCCAGCTGTCGTGCCCTACCAGCGGGACGCATTGCCAGTGCAAGTAAGGCTTAAACATGAGATTCTTCTGACAAATGAAAGGGGTGCTGGAACTTGGCATTTAGAAGGAAGCTGTTACAAGGAAAGTCAGGTCTCTTAAATATACATTGACTAACAATGACTAAAATATGGTGATTTATTGCCAAGTCTATCTTGCAGCCTCTTTCCAGTTTAGGCTTGTTGGTTATGAGACACTGGTGACCATAAAATGAAATAATGTATGACTTGAGTTTGATAATCTTTAGTGAGTTGATTCCAGGATGGATTTCTCTGCTTTGTTGTTGAAGGCAGGGCTCTGAGCATGTGCTTCTCCTGGAGTGGCTGCAAAGGCCACTGTTAAGCTGGTTAAAGATGAGCAGTGACTGTTGCCATCTGACAGCACGCTCGGTTATCTTCTCTTCCTGGGAAGCGTCAGCAGCAGCATTTCCCTTTGCAGGGACTGGATCTGCTTCCAGGTGATCTCCACGTGAGGCTGCTCCACCCGTCTGCTCTCCAGCGGTTCCATCAGTTGTGATCCGTGGTGAAATGAACCCATTATCTGAAAGCCCTGTCTGTCCCTGGAGCTCTGAAGCAGTTACACAGGGCCTATTGTTCTGAGCAGTCTGTGATTCACTCCTTTAGAGGAAATAGGGATGTCTGAGGATGTTCTGATCCAGGCAAGTGTGAACACCCAGGGATTGTGCACCAAGCCTGCAGGTGCCAGGGGTGACACTAACGAGTGGGATCTCGGTAAGCACCCTCATCTCCTGCCCACTGCTATTTGCGATAGCGGTGCCTTAGCAAGTGCACCATAAACAGGGGGGTTTCTTCTGAGGGATGATCTCAAAGCCCTCCCACCCGTCTGCGCAAAATACTTTCCCGTTTCAAGGAAATGACTGTTTTGTTTGTGTTGAGTCAGGAATGGGAAATGACGTGAACACTTAACTGGTTTCCCTGGTGTTTTTAAGAGGAGGCATACACACTGTCTCAGGTCTTCTTTCCAAAGGCATTCAGTGTTTTTCATAACCCTATTATTTATGTACTAGGAGTGTGTACATGCATATGTATTTATTTATCTGTTTCAGAAAACATCCTATAAACCTTGTGCATCCATCTAGTAAAATTTCCCTGCTGTCTCCCTCTGGCCATGCTGTGACAGGTGTCAATACATTCCCCCTCATGGTGCTGAACTGAAACTGTCCTCGAGCCTTGTTTTCCCAGTGGTGGAGTAAGTCTGTGATGATACAGTGCACTGTGATCTCCCTCAAGTAGAAAGAAGTCAAAATTCACATTTGTCACATCTGTTTTGCCCAAGCACCACTTTTATCTGCTGAGTTACACTGTGAATTTAATTTTTTTTATCTGCTCCTTGCTTGCCCTTGAAAAAGAAATAGTCCAACGTCACAGTCATTTTAGTGGCTGATAACTTTTTGTTACTGATTTCTTTGGTCACAGATGTTTTTCTAAACCAATTGTGTCTCTTTAAATTCTGTGAAAACAAATGTTGGGGCTCTGTGGCTATGTTGTCCTGTACCCTCCCTCCCCCCCCCTCCTGCCTGCACTGTCCTGCAGGGCAAAGGCGGCAGCAGGTGCCAAGACTTGGCTACAGTGACTCCCGAGGTCCTGCACGTGGGATTCTCTCTCTGCTCTTCTGCAAGTGCCTGGCAAAGCACCACCCTGGCCTATGACTGGAACTCAAGGTTATTGAGAGGAAAAAAAGGTTTGGTTTTCTAATCAGCTCAGACATTTAACATGTGGTCTTTGTGTGACGTCCTGTCGCCCTTGCCCACATAAAGATGTCGGTATCACAAGATGCAGGAACCAGGCTAATGCACGGCACTTCTATCTCCTGAACTTCTGTTCAATTCCTCACAGAGCAGCAGGTCAAACCACCTCATGAAAATCAGACTTAACAGCAGAGGTATTAAGAATATTCTTAACAGCGAAGCTGCAAGAATGCATTCCCAGAGCAGCAGGGACGTGCTGTGACCCAAACCCGCTCTCGGTGCGTGGAGGCCAGCGCAGTGGCTGCAGCACCAGCTCCGCAGGCAGCAACCTTTCCTTTCCAAATTAACATTAATGTCTGACTTTTCTTTATCATCTGACGCTGATAGATAACACAATCCCAGTTCTTCTGAGAGTCAAACTAAAGTAACATTTTATTGCCCTTAAAGACTTGTATTATATATAAGAAAAAATGTACAGTGATTAACAACTTCCTTAAATTCACCCTTTCTCTCTTTTTTCTTTTTTAAGCAACACTGTTCTCTTCATGGTTTCTTTGTACTTCCATGCATACGCAGGAATGTGACCCACAACATGCAGGAGGAAAGGTTTAATTTCCAAAACATTTTTGACACAGATCAGAGCATGTGCTATCAACTTCTTATAAACACAGATCGTGTGAATCAAAACCAGTAATAATGGCCCTCCAGGAGAAATGTATTTGAACTTGATATCTTAGCAATGCAACATCAAACAGAGGGAAATACTCATCATACGAAACAAGATAAATGGTCACCTCATATAAAACTGGAATTGGAGCAGGAGTTTCTGATACAAAAGAAATTCCCTGCAGTAGCTGTGGGGGGCAGGGATGGTGTGGAGGACCACGCCTTTGTTGCTATACTTGGTTTGGTTGCTAAAACAGAAAAAACACAGAATTTTATATTAGTGTGCAGTGTGAGTTGAGCTTTTGTTAACACCACTTGATCACCACAGTGCATGCATCCCTACGAAATGCAAGGATCTGAGTACAGAACTTGTTTTTATTGTCTACAATCATGATACAAAATGGCTGTCGCAGAAATTCTTTCCCCAGGTAAGAAAATGAGCGCTCAATGATGTATTGGTAAGGATGAAATAAGGAATTGGAGAATTTCTTCTTCACCTAAAATTCATGGTTTATTTCATAGTTTCACTGATGGAATTCTTTAATTTTCTTCACCACGTAGTCACGACTTTCATTCTCCTGGTATAGATACAAAAGTGCCAGGCATGAGCCTCAGCATGTACAACCACGAACCAAATGAATGTTTTACATAAGACAGTTTGCTTTTATAGTGATCACACACTGATGTGAACATAGACTAAAAATAACAAATGTTGCTTTAATAAGGATTTTTTACAGTAGGCGTAGATATAAAAGTTTTTAAAATTATTTTCACAGGTATCACTGAACATTTCATAGCTGTCTGTTACAGAAGCACTGAAAAGTGCTTTGAGTCTTTCATTTATTATACAGTTAAAATATATTACACTTCTGAAGGTATCTTAAATCACTGAACGGTTTTGCTAGCATCTTAATGAGCCAAATGGGAGTAAAAGGCAGTCCACATTCATGATGTGAATATACAGTAAGGTGTTTGACATCCTATTAACTCATTGCTCATGTTCTCAAAATAACCATGGTGATGAGACCTGAAAAGACAAGAATTAACAACTCAATGCTATAATTCAACTGATTAAATCATATAAAATAAAGAAAAGACAGCTTGCCCTGTCACAGGCCATAAAATAAGGTCAAAGTGCATAAATACATCCAGAATGAATTTATATATTCCCTTCACTTAAATATTAGAAGTGTTGCTCCAAATTTTGATGTAGTCAAATCATGTGTAAAGAAATTACACTGAAGTGCAGTACATCGAGTAATAAAACATCAAAGAAAATATAAATACTCCAGACAATTATCAGGAAAATCTTAACATCAAGATTTTGACTTCAGTACGTGTAACACGAGCACACACCCCACCAGTTTTCAGCAGGGCTGGTTATGGGCAGTGGAATTCAAACGCTGAATCATCAGCAAGGCAGATTAGCCAAGGGCTCCAAGACATTTTTGTTTCCACTCTGTGCAGAATAACTGATCAAAGACTAGTTTTAGACAAAGATGTTAAGCTTTCTTGTCAGTCTGCATAGGGAGCTTTCTGCAGGCTCTTTGTTGTCACCGCTAAAGAGGAAAGGGAAAAAAAGACTCACTCTGGTAGGGGTTAAAAACAATTAAAAACAGATGAAAGCAGGAAATGTGGGGCTAATAAACCCACTCCTGACACACTGAGAAGTTCACTTTAATTATGTGCTGATCCAGGAAAAAGTACAAGTCTGCAAGTTCTTATCCATGAGTTATACTACCCGAAGCAGAGAGGCATTTGGAAAAACATCAGGGCTCCCTGAATTCCAACCTTACATAACACCAAAATAGTAATTTATCAGTTCTTACACAATCTGACTTTCTTGCAGGCTCCGATGATGTTAATTTAATAGCCTTTCACTGCAGACCTTGGATAGAACCTACAGATCTCACAGATAAGGAAATTTCTGAGACTATTTTGCTATCCTGCCACTACAGACTGATTTAACTTATAAAGATTTTGAAGACAGAAGCATGACAGAACAGAGCTGTAATGCTGCCTTCCATTAAATAAATTTATTAAATAAATTTATCCATTAAAGAAGAATTACAGTTCAGGTATTTCTTAAGGTCTATATTAGCTTAGACAATCAGCACTACCAGAACTGCTGTCAGCCTTGGCTTGGCTTATCTAAATCATCACAGAGTAGTAACAGAGGCTTCTGGAAGGTGCTACAGGACAGCCTATACCACTTGTATGGGGGGACTTTCAGGCAAGAGAGTTTAACTCATTTCTGCTTAGCAAATACTTCTCAAATGTCATATAGCCCAGCTGGTTTGGTACTAACCTCCCTTTCCAATTAAAAGCTACACAATCCAGTTGTACTTTGTTGTGAATAAAGTGCTTTCATCTTAAGAGCAATCAGCTTTCCAGATGAGCAAGAACTGCACATGGAAGACTTTTCATTAACACTAAAAACACTACTACCAAAGGAATCAACACCTGTAAGAACCTCAGAGTGAATCTAGGAACAGGGTTTGTTGCAGATGTATGAAGTCAAATGGTTCAATACTAGAGTTGGCACCAGCAGAAACTGGGGGAATTGAAAAAAAAACCAGAGATAAAAACAGAACAAGGATTACTACAAAGTCCTGATCTGAAAATACATCACCATCAGCTCAAAGAGCAAAAAGTGAGTTTTCAAACCTTTTCAGCAGACCGATTTGCATATCAGCTGCGTGTGTATTACCCATCAAGAACTGGCATCTTTTCCCATCACTACCTCACCTCTAGCTATCAGTTTGAAGCTGCCTAGCTCGTTTCCTTTAAATCCTCATTTTTGCCAGGTACTGAGACAGGAGAATTTGGTTTAGTGTGACTGTTCTTCAAATCTGAAATAGTTATAGAAAAATAGTCATAAATGAAATGTGCAACTCATCTGTGCATGCTAATTTAGGAGCAAGGTACAAATCAGGAGGCACTGTGGACGGTAGTGGTCTCTTAGGAAGGGTTTGCAAAAACCTTATTTCTACACAGTTCAGCTGCTTATCAACAGGCAGTGAACGGAGCCTTTCAGACCAGCTCATACATAAAATGACAGAAGAGATCTAGGTTCTGCAATAGAGTAACTTTCTCTTTCAGTGTAAGAATAAGAAATAGCACATTCTATTCACTTTTGTTGGCAAATGACTACAGTTGGCCAGTTATCACATGAAGGCAAAATTAACATGTAGGGGCCTGTATATAATAAATATCAACTAAAATCTGTTCTCAAATACTTACAGCAACTAACTTAGCCTGCTATCACCATGGCTGCAAGTCAAAATACAAGTGGGGATGCAAACTAAATGTAATGTGGTGCTTTGTCTCCATCAAGTTTCCTAAAGCCGCTGGCAAACACAGGAGACATTTCCCAAATCACAGAAGTTGCAAGAAAACATTTCCCAAATCCAAAATACTTACCTAAAACATAAGCAGCTACTAACTTTTGATTCACACTTAAGTGGAGGTAGAGAGGCACCAGGGAATCCATTTCCCCCAATGTAGGTAGCATTAGTGCTGCGATACACACTATTCCTAGGAAGACTGTTAGTAAACTCGGTCCCGATGAGGCAGTTCTGTTTTCTGAAAAATAAGATTGTGCCAAATGTAAGGAATATCTACCCAATGCAAATGTTAAATAAGCTGCAAAAATTTCTGCAGTACATTGGAGCTGCAATATCCTGAGATCTTCTTTTCCATTCCAGTTTGGAGGGTGTGGAAAACAACTCTTAAACCCACCCTCCGAAACCCTCCGCATTTTTGCAGTGGAGAAGGCTGCTCTCTGTTCTGATCCTGAAACTTGTTTTCATAGCACTTCCCAAACTCCTCCCCCTTCTGGAGGCTCAGAGCCTGCCAGGACCAGTCACTATATACACACACTCTCATGACAGCGGGATATTTCAGCAACACTTGAGGTTTCACCATGCATCCTGACTCCATTCCCTGACATGTTCCTTCAGTGATCAGTAATCACCGAAGTAAACACCTAAAGGAGCTGCACAGGCAAGTACACCTCCAGAACAAAACTTGACTACAGCAAGAGCACAGATTCGTGGCCCAGATGAGTTCCCTTTACAGTGTCACAGTATCACAAGGTTGGAAAGGACCTCTGAAATCATCAAGTCCAACCTATAACCCAACACTAACACCAACCATCATCTAAACCATGGCACTCAGTGCCACATCCAGTCTCCCCTTAAAGACCTCCAGGGTCGGCGACTCCACCACCTCCCTGGGCAACGCATTCCAATGGCCGATCACCCTTTCAGTGAAGAACTTCTTCCTCACATCAAGCCTAAACTTTCCCTGACGAAGCTTGAGTCCATGCCCTCTAGTTGCCCTTGCCAGAACCAGTTTAATGTGCCACAAATTAGTATGATTTGAAACTTACTTTAAAAAAACCCAACACTGTAAGTGAACAATTCTGACAGCCCAGATCACCAGAACAAAGACGTGCAAACTACAGAAGAACAGTCCTTCCAATTCTCTACTGTGCTGCAGTTTAACAGCTGGAAACCTACTCAAAAGCACACTGTGCAACCTTTAAAAAGAGCTTTTAACACCTCAGCTGAATACCTCTAACAAATTCTTGAGACCCATTAGAAATTAGCCAGTGTTTTATCAAGTATTTCTGTCCTCAAGGTGACCATCAATGTGTCCCCCGTTTTAACTCCATCAATCTGTTATTATAAAAGCATAAAATCAAAGGTTGGGAAAGACCTCTAAGATCATCCAGTCCAACTGCCAACCCGACGCAACCGTGCCTACTAAACCATTATTCCTAGGTTGCAGGTTATACACAATGACTGTAGATGCTCTGGTTATTATTCTTCTCTCAGCAAGCAATAGAATTCAGTCAATAAGGTTTTTTAACAGAGAAATATCATTTGGATTCAGACCATTTGGATTTTTCAGGGTGGTTCAAACCCGCTGCACTAGAAGAACTTATCACAGTAACATTTTGTTCTATGAGCCCAGAGATGCTGTAGGTTTACTTTAGCTGTGTATCTTCCTCCTACCCACCTCGAGGTTTTTTTTTAGTAAAAGGTGTTTCACCAGCCAACAAACTGTGTAGAAATAGTGAAACAATTTAGTTTTAACAGAAGCAAGTTAATCTATTGATTTTTGTTCTTGTCATGAAAAATAAAGCAGTGACAAAAATATTACAGTATAAACCAGTAAAAGTTAAGTCAAGAATCAGATTAGATTTAGTTCCAGTAAAACTCAATACTTTTCATATCTCCCCCTACCACTTCAATTTAACTGTTCAGTCCAGGATTTGCCCAAGACTGTTGATTCACCTCCTCACGTACAAAACATGCAGAGTTTCCAGCTAACAACTGTGCTTTTCTGTACTTGGGAAACAGACAACAGAGATGGCACAGAACAAGGAGCACTTCAGAAAATGTTTTGGCAATATTTCCTGCTCATCAGGAAATGGAGGATTAAGGGTTTGGAACAAACTCAGGAGAGGCATATGTTCTGAAAGAGCCCAGGGGAAAAAACAACTACCAGCCTTTCCCAGATAAATTCCTATTGGCAGTAACAGAACTTCTGCACCAGAGGAATATAGAACGTACTCCCCAAAGTATGACATGTAAATATGGGGCAGCAAAGGGTCTGGATTAATTGGGACAGCATAAGCAGAACAGCCATAGTTTGGGCTCTTGGGCACTATCACCCCCTGGTAACAAACACTGCAGTCCTACAGGTAAGTAAAAGGAATTATTTTCAAATGTATTTCAGTCTAGTCTTTCTCACCACTTGAGCTGTTCGTAACTGATTCAGAAGACAGGAGAGGTAAATGATTTCAGCTACCTGGTTGACACAACGTCTGCTCAAAAAATACGCTTTCTGCCAGGTGTTCTTTTATTCGTTTTTCCTCCTCTTCCTTTTGTTGTTGTTGTTCCTTTGCAGATGGAAGCAGAGTAGCAATAATCTCCTTTTTCCCTAATGCTTTCCTCTGGCTCTGCTCAGACACTTGTAGACGGAATTTATCTATCACACCATAGTAAGATGCTCGAACATCTCTATGACGAATCACACTGCAGAGAAAAACAACATTTTCAAACAGAGGAACTAATAAAAAACATGTCTCCTGTGGAATTACATCCCGATGTTTCCTCTCTTTCCCTTACCCAGAAACTGCAATAGTCCAGATCCCCACTCCCTCCCCATCACTCAATGTTCTTGTAAACTTGATCTTGCCTTCTCTCTCCCCTCATGTGTGCTCTGGTTCCCAAATATATCTGCTCCAACTGGCTGGCCAAAAGAACAGTTAATTCTTGAACTTAAGCACACCTTTGCCTCAGCCTGAGACTTTGCTGCCAATTTCCATCAAACACCAATTACCTGAAAGATGCCTCCTCCTTTATCAAAGTCTTTTGATGCTGGGCAATGATTTTAAAAGGCATGGGGGGTCAGGAGTGGTCAGGGAAGGAAAGAAGAGCAGGACTTCCAAATGTTTGGACAGGGGGTGGCAAGTATTAGGCTTTTTCACAAAACTCAAAGCTTTACAATTATACTTTCTCAAAAGCAAGATTCATTCTCTCTACCAGCAAGTCAGCTTGCTGTAATGGGATTTTCAAAATTAGCAGCTCACCCTCAACAGCACATACAGTAAAAATGACAGCTATGTATCTACATAAACATTTCTCATCTGTCCTGCAGTGAGTAAATCTGAATCTCAATAGCAGAGCTCTGCGCTGTCAGAGGTTTGCTCATCAATCTGGCCACCCTGAGCACACATTGTAGCCTGCACAGAAGTGCACAATGCTGCAGGTACTCCATGAGCTCCCCAGAGCTAGTCTGGGAGTAGCTACAAAGCCACAATCACAACTGTGACTGCAGTGTAGACACCCTCTGAGTTATAGCTAGAGTCAGTTCCTGTCTGGGGAAACTTCTCACTGTCCAGTGACCACTCTGTTGCTCTACCGCTTTCAACAGGTTGACCAAGATGGCTTCAACCCTAAGACAGAGTGCTAGTTGTTGCATTCCTTCTAATTTTATGGCATTGTATATGAAAAATTGTATGTGGGACCTATAAAAGGCAGAGTTCTAAAATAACAGTGATCAAAGACAGCACTGACCTCTGAGCAGTGCTCTACTCGACTGCCTCTTCTCTGCATTTGACTCATTATGAGAATACACACCTAACACTCAAAAAGCTGTAACGTTCAGGTTTTAAAGTCCTACCAGCTCTTAGGGTTTGTATGGATTTTAATTATTTTTCCAAAACATACAACTTTGCTTGCGAAAGGCTCATCTAAGATAAGAATAGCTAATCTGACAAAAGACTCCTACATAAGTGATTTAGCTTCAAGAAGGCTGCCATCTCCCGAGGGAAGAAAAAAATACCCTACCCTTGATAATACAGGACAGTAGTCTTAAAATTGCTTCAAAAACATATCTTTGTGATAATAGATACATTAAAATGCTGCAAGAAACAGATTTTTGTGTTTCAGTCTTCATTTAAAGGAATAGTATCACATTAAGATATCTACAATCACTAACACTTCGCCAGTGTTTGTCACTGGTATCTAGACTATTTTATAAGGAAGCAAAGATGAAGTCATTCCCCAAACTCAAAGGCTGCAAGAATGTACATAGTTTTGCCTCACTTTAGAGGCAGAAGAGTGTGTTTATGACAGGCTTTCAGCACGTTGAGTGTTGGCTGGGCAACTGCCTTCACTAAAACAAAAGGACTGTCAGGGGAAAAAAAAAGCCTAATTCATACAACTCTCAGCATATCAGAACAGCAGATTCAATTCTTATTTCTTCCTTTAACATTTCCTTTCAAAATTCTGTTTCTACTCTTAGTACCATCATACTACCTACCAACCCAAACAGAATCTTTATGAAACACCGTGCTATGAGAAGAGGCATCTGCTGCCAAGCAAAGAGATGTTTTCTGCAGACCCTTATAAACAGATACATTCTCCTGCTTCTTTTTAGAGACCATTGCATAATTGGAAGCTCTGTAGAATATCTGTTTATCTGGCTAATGGCCATACATGCACAGTACTGCTCATATCCTAGCAGTAAACACTGCCCTCAGACAGCAAGCGTTGGAATGGGATGGGGGTTTTGCTGCACAAAATCCCTTTCTTGGAAAGTCTTATTTTCCTTTATTTAATAAAAGACATTTGTTTAAGATTAACCAAAAGTAATCAGGCTCATGTAAATGCCCACTAAAGGCTGGAATACCTCACTGATACACTGCTATGCTCTGACCTGCTTTATTCCATTTTTAGGATTATTGCTCCTGCCTACTGAAACTTTATAGTTCCATGTTTTCACTTCCTTTCTATTTGGCAAGTCCTTGGAATTATTCAAATTACACCTAAGGAAAACAGTCTACAGGAAAGACCCATTTGCCAGACACAGTATTATTTATCTGACAAGAGATGGATCATTCAGCAGTGGAGTTTATTGTATATAGCCATTTGTTAGCCAGAGATTCCACAAGGTGTTTACAGTTTGCAACTTTCTATTCAGAAAGCTCAGCCTGCTCTTCAACATCCTTACATGCTTTCTTGTGGCAAATTGAAATGAAAAAAGTTGTTCTATTTCAGCTAATATATCCACTGTACAGTGAATTATAGCAGCCTATAGATCCTATACATTATTGTGGTCACTTAACCAGCATCTTATTTTCTCTCTTATTGGGTTGGGACCTGACAGGAGACACAAGTAAAGGACAGAGAGAAATCTGAGAACAAGGGAGGCGGTTGAGGTGAAAGGCAGACAGAAGCACCTTTATTACACACGGCCTAGGAAAGTGTACTCAGTAGAACTGCATACTCTTTCACTTTGCCAACCTGCAAACTAACATTTCTCACAGAGAAAGCCTAACCCCAGAAGTCAGCTTTTCTTGTTATTTCTAAGAAAAAAAATACTCAGAGTAGGCTCCTATTACTACCACTGTTGGTTTACGTACTCTACTACAGGATGCACCTGCCATCATCTTATTTATGCCCAAAGACAAAATTAAATAAGGAAACATCTCCAATATTGCAATGTCCCTGCCCTAGAATAAAAGAATAGCAAAGATCAGATGGCCACAAGAATGAGATTAGGAATATTTAACATCTTTGTCCATCTTAGTTCATATTATGCATCCTGTCATTTACTACATCTTAAACAATAAAAGAAATTAAGGTAGTCAAGTGTCATATATCAGAGAAAAAAAGAAATCAACCAGCTTTTACTTACATATCAACACAGCACTGAGGCTTCACTGCACCAGTAGCATCAACCACCGCATATTTATTTGGAGTTGTACAAAGAACTGTAACAAAAAGGACAGTAGTGGTAATAAATCAAGAATCGGTACCTCACCAACTTCATCAACAGATACACATAAAGACACAAGTTTGGCTTTGTCAGAAATATGCTTTGTTACACGAATCATAATTGGACTGTTCAAGATCACCGACTAACCCTTAAATAGAACTTAACCTAAGAAACCCACCTTTGAATTTTAAGGCAAACTCATAGGGGTTATATAGAGTCAACACCTGCTTGTGTGTTGACTGGTCATCTGCATAAAATATAAGTTCTGTAGGAAAAACAAAAACAGGAAGATTTCCTTCCACTAACTCTGGCTGTCTTTTTTGTTGCTGCATTGGCACTGAATCCTCCTTGCTGCTTCTTGTGTTCTTATGATTTTGTATCCTCAGAGACTTCAGTTTTTGAATCGTTTAAGAATTCCAAAGCATTTTGGCAATTCTAAAGGAAAAAAGGGGAAAAAAAAAGAGAAAAGGCAAGAAGATTATTTCCATAAGTCTATACTAAACTGAGGCAGTAAAAATATAGAACTTGATGCTTGGTTATGAATCTGTCTTTACTTAAGTCCCTTCAAAAATATAGAAATAGGAAAAAATACTTGCATCAGATTTCCACCTATTTAACAAACTGCTACAAAATATATGGATAAGGACTCCAAGGTATCACAACTGCATTTTGTGGTCCCAGTCCACAGCTAAGGCTGCTTATCCTGGGTTTTAGCAACTCAAAGATATCCCATCCATGTCTCTGGACACTAAGACTTGAGAAAAAACAGAGCAGAGATGAGGAAACAAAGATGTAAGCTAGCAGCAGTCACCATTTAGGCAGGAATGTCTCTGCAGTGGTGACCTACTCAGAGCACTCCTGGATGAGGTGTAACTGAGGTATCCGCTCACACAGGCGCCGAGGTATGTTAAATCCCAGAGATTCAGAACGAAAGAATGGGGAACACCTTCATGCCTTGTTTAAAGTCTTGTTATAACTGCATGGTAGTTACAGGCAACGAACTGAAAAATAACTGGGATGAATAATACCAAACAGATTTGTGGTTTACTATTTGATTAAAAACTAAAGACAGGTTTTCTACCACCACTGCCTCTAACTAACGTACAACCATCATGATCCTCCCTCTGTCACCCCCACAGATTTGTTTTATTTTGAGTGACATTCCAGTACTAAAACCAGAACCCATGACCCGATCAAGCAACAATCCCAAATGCAATTCATAAAATAAAATTAAGGCCAGACTCCCAGCACACATACCATTCACCTTACACATCACAGACAGAAAACAAAACAGCTACATGTTCCCCCCCAGTATGTCATATTTTACTGTAGCTCCTATTGGTTAATTACCAAACTGAAGGCGTCCTTTAAGGTTTAATGTATAATGAAGTAGAAAATACTAAAAGAACAAGAAGTTCCTACAGAGTCATTAGCTGTAATTTCCACTTCCAATGAAGCGTTATAAAACAAGGTCCATTTGGCTCTTCTCCAGTCCAATAAACTGATTTGGTTGCACCTTAAGAAAAGTAGTTTCTGAACTTTCTAGCAGCGAACAGCCCTGGCATTATGAACCATCAAAAAGAAATGCTTGTTTGCGCATTCTAAACATCATGACGTTGATACTTCCAAGCACCAGATATGTTTCATACTTGAAACACGAGACAAGTTTAGGTGTTTACTACAGTGTATGTGTCATATCTTCAGATTTATTGGTTCCAATTCTTATTCACAAACTAAGCTTTTAAATTTATTTATTTATTTAAAATAGCAAATCATCTCTGTAGATTTTAACTTCATGGCTCTTACTGGAATGTCTTTCCCCAAGATCCAGTTTCTTTTCAGAGCACAGGTTTATTTCCACTTCACTGAAACGCTACTAATAATATTCTGAAAACAAATCCCCAATGATAGTGTTCCAAGCTGATGTTCTGCTGCCTTATTAAGAAGAGTCTAGGAAAAGGAATAGCTCTGTGAGTGGCAATTTGGGTTCCAAGTGCTTCTTAGAATTTTGGTGAATCCCTTTTGTTTCTGAAGACTTAAACTCTGGAATCACTTTGTGCAGCAGGACTAAGCATTACTTCTTGAACAACTTCATGTACCATCGAAAAGCGAGATTCACTGTTCTATTCAAATACCTTAAGGCTGAGAAGAGCTAATGTGGAAGAACTGTCAGGAACACAAAATAACTTTTTTGGAAACTTCTCATAGCCAAAATATTAAGAACTAAATGTTTATTTCCCCAAAAGTTAGCTCAATGCAGCAAGCACACCTGAGTCTTTGCTTCTCATATGTATCTATTCTGCATACATCATGTGTAACAGAAATACAAGCAATCTTTGACACTAAAAAAATGGGATTTCTTCCTAATAAATGCTTTAAACTACTGTATAACTAACAGCAAACTACTGCTAGGTATTTTAAGTGACTATATTTAATAATTTTTTTTAATGAGTATTTACAGTAATTGTTATTTTGATGCTTTAGTTTCTCATTTAAACATTTCACAGGTTTCATTCTAATTCCCAGTGTCATACCACAAGTCCAGTTTCTTCAGGTCAGCCAGCAGCAAGTATTTAGGTGTCCAAAACCCCCACAAAATCACAATATCAGTGGAGGTATTGATCATCAAGCCTGTTAACAGCCTAGTTTTTCTTGTGCGTGTGTTGAAAACAGAGTGCACAAACCTCCCAGGATTCCACAACTTGCGGGTGCAAACCCACCAATCTCAAAAAAAGTACATCATGTTACTGTTTCCTTTTCTTATTTAACTTGGCTGGATAAGACCTTAGGGCTCAAACTGGCAAAAACAAACCTGGCCAACCCAGGCCTACAGCAGACTCGTTTGCTGGCACAGCGTGTCATTGATGAAATAAGTTTCTGGATTCACAGTATCACAGTATCACAAGGTTGGAAAGGACCTCTGAGATCATCAAGTCCAACCTATAACCCAACACTAACACCAACACCAACACTAACACCAACCATCATCTAAACCATGGCACTCAGTGCCTCATCCAGTCTCCCCTTAAACACCTCCAGGGTCAGCGACTCCACCCCCTCCCTGGGCAGCGCATTCCGATGGCTAAGCAAACAATCAGCACCCTTTTTGAAGACAATAATTTTGGATTAGAAGTCAGTTTGCTGGGGTGATACCAGTAAAAGCACTTTTCCCAATGACTGTGTTATAAGCTACATACGCACTGTGGAGACTTGATGGTTCAGCATCAATAAGAGCACACCGTTCATGCAGTGCTCATCAAGAAACCATAAGGACTTTTACAGAGAAAGCCTACATCGTCAGAGCTTCTCCACACAGACGAACCCTAAAGCTCTCCTGCACAAGTTTCAGAACCTGGCTTTGCAGCTGGCTACCTGCAGCACCCCAGCTCCTTCATTCAGAGGAAAGTTGGCTGCCGCTCTTCTGCACGGCACGCTGCAGAGCAGCAGGTTCTCACCACCATCACCACATTTCTTACAGTCAAGGCTCACCGTGATAACATAAAGGTGAGCACAAACGCATTGGTACAAACCCAAGATCTGCCGTCTCAAGTCTGTGACCTCCACTGTGCTGACGGGCTTCTCTGAGTGCCGCCAGTGAACGCACCTCCTGGCAGGTGCAGGAATCTGTCAGATGTAATGCTCACTGCAGGACACAGGCCAAAGCGTAACACCTGAACAATGCCAGCTTGCTTTCCAACGCTCTTTGAAGTCCAGACAAACAATTGCCACTGATATTTCTTTTAGCACAATAACGATCTTTCCTCCCTGAAGTTACTAAATATACACTGCTGGTGTCACAATAGCATAGAGCTGCCAGCACTTCCTTTGAAATCCCTTTCTTCATAAATTTAACTTGACAGAAAAAAAAATTGAAATGTAACTTCTCTCTAGGCTTAGAAATAACAGCAATTGTGATTTGTTTTTACTTAACAAGTATCTGCTGAAAAAACAAATCAAGCGAGGAAGTTTTCTGTTCTCATTTTAACTTCCAACAGCCTCATCACCATGGCTTCTGAGTGTATCCGTTGGTTGTTTTTTTTCCCAACAATTGCAAATAACTCTATAAAATGCCACCTGGTAAACACTATATCCAGAAGATAACCCCTTTACAGTCATAGTCTACACATTCTCCTTTTCAAAACTGTCTAATTACAGTGTAATCTCTTTTGCTATATCTCATGATCTACTCTCTGTATCTACACAGTAAGCCTTTCTACTCTACACACTCAATAAAATTGGTGCCTTTTGAGCATGTATTTACAAAACTAGCCACAGACTTCTTTAAAACTCCCTCCTATATCAAACAGTGCAATTACTTTAAGCTACATGCAAAGACAGCATAAAACCTGAAGCAGATCTATTACCATTTTGTTTCTCTAAAAGTTTTTGAAGGCCTTAACATGCGCTTACGCAAAACAATGTTTAAACTACCTGCAATTATTTGGGAGAGTCATGTAATGATTGGAGCACAGATCCAGCAGCCAGGATGGCTGGATTCCATTATTGCTAACTCTGTCACTGACACTCCATGACCTTGAGCGAGCTGGTTAACCTCACCTCAATTTGCTCATCTATGGAGGCACATATTCTGCAAAGTATTTAAGTAGGTGGACAGTCATATTTGAACTGGCAGAACTACTCTAATGCTTTACAAAGCCTGGGCCAAAACAGGCTACTGTTTACCTCTTTACAGGGCGATGAGAAATGTAATTAGTAACTATCTGCAGGATGCTGCAAGATTAAATACATCTCAGAGTGTGACCTATTAGCATGGCTGACTATAACAAGCATAAATCGTGCTAACAGTAACTGCAAAACTCACTAGGACCGCAGTGTTTTTTCCCCATTTTTCAAATACTGAAAAAGTGACAGTAACTGAAAAGATGATTTAAACACATGCAGGGCAGAGTGAAATAACAGCTGTGCACTGTTTCTGATCCGTTCTACCATAGTGCTCAGAAGATTCCTATGGAAGACTTTCAAGGGCACATCTGCTCTGGTCTGGATTTTTCCCCTTTGGGGTTGCGTTGATGCACCGAACTGGATGGTTTTTAAGCGAGGGCTGCGCTCATTAGCGCTTCGTGGCCTTTCTCCTTGAGCCCTGACCAGGTTCAAGCACCCAGCTCAAATGCCCAGATGCCTCAGATTAACCGAGGAGAAGGCTCGTTCCTCGGGGAGCTCCGGGAGGAACGGCATTCCACCTGGAATCTCGGAGAGGCTACCGCGAGCTGCTACACGGCGGTAATTGCACACGCTTAATTGATCCTCTTTGTTCTCTGGTTAAACGAGCGGCCGCGATAAGGGCCGGGCGAGCCGCGCTCCAACGGCCTCTCTCCGCGGCGATAACGCGGCACTAACCCCGCACCGGGACCGTTCCCGCACACCGGGCCCCGTTCCTGCATCGGTCTCGACCCAAAACGGCCCCATTCCCGCACCGGGTTCCGACTCCGTACCGGTCCCAACAGCTCCGAACGCGTCCCCGCTCACGCCGGGACAGCCGGGCCCCGTTCCCGCATCGCCTCCCTGGCGGCAGCTTCGTTCCCGCAACGGCCCCGACCCCGCACACCGGGCCCTGAACCCCGCATCTGGTCCTACCCCCGCACACCGGGCCGCCACCGGCTCCAAAGGCTCTGAAAGCGTCCCCGCTCACCCCGGGACAGCCCGGCCCCGCACACCGGCCCCGGCCCCGCACCCAGCTCAGCCCCGGCAGGGGCCCGGCAGCGCGGCCGCCGCCCCGCACCCCTCGCGGCCGGGCCTGCCCTCGAAGGGCCCGGGGTA
Source organism: Dromococcyx pavoninus (assembly GCA_033558185.1). Classification (NCBI taxonomy): domain Eukaryota; kingdom Metazoa; phylum Chordata; class Aves; order Cuculiformes; family Neomorphidae; genus Dromococcyx; species Dromococcyx pavoninus. The sequence continues at coordinate 697,966 of JAUMJL010000855.1, forward strand.
TGCCCGGGCCCAGTGACGGGGTGCGGGGTCCGGAGCGTCTCCGCGCCCCTGCTCCCCCCAGACTCACCGCAGGGCCGGTGGCTGCGGGCTCGCGCGGCGCCCCCTTTGTGCGCCCCCCTCGCCCCCGTCACTGCGGGCGGCGCGCGCTCTGCCTGCCGGGACCGCGGCGGCCTCGCGCCCGCCCCGCGCCGCCACGTACCGCGAGAGCTCGCGGGCACCGCCCCCGGGCCGCGGCGGGGCGCGGATACCGGGCAGCAAAAGGGGGCACCCGGCAGGGCGCGGGGAATTTAGCGGCGCGGGGCCTCTCTCGTGCGGGAGGGCGTGTTTCAGGGTTAATTTATCCCCTCCGGTGGCTCTTGAGCCCCTCCCGAAGGGGCTTCCGCGAGGCCTGGGGCTGCGGCGTTCCCGGCTGCGGCTCCCGATCCCGGTTCTGGGAGCGGCTCTGGCGCTGCTCCCCCAGCCCCGGGGCAGGTAGGGGTCAGGGCTGGCGGGGGGCACGGCTGGGACTGGCACAGCTGGGACTGGCACAGCTGGTCAGGGGTCACGGCAGGTGGGGGCACAGCTGGTGGGAGTCACGGCCGGCAGGGACGTGACCGGCGGCTGATGGAATCACAGCTGGCAGGGGACACGGCTAGTGGGGGTACAGTTGGCAGGGGACGCGGCTGGTATGGGCACAGGGCTGGGTGGCGTTGGGGCATAGCTGGATGGAGCACAGCTGGATGGGGTCACGGCTGGGACTGGTGCAAGTAGTAGTGGTCGTGGCTGGCAGGGTCATGGATGCTAAGGTCAGGGCTGGTGGGTGTCACGGGTGGTAGGGAACACAGCTAGTGAGTACATGGGCACAGCTGGGACGGTCACAGCTGGTGAGGACACAGCTGGCAGGGGTCTCGGGGCTCAATGCACTGTGTCCCTCTCTGTTACCCGCGTTCTGTGCTCCTCTTATGTACTTACTGTGTTTTTATTAAACTATTTGTGGACTTAAGCTTATTTTATGCAGTACGCAATATCATCTTTCTGTGTTTTTATTCCTGACTTGAGCTTTTAACCCTGTAATAATAATAATAACAATAATAATAATAATAAATGCAGTAGCATAATCACTGCCTAAAGTCATTCCCAACTTCACAATTGTTAATGCAGCTAAATATTTTTGTTGCAAATCAGGTGAGTAATTAAGATTTATATTAAGCCATCCAGTCAGCAGGATTGCAAAATCTTTACCCATGACGAGACTTTGCCCACCAGTGAAATGAACACAGCAGCCACTGGTGTTTCACAAGAACAGCGTGAGACAATCCAGGACAGGAAGTCACATATTTTATCTATTTAAAATCATGGAAGACCTTAAATTAAAAAAACCCACAACCCTTCATTTCATAGCTCAGCTGAGATGCATGTGGTAGCCCTCATCTTTTTCCAAACACTTCCTTCTGCAGGTACCATAGTTGCTAGTGGTTCATGAGCGGTTTCAGTCTTAGAGCCACAAATTACATAATATTACAGCTAAGTTATCATATATATAAATTACAAACTTGTCAGGATTTCTGAAAATGTATGCTGTGAAAACTGGTAAATTTTTTCTTGCTTGACAAGTGTCATAGCATTTAACAAGTATAAAAATAAACTGGAATTCTTGTTTTTAAACAGACTATCAGACTATAGCCTTCAGGATACATTCAGAACATTACTGTGTTTTTACTGAGCATTCATGAAATGTAAGGTGTTTCTGATTTTGGGAACCTGTCTCAGGAGGAGCAGCAGACAAATATACTTCGGATATATTCAAATTGTTTATAAACAGAATGATCAAATTAGAAAAACCCTATAGTTTAAAATGGTTGGATTTAGAAGTACATTAATTAGCCAAACTGATATTTTCCAGGTCATCTGGCTCATTTACAAAGAAAGTTCAGAATCTTGAAAAGCAGGTTTTAAGTCTCCCTTTGTAAGTTTTCCAGGATTCAGCCTTGGGTTTACTTTCACATATTGAATAGCGTTTACATTTGCTGGCCACCTGTTGAAAATCAGAAATGCAGGTCTCCTTCCACCCATCTATCGCTGCATCTTGTGTTGAGCTTATGTTGTTATTTTAAAAGCCCTATGTTAACTCCGGTTAGACATGAAAATTACTGTCTGCGTGTGAGTAGGAGTCAGTGTTCTGTTGTCCGTGTTGCCAGTGCCTGATGCTTCAGAGAGTGCAAACGCCACATCACCGCCCTTGTGCAAGGATGTGCCCTTGAGAGAGATTATGCCCCATCCCAGACTCTGTTACAGGTACATATGTGACGTTGTTTAACCAGCAGTGATACACACAAAAATATTACAGAGCTGCTTGGTAAACTCACTGATGACGAGCTTTTTGGTTTGGGCAGTGTGCAAAGCCTGGCTTGGCACAGTCCTACTGCTCTACTGGCTGCCTTGCCAGCCAGGCTCAGTGCTTTAGGTGGATGAAAACGGTACTGAGAGGATGTATAGATGTGTGCCCACGTGTTGTGGGTAGACTCTCATCTGCCATGTGGGAGATGCAGCCTACTGTCGTGTGTGGCAGTAAACTAGAATTATCTCAGGTCTGTGGGAAGTTCCCTCTGTTATCATCAGGTTATTGTTTTTATTGGTTCATTCGCTTTTTTTGCGTCTCAGACTGCTTTATTGTGCCTGAATAATTAATTATTTTTGGGATCAGAGGTGGATTGAGGCCACAGTCCTTGTTATGACGCTGGTAGAGCAGGGAAAAGACAAGAGGAAAAAATGTGGATGAAGAAGTCAGAAATACAGATGTAAAGGAGTATAATACAGATGTAAAGGAGTATAATACAGATGTAAGATGCAGTAGAGAATCTGTGACAAGTGTGTCAGATCACTTTAAATGTGATCTGAGGTGTGAAAAAAATCTGTAGCTAATGTTTGGTCCTCTGATTTTTCACCTGGCTTAGAAACCGCTGTGAGTTACCTAACAGCACTGGCAAGTCTTCTGTTACATAAAATATTGCCTCCTTGCAGCATGAAACCTGAGACTGGAGTCTGCAGATATGGAACGCTCCTGGATGACTCTGTCATGGTTTTGGTTGCTGTGGTGATTATCCATCTGTTTATATACTTCATATGGAAGATTCTCAACTCATTTATCATGGAGAAGATTTTAAGTGGCGAGGATCGTAGCTTTATTCCTGATTCCTGTAATTTTCACACTTGATTAGCAAAAAATTCCACTTTATCTGCCCTGACATAAGGACATTGTGTAGTATTTTGATACAGATTGCATAGCACTGAGGTTCTGTATTCACCCCTAGCCCAGTATGCCTGAAACAGTGGCACATGTGTGACAGCGGTGTGTTTGGAGAGGATGACTGCAAACACTTTATGAGGGGGTAACCTTTAAGGAATCCTCTGTCTGAAGCAATTACTGTATTTTTACGAAGTCTGATAGGAAAAGAATGAGTGTGCAGGCAGGACAGAGCTGAACATTTTATATATCTGAGTCTTACCTATAACTCTTAATGCATTTAATTCTTAACAGTGAATATTCTTACTGTGATATTTTGTTTTTCTTAACAGTAGCCCTCTGTCTCCATGGCTCAGCATGGTGGATCCTCCTTGACTTTGAAGTAACTCAGGAAATTGACTGATACATCTGTATTTCCACTCATGCCCATGTTGTGTTGTTTATATCTTGCCTTTCTGTAGAAAATTATTTGTGTTTTCTTTCTAATTAATACCTATTTATAAAAAAGTCTTTATAAAGACCTTTTTTTAGAAGACTATCAAAAGAAACAAAACACTGCGTTCAAACTACCACCTTAAAGCACCATACATGTTCTGACTTATAACAGAAGCAAGAATTGCTCAACCTAAACTGTCCAAGCTGTTCTTGTAACTTTAATTCACCAGTAGAAGGGTTTTTTTCCGCTTGCCCATGTGCCAGCGCTTCCAACTCCCCCCCCCCCAGTGGCAGCCTGCTGTATTCCCATGTCTGTCACTAAGGTCTCAAACGTACCAGCCTGTATTTTTTTGTGTCAGAGGTTGGGCTGTTTGTTTTTGTGATTAATAATGTGGACCTTGGGAGCCACCTATCTAAGCACCGTTGAGGAAATATCTAGACCTCTGTTAAAATGTAATCGCTTTCAGGGCATGCCTATACAGGAGAGCAAAGGCAGCTTGGAGCTCTCTCTGCCCGTGCTCCACGCTGCCTGGATGCAAGCCAGTTCCACCTTAGAAGTCCTTCAGCTGAGCTCTCTGCCTGCACTAACGGGTCCCTGAGATGTGCCGATAGACACGGTGAGCACAGCATGTCAAAGCCATATTTGCTGCAGAGTAGATAAAATGATTTTGGGAAAATACAGCCTTAAGTGTAGCTGTCTTTAAAATACTAAATGCATCATAGAATAGAATCATAGAGTGGTTTCAACTAGAAGGGACCGTGAAGGTCATCTAGTGCAAATGTAAACAAAGGCAGGTTTCATGCATGCACTTTTTTGAGAACAAGGCCAGTGTAAGCTCTAAGTGATCATTTAGGTCCCTCTCAGGTCTTCTACTAAATGAATGTTGCCCAAAGTATGCTTGCATTACACTTCAGACAGGTGTCAGGGTTCACCTCCTTGTACCTGGTGTCTTGTGGTTCTTCACCTGGGAGCTCCTGACATAAGCTTTGCTCCATGAAGCTGTATGAAAGAAACTATAATTGAGCTTAGACATCATCGTATTTATAATGATTTATATACCTCAGAGATAGCAAACATTTAGAGTTTTATAGACAATCATCTTTATGAAGTATAGGATCTATTTCTGCATTCTCTGTAGGACCTCGCTATGGATCTCCATTGTCCTGCTCATTGGAAAGCTGCAAACCCAGCATGGGCTCTGCTTCTTTCAAGGATGTTCACATACATCTCTTATAAATAAGCAGTTACGATTGTTTCATTAGGCCTCTAGTAACATCTCTATTTAATTTTCCTTCCAAAGGTGTTTACTTCAGCATTGACACATATTTATAATGTCATCTCAGAAGTAAGAGGCTATCCTGTCAGATTTACAGCTATTATAAAATATGATGTTATCTGCATACAAATGGATGGTAGGAGCCTTACAGCTATTTCCCCTATTATTACTGCCTAAGGAAGCAATAAATATTTAACATTTACCATTGGGAAACACCTGCAGAGATTAAATTAAAACTAGATTATATTCTTATCAGTTAAATCTTTAGAGATTAACATAAAAATCATTGTTATCAAAATCTTATTAAAATCTTCACTTAATACAATCCACTTTGCACCTCCACTGCTCAAGTGTTCTACATGTGCAACTTGTGAAGTCTCTGTGCAGCCATCCAGGGGAGAGGCAGGACAGCCTCACTGACGGCTTTGCCTGAGCAAATGCCTTCACGGATGTTTAGACTTGTCTTTAAAAGCTGATTATAAGAACGATTTGCCCTTCTCTTTTCAGTCCTGGCCCCTCTCTGAAGGGCTGTCCACATTGCATGCTCTGTCTCTTGAGCGTGGCGCCGAGGCGTGCTCCAGGCTCCCCCATGGAATTCTGCTAGGAATTATTCTGGAAACCACTTATCCTTCCTGCTGAACTTGTTCCTTATGATGGTCAGCAGGACAAAGACAACAGATTTAAAGAAGGCAAGGAGTGGAGTACAAGAAACTGTTGTTGCTGCTGAGCAGATGGTCTGGTGCGTAGTTCGCTGTTCTCGTTTGGGCTGAAGCTGGACCAATTCTCTGACTTTCCAGCTGAGCCTCTGCTGAGCAACTGTAGTTTCTGAAAAGTACAAACAGGTTCAGAGAGTCGGTGCCTCTGGAAGTGACAACACCTGAGAGTTACCACCAGAGTAACCCGGCACTGGTGTGCAGAGACTCTGCTCACACGGATTCCTGCGTAAATCAAGGCCACCCCAGAGTTGGTGGGAAGAGAGCAGGGAGGGCAGACAGGACAGGTGACCGATGAGTATTCCATGACGTACATGTCATGCGAAGTATAAAGCTTAGGGATCACAAGGGCAAAGCCTTCTTCTTCAAAGACTGATGTGCAGTGAGGACCTCGTCTGCCTGTCTGCTTTTGTTCCCAATCCACATGTTTGTCCAAGCCTTTCCTTGCACCTTCCCTGCAGCATCAGTGGTGACACATTGTCCTGGGGAAGTTTGAATTAGTTTTGTACGCTTGTACATATTTTATTGTTTTCTTACTGATTTTATTTTCCTTTTTATTATTGTTTCATTAAAGCTGTTTTGGTTTTAGTTTCCAACCCACAAGCGTGTGCCTCTCTCTCATTTCCTTTTCCCTGTTCCCTGTGGAGGGAATTGGGATCACAGCTGCCCAGTTTAGCTGCTCACCGAATCCTGGACATTGGTACATGGCAAACGCACTGCAGAAAAGAGAGAGCTGGGAGGCGAGAGGGTAGGAGTTGACCTCTGACCTGGAAATTCAAAAAGCTTCTGGATTTGGCCTTTGCTGCCGCCAATGACTGAGAAGTTTACAGTGCAAATAACCCACGTGAACTGGCTTGAAGGGAATCATAGAATCATAGAATTGCCTGGTTGGAAAAGACCCTTCAGATCATCAAGTCCAACTGTACCTCTCCACTGCTAAAACAGATCCCTGAGAAACTCATCTACCTGGCTTTTGAAAACCTCTAGGGATGGTGACTCCACCACCTCCCTGGGCACTCTCTGCAAGTGCCTGAGAACGCTTTCAGTGAAGAAATCTTTCCTAATGTCTAGTCTGAACCTCCCCTGGTGCAACTTGTGGCCATTACCTCTCGTCTTGTCACCTGGGAGAAGAGACTAAGACTCATTTCACTACAGCCTCCTTTCAGGCAGTTGTAAACAGTGATGAGGTCTCCCTCAGCCTGCTTTTGTCCAGGCTAAACAACCCCAGTTCCCCCAGCCACTCCTTATAACACTTGTTCCCCAGCTCCTCCACCAGCTGGACATCATCAGCATAGGCCCTGTCTGTACGTTGCCCAAAGTATGTGACGTGTGCAATTACCAAATTTGCTCACACAGTGGTGACAGTTTATTTCTCCTTTGGGTATTATATGGTGACCCCTTTGACTCAAGGTGTTAGAAGGAACTTGCCTGGGGCATATTCTGAACTGGGAGGTTGCAACTCAGCAACAGCCACATCCTGAATTACCCACACGAAGGCCCAGGCAAGAAAAAACTTTGACTGTGGAGATCCTAGTGGATTTGTTGGATCAGGAGAGTGAGACACTAACGAGCTTAAGATCATTGATGAGAAGACACTAAAGTAAATCGAGTCATGTAGTTTACCAAGTGCCAAATTCAGAGTGAGATTAGGGAGTATCAAGCCATGGTTTATCCTGAAGACAAATTTGATGTAGAGACGTCCTGGCACAGACCATAACATTTAGTTAAGTGATTCAGGAGTGTGGGGGGAACCCAACTTAGAAAACCCCAACAACTTAGGTTTATAAAATTAGACAAAATAACCAAATGACCAGTGGGAGGGTGGAAAACCAAATCATGGGCTAAGATTAGGGGAGTGGAAACTCTGGAGCTCGCTTTGCAGGGAAGAAAAAAATGTCTGTGCAACCACAGCCTAACATTTTAAGCAATAAGGGTTTGCTGGCCCAGCTGATTTTCACTGAAATAGGTTAGGGAGTGTTCAAACAAGTATATCCAGATCAGAGGGGTGGTAACCTATTCCAGGGCGATGCTCACCAGCCTCTGGGCAGACTAGGGGAGGACTCTGCTGTCAACATGGCTGGATTTGGGAGGAGATACATGTGCACAGACAGACTCCGGGCACTGTCGCAGCCTGAACCAGTCTTGCTGTGTGCCTCCCTCTCCAGAGCAGCGTGTCTCCTCGCACAGCTGCAGCGTGCAGTTTGCCTTCCCATGTGCCTGCAGGGACGAGCTGTACATTAGCATTTTTATAACAAGCTTCCCTTTCAGGGGAGGTTATGGACATATCTGGTAACTTCAGCAGAATCCATGGGCACATCCCAGTACTGGGTGTGAGCCTGTGTGCTGTCATTTTATTTGCAGAAATTACAGTATTTAACTTGGAAAGGCCTGCTTGTGCCTGTTGCTCAACTTTCAGGCTCTGAGCAGTGTAAATTACCGATGTGGGGATTTAAAATTTCATTTTTCAAAAACGACGCACATTTTGTATGTACTTACCTATATCTAAGATGTAGAAACTACTTAACTGTAGTCTGAATTTTCCAGTCATTATGCTAAGTAATTCACTTCTACTGCCACTAGAGGTATAGCATTCAGTCAAGCGAATACCAAAGGAAACATTTAGTTGGAAGCCTTGCCCATATTAATATTTCATTTTTCAAATAATGTTTTTGATCTGGGTTTTTTTGGAGGCCTCAGCCTGCTTTGCCTATTCCTGTTGAGCAGTCTTTCCTTTACTGAACTACAGCTGACTACTCATGAGGTGAAATGCTGCTTTGTGATTAAAGGGTACAGAGATGAGTGCTCATTTAAACTGCCTAAAAACTAAATTATGGTATCAGTCATCACTGTGACTGCCTCAAGGCTATACCAACACATTTGTTTCATTCCACATAGCTTCTTGTTCTCGTAAAAATTTATGTTTTCTTCCTGCAATGCAAAATTTATTTAAGATTTATTTCCTTTTTTGGGGGAGCAATGACCAGCCCTCGCTTAGATATAACCTCCTTTTAAAAACTCATGAAAACATCTGTGGGGACACGGATAGCAATGAAGCTCCCATGTGTCTGCTGGGATTGGCAGGAGAATTGCTGCGTAACCTGGGGTTTAACTGCAGCCCCGCGCAGTCTGAGTGCAGCCGAAGGGAAGGCTCAGCTCACTAGTGGTGAGTTTTTCTGTCTGGGAGGTGGAGGTTGGCTAAATTACAACTAACTGCAACCCTGCTGGAGCATAACCTCTGCCTGCTTGAAGTTTACAACGTTTCTTTCAAAATCTTCTGCCATGCTCAAAGCAAGGCCGTGCCAGCGCAGCGCTGCCTGCGCAGAGGAGCTGGGGAGCGGTGGGTTGCTGTGGGAACTGCCCGCTGGGCCATCGCAACACCGCGGCTGTCGCAAGCTCTCCCGCTGCAATCGGCACGGCCTGCTCTGGCTTCCCACTGCATTTCCACATGCTGCTTTTCACCTCCTCCTCAGCTCTGCTTCATGAGCACAGCCCAGCAAGACGCCGGCGTGCCAGCTCAGGAGCGAGCGTGGGGAAAGCGGGGTGACGCAAGCCTGAGCTGCCAATCTCTTTGAGGAGAGCAAGCCCCAAAGCAGCCCTCCTGCCATGTTCTCCTTGCAGGACTGCACCCACCTCACTCCGAGGAGAAATGGAAAAATACAGGAAACTCCATGATGAACGCTGGAGGGAGAGATTTCTTTCACTGCTTTTGTGAAGTTTAGTTTGTTATCTGGGGTAAAATAGCAGCACTTAGAAAATAAAGGCATGATTGAAATGTCTGTTTAGTTTAGAATCTATTGCACTACAATAAGGTAGACACCATATTTATAGCCACTATGCTCCATGCCACGGTACTGAAAAACTACTTTGAAGGGAAAATATTGAAACAAGACACTAGAAGCTGTCAGAGTATTTTGCTTTTTCCCTAAAATAAAATTTTCACAAAATTACTGATTTCTTGAAGCATTTAATTACAGTAAAAGCAGGCTTTTGATGGGAAAGGTGTTTCCAGCATGAACGAAGTACAGATAAAACTTTTGGCCGAGCGCAACCTTTGGTTTGCTCCCTTCACCAGCACGATGCTAACAGGACAGTTCAGTACAGACAACACACTTCTTGTGGTCCTGGTTGGTCTTATATTCTAGTATTTTCATACTTTTTGTAGCATTGCTGATAAATTCACTGAAGTCTTCCTACACTCATGAGAAATTTTCGACTAGGAAAAAGAGTGCACAATTGGGATACTTTCAATTATTAGGACAAAAGTTGGTAAAATGATACCACTGAAATGATAACAATGTGAGATAAAAATTGGACCCAGTGAATTTATTGAAATCAACAGCACTGCTGTGTGACCGTACTTCTGCCCAGTTTAGAGTAATTAGCCAGACAAGGCCATTCATTTACAGCTTCCTTTTATTGCACACTCAATCTTAGGCAGTAAATTCAATTGCAGAAGTATTTTGATTTGAGTTCACTGGAGCAGTTGTGTTTAGAATAATGTTACCAACATGCCATCTCCCCAAAATGAAGAAAATGGTCGACAACCACAATTTTGATAACTCTTCCTAGTGATGCAGTTTAGTGTCACGTTGACCTTTATGGTTCTCACAGCTAAGGCAACAGTTACATAAAAAGGATGAATGAGCAACAACAAAAGAGGAAGGCTGGGATCATATAATCTGAAAGCTAGAACTGCCTGCATTTATACTTCGCTATTTCAGTAATGTAGGCAGAACTGAAGAGTGGTTAAAGCACGAGTATAAGAAAATGGAGGATCTACTCTCATTTCTGCCTTATATTCCCTGTATTGCCTTGTGTAAGTCATTTAAGACCAGACAATAATGCCACCTAATTTAAGTTAAAAAGGCAGAAAGTGGAAATTTTAAAAAATCAAACTTGTAACCTATAGTCAAAATGATGCCTACTGGTGAAGAAAAGGAGGCACACAACAGTCACAGTGATTTTCAGTGGCAAAATTGCCTTTGGCTCCTACTGATTTGACTTGGTGAATGAGAATAAAACACACCATGTGAAGCATGTCGGATATGAGTTAGTTTATATGACTATTAACAGTTGGGATTAATATTTGTCACTAAACTAAAATATTGGCAAGTACACAAGTAATAGGAAAGCATCACTGTTTCTCAGTCTTGCTGGTTGTTTATGCTCCCCTCTTTAGTTTTTGCTGAGATACAAAAGCCTTGACTTACATACAAAGTAATCATTTAACTATTCTTAGAGCTGCATGACATGCCTGTGACTATGTTTGGGCAGGAGGTTTTCATTTTGTATGGTCCTCAACTAGACCTGGGCTCTTCCAATCTGACAATACTTGGATTCAACTGGACCCTGAGAAACCCAGGGCGGTTGTTGGACTTTTTTCCTTGCTTGGAAGGATGTTGCAGTGGACATTTGGGATGGTTTAAACCACTGAATGAAATTCCGGTCCCTTTGAGGAAGGAGCAAACAGTCCCTAGAGTTCGAGGCCAGAAATTCATACTTTCTCCACTAAGGTCCCTCCCTCCCAAGATTCCAAAGGAAAAGCAATCTGTTGGAGAAGCAGCAGCCTGGCCTTGGTGGTGCTCAAGCCCGCTGAGTTTTTGTTCGGCTGCTGTATTTGAGGCCCACTTACTTCTGATTTTAACCATTTTTCCACGATCTTCAGAGTATCAGCACATGTAAATCTGTGGAGTTTGCTAAAGCAGTTTGGTTATATTTTCATTGACCTTGGCAGCAATAAACAATAGCATTTTCAGAGGGAGGACTGAGCTTCTCTGTATATTTGTTGTGCTACTTCTTGGTTGAAGATTTTTTCCACTATTGTCTGTTAAAATTTGTTTTATGGCCTGCATGACACAGTGACTGATGCTGAAATCCTCCAACATCTTTTGGAAATGCAACAGAAGCAACTTCCAGCCCACGTCGCAGGAAATTTGCACGTTCCTATTAAAAAAAAGTTAAGATTCAAGCGGGGCATGTGGGAAGACCTCATCGTGACAGAACCATTCCTGGCCACATTCTTGGTTGGAGAGGAATCACAAAATGAGGATTTTTACCAAGCTTGTTTAGATCTTCATAAATGGATTTTGGCAGGAGGCAGGATGTGGCCACTGCCAGCTGCCTTGCTGAGTTATGTTCTGTACCTCTGTAAAACTAACGATTAGGCTATGATCAGAAAATAAATCTCAGTAGGAAAGAACAGTTAGCAAAACCCTGAAGTCCATTTTCTTCAGAGTCCCATTTCTTAGATGGGCTTGCTTTATTTTAATGACATTAGGGTAAAGCTCCACTGTGAGACACAAGGCATTGTGTAGATGTGGTCTATGAAATTAGATAGCATTCTTTTGCCTATCTGCTGGGAAAAGGAGCACCTGAGTATAATGCTGGTGCACAGGGACCTCTGCATAGGATTTCTAGAAAAGCTTTGAAAAAGAGAAGATTCTCAGTTTGTACTTTGACAAAAAGTTGCACTGACTGCAAGAGTTTCCACGTTGTGCTTGCAGCAGGTACCGCAGTTTTCCAGCAGCATTGCCATACCTTATTTTATTGCCCTTCCTGTTTGCCACATCACCAGCTCCTGGTAGCCAGGGGAGCTGTGGATATCCTGGTCCTGGAGCTCAGAGGCAAAAGTTCCATGGGACAGCTTTCTGAGTCTCTGCAAGCAAGCTGCAGCTAAACAAAATAGGAAGTATGAATCCAGCTTAATAACAGATATCCTTTGCTGCTTTTGTTTTCAAAATAGTAAATGAGCAAGAAAAATATTGTGGTTGCATCTGGTATGCAGCAAGTTTTAAGTCTGAGTTTACTTACCTTCTAAGCACTCCACATAGCCCTTATTTGACCAGAGGTTTGCAAACATGGCCATGAAAGGGTTGCAGGGGCAATTGGCTGGCAGCCTGGGGACTGTATTTAATTAGCAAGGAATGCACTGGCCCTAGCTGCATTCCCTGTGGGAGCCACAACCCACATAGCTACAGGTGCTGTCCTGCTCTCTCTCCAGGACCAGGGACTGCCCTTCTTCATGCAGGAGTGCTGCATATCACAGCTTGTGCTGCACATGGAAACAAACGCGTTTGGACATCACAGAACAAAAGTCTTTCTGTTTATTGCTCTGCCAGTGATGCAGGCAGTATCCTTGGATTTAGGGTCCTACTACCCTCTTCGTCTTATTGTGGGTAACTCCCTGGTTGTCAAAACCTTGATGGTTCACACTTTTTTATGCCTCTGTTCAACTAACCATGTCAGTACAGCTGGGCCTGAGCCTGACTAGCATCAGCTGCTGATCTTACTGAGTTCATCTGGAGTTTCAAGTGATGGATACCTCTGAGAATTAAGCTCAAAGTGCACCAGGTTAGACTTATTAGATTGAAAATACCCACAACTGAAGCCCATTAACTGAAATGTCTGTGTTACTCTGAAATTCTTTTTGGATGGCTGGGTTTTTTTGTTGTCACTTTTCTTTGTTGCTACCATTCTGAAGTGTTTTTCCTTGATGCACAGCAATGTAATATGCTGTTACAAATTATTTTTTACTTAATCTGATGGTTAAATACTCTCGTCGACGCTAATTTCTAAAGCGAAAACAGTTAACTTGCATTTTTATGGCCATTTTAGATTTATCAAGTGACCGTGGCTGCCTGGGACATGATTGAGGTCAGCTCCTGTTAGTGTATCAACGAGTAATTTCATTTTATCATTTGTGTAACTGTGGCTCTTCCTAAATAACAACAGGAGCACTGGAAGAACTATGGTTCTTTCTGTGCTTGTTTTCCTTCTGATTTACGCTTTGTTTTCAAGAAAACTTTCAAGGTGTTTTTCCCTGTTTTGCTTCCATGCATCCATTCTCCTGTGGTTTTCACTTCTTTCCTGCCTGTGCTCCTTAACACGTGTGAGCACTGAGGACAGCTGGGCATCTGGAAAAGGGCAAAGTGTCTGTGAGCTCTTACTATGAAACTCTAAAGCACTGGCACAGCCCAGTATCAATGACTCCCCTTCCAGGAGAACCACGTCGGCAGGTGTGGTGAACAACTTAAGACTCCCTGCCTTAGTGTAAGTATACCACTTGCCTTATAATTTTTTTAGTGTGCTCCAAAGCAGGCAATACAAGTGCTAGGGAAATGCTGAGTTATCAGTGGCTCATCAGAAATTTCCACTGTGCTGGACCATCCCTTTTGTGGTCTTTCCACTTGAATTTCAATCCTGTTTCCTTTCTTGTATGTATGAAAAGTCTGTGCCCAGCACTGGTCACCCACCATGTCCTTTTCTCTCCTTTCTTCTCTGCCACTTTCTCCTCTCTTTTCTGCCTTTCCACTCAGTGAGGAAATGCGGGAGCAGGAGGATTGTATGTTGGGAGGAACTGGGAGATTGCAGACAGAAGAAAGAAGAGGGTGGCAGGAGATGGTAGGGCTGCTGGGGGTAATGGCCAAGCTGCCCATCCTTGGCTTGGTGATGCCATAGACTACATATTGTGCAAGTCTAGAGAACTGTTGGAGTGGTGAAGGAGCATGTTGTGACATGGAAAACAGCTGGCACAAACTCCCAGTTCAGTTGGATTTTCCTTGCAAACACAATGGCTTTAGCTGAATAGGGAATGGCTGAAGTTTGAAAACGATCTGACTCTGTTCTGAAATTGTTTGGAAGAGAATTGGCATTATTAGTATAGCTTTTCTTTTTTAAAAAAAAAGGCTGGGCATAACCATAATTGGAAAACGTCCTTTATAAATGTTGCATATAAGATCTTTTATCAGAGTTACTATTTTCAAAATGAAACTGAGTGACTTCAGGGTGGAGTTTCTGGTTTTTCTTTTTGTTTGTGTGTTTTTCCTTGCTGTCTGAGGTAAATTGTTACTTTCACTTGGTTACAGAGAGCAGTTGTTTGGTTGCCTTGCCTTCCTTTTTTTTCGTAGATAGTAACAGCATTACCGGAGACTGGGGAGCTTTTTGAACAAGAATGGAGGAGAGCTGTATTTTCTGCCCTTTTGAATATGAGATACAGAGTCTGCAGTTAAATACCAAAACATAGGATTAAAGTTTTCCTTGCTTTAACCTAAGATTTGCACTTCACTAATGCAATATTCTCTCTCTGCACAATTATAAGTGTGCTTGCTCTAGGGAAAATGGTGGGGACAGTTGGATTTAGTACCTCTGCCAGAGGCATCTTTTGCCTTTGGAGGAAACGCAATGGAAGATGGAGAAAAGCTGAGCAGGAGAACACAGAGAACCGTTCGCTGCTCATTACTGATGTGCAACACTTGGCCTCATAACTCAGCCCTGAACAACAGGAACTGCCATGCTGTTTCCAGGAACAGCCAGCAGCAGATGCCTAGTGATGAAGAAAAAGGCCACATACCAAAACATCTTGACTTGGTGTCTCCTCCCAGCTTTGGGAAATCAGCAAGCTAAGGGTTTGAAAACCCCAATTTCACCTAAGCTACTGTGTTTATTTGCCATTGATTTCATTGTCCCCTATGAATTTATTTAATACCTTTTAAAATCCATTTTCAGTGTCCACAAACTACTGAGGCACTGATTGCCACAATGCAATTATGGATGGTATGAAAGAGTACTTCCTTTTGGGTGTGTTTGTTTTAACCCTGCTGCTTAATGACTTTGTTGGATGCCCCTTCAGCTTTTGTACTGTAAGAGAAAATGAACAATTACACTATATTCACCTTCTCCATTCATTTTACAGACAGCTATCATTTCCCTCTGCAGTCATCTTTTTTTCTTCCAAACTGAAGAGCTCTTGTCTATTTAATTTCTTCTGGTAGTGAAGCTGTTCTGTATCTCAAAAAAAGATAAATGTGGGCTTTTTATTACTCTTTCTTTTACCTCTCAGACAAAAGTGTCAAGGAAACCTTATACAAGAATGCCATGGTCAAAAGATTATTTGGTGCCTCTTTGTGCCAAAATTATTAGCTTTAAGCTCTTAGAAATTGCCAAAAGCTTTTGAAAGGTTGTGAAACTTTTTTTTCCTGTAACCCTCTCCAGTTCGAGGTTGTGTTCATATTCAAAACTAGGTAAGAGCTGAAGCAAGTAAACAGAAGATGTGTCTGGATTTGAATTCTCCTTTGCTGCCAACAAACCTTCAAATTTAATACACAAAAATCAAGTGAGTGCACGGAAGTGACAAAATCAGGACCTTAAAGATCAGGAAGTTCAGTAATTCAGTCTGTACTGAGCAAGGTCAGCAGCACCAAACAGGAACAAAGATAGCAACTCCAGAGAGAGCAAGAGTATTTTTTTCTCCCACTTAGTCCAGAATAAGTACAATATATTCTATAGTGTGTAAATTTTAAGAGACAGAGGAGTAAAAACCACAGAAATTTACAATTAAAATGAACTATCTAGCCTAAATACCCCATTTGAGAGAGGCATATGCAAATGCCCTCAGAACCAGGCGCAAGCATCTGTGGGGAACATCTTGCTGCCCTTTCAGTCTGGCAAAGTCATACAGCTCTTCCATCTTGCACCCTTTTTTCCTACCCCATCATGTTCAAGTCAGCTCTTCAAGACCCTGAACACCTATTTCTTGCTTGCTGCTGTGTCTCAGTTCTTTGAGTTTCCCATCTGGTCTGTGCTGCTGGCAATGCTGCTGCACTGTGCTGTTTGCTCCCATCCTCTCCTTTTTCCATGCTGCTACACAAAGAGCTGGTCTTTCAAGATGAGGTTGTGTTCCTGCCTAAGTTCTTTCTGGAAATTTGTTTCTTTCAGGCACCTACCAGATAACTCAGGAGATGAGCCTTCATTTCCTTTTCCTCATTATTTATCTAAAAAAAATACTATTGAAGAATGAAAGGCTCTTTGTTTTATTTTCCTGTGCAATTGCTCTTTGCTGAATTTCCTTCTAACCTCAACAGTGCTGCTTGGGCCTTGCTCTCCTGTCCCGCCTTGCTGTCTTGTTACCACCCACTCATTAGATCATGCCTGAAATTAGCTTGTGAGAACTACCGGGCAGGAGAGATTTCTCTTGCCTCTTTAGTGAGGGCTTGGAAAAGTTTTTTAAAAAATAGTAAAACAAATAAATCAAGCCCCTGTGAAGCTGAGGAAACAAGGATAGGAAGGCCACGTGCCTGTGGAAGATGCTGATGAAGGCCTGTAGCTGAGCCAGCAAGAGCTCACGTGGCACCAAAGCTAAGTGCTCCAAGTAGATGATTCTTTCTGCTTCTGTAACTGCCTTCAGTGATGAACAGTCAGAATGAAATATTGGATTCCTTTGAGAAAAAATAAATTTTGCAAGGAATGATGATAGTAAAATGGGACATTTTTATTCTACAGTGTTGTCTGTAGAAGCTTTGGGTTTTGGGGGCAACTAAATGACAAAGTAAATGTAGTGATACTGTGAAAGAATTCAGTTTCAGTCAGGTAATAATGATTATCTTCTAACGTGATATCGGAAATGTTAATATTCGTCCCTAAATAATACATCAGATTTCCAGTTCAGGAACAGTAACTTGATTTTAGGTGCTCTCAGCACAGAGTCAATGTCTTACAGAGTGGTGTCCCTCAATATTTTGGAGAGTGTCGTTAACTTTTGAGAGACAAAGTGCTGTACAACGGGGGAATAGTGAGTGTTTCCGGAAGAGTGAAATGATGCTGAGGGCTGAAAAATGACTTGCAGAGACAAAATTGGAGACTGATGGGTCTGTACGAGGGCTAAATCTCCCCAAGACTCACAGCAGGGTCTGGTCTACTTTGGATCGGGCATGAGAAGGATGTGGAGTGCATGGTCAGGTTAGGCAAACTTTCTCTGGGGGAGATACTTTGAATTCTGTAAGGGAAAACTTCTATTCAGTCAAGCCAAGTGTATAGTAAAAAATCATAACTGTGTCCAGAAATGAAACAGCCAGCATGGCTTTCCCTTTATGATGAATCCTGTCAGTTTAGACCAGCCTGCATGAGCATTCTGTGTCATAAAATAAATGCTGATAGATAATAGATGAAGCAATGCTATCTTCTCACTTGGTAGCACAAATCCGTGTAGCCCAGCCTAAGAAAATTACTTTCCTAAGCAGTCCTCGTTGGCTCCAGTCCATTTAAAAATGTGTGTTTTCAGGTGTCAGTTCTGATAACGATATGCTGGTTTTATGACTCTTCCTCACACAAACCCAGGCAGAAGGATCTTGTTTTCCTCAGAAGAGACAATTTTTTTTTAGTCTGTCTTTATATTTTACCTTGTAGAATGTAATAAAATCCAAATCCTGCTACTTTGCATATTCATTTAATTCATATTGTTGCTTTCCACATGGGTAATACTCTGGATTTTTTTTTTTATAATGCCTTTCATCCAAAGATCCCAAGCTGATTTGGCCGAGTTCCCAGGTACAGCTTAGCAACACTTAGTATAAGACCAGTAAAAGGAAGTAACAAGGAATTTCACGCAGTTCTTGGCTGGCTGTCAGTTTAAATGTACTTACAGGTTGGAGCATCCCTGGCCCGTAAGCCCCTGCTTCCCATGGCTGTGAATGCCTGGGAAGTCTCCTGTCTTAGCCAGAAATCCTTTTCCCTTTCTCCTCCACCCCCAGAACAAGCTCTACTGTCTCCCAGCATTTATAAGAGAGTGATGACAAATCTTGGTGTGGGGAGAACCTGGTGGGACATAGAGGGTCTTGGGGCTGGGTGCCCTACCCCATTAATCTGATGTTATTTACGTTTGATCGCTCTAAGCTGAGGCACACGCTTTCAGTTTTGTATCTCCCTGCACATGTGTAGCTGTGTGCAGAATTTTCTCTTTCTCATCTTTAGCTTTAGAGTAACTCAATTCTCCAGTTTGCTAAATTTACCAAGAGAGTTTCAGTTTCTTTTTTAGTAGCCAGAATGTTTTTCAAACTTTTATTCTGAATGCTGTTTTTCCTTTGGAGATTCTTGGACTTTGAAACCAGCCCTCATCTGGAAAGCCTTGCCTGCCTGGAAATTTGTTCCAGCTTGGTTTGGTGTTCAAAGGGCTGCTTCGTGGACTCATTTTGAACCTCCTCAGAGAGATTTTGTCAGAATTTTGCTTACCTACCATTATTGCAAAACAATCCACCATCTTAGGCAACCAATCACTTCATTGTCCCCTTTTCATTGGTGTTTAAATGGAAGTTAAACTGTGTCTGCTGTTACACAGGCTACAGTGATCTGGCTTTCACCTTTGGACCATGGGCAGCATTAGCTGCATAAAAACCTTGCAGAAAGATGAAAGGTACTCTGCACCATGCACAGCAAAGGGTTAACCCATGTGTTGAGGAGAGCGGGAGAAAACCAGGCTGGCTGGACTCTGCCCCTTGGCTAATAGGCTAATAGGCCAATAGACCTCTTTTTCTGAAGTGCATGGAAGACAGATGAAAAATCTCCAAGTTGCCCTGAATTATTTTCCTGAGCATACAGCTTTCTCTTTTTTTGTGGTTAAATATGACAGTTATAGTGTAGTATTTATGCACAGTCAATAAATCAGCAGAAAACGTGCTGCAGTCAGGGCAGGTATCTGTAGTCTGTTCCTTATACTTTAGCTGAAAATGGAATTCTTGAATCCGCTGAAGCCTGCGAAAACAAATTGAGGTGCACACCTCCATGGGAGACTTACACAAAGCCTGATGGCCCGTGATAATGTTGGCTTCGCACCTCAGCTTGTTACTGGCCTCCAGACGGCAAACCCAGACCCCTGAAAAGCAGCAGAAACGCAAGTTTTGGATCAGACTCCCAAACTCTTGCTTCTCTTTAGTGGAATGACTGCAGAAAGGAGATGGAGCAAGTGACAGAAATCTTTAAGGGGTGAATTAATATTTTGTGGAAGTTTGTAGTGCAGTTACAAAATAGGAAACAAAAGTGCAGCTGAGCAATATCCTGGAAAATCCTTGTTTGCCTGTTTTTTTCTTTTCAGAAAGGGCTGTGTGACACACTGGGAGAAGCAGCCTGGCCTTCTCTGGTGTCTGGCTTAAGAGCAGCGAACTGCTGACGGGTGAGAATATTCAGCCCTGATACAGCACATAATATCAAAGGAATTTGCTCAGCTTCTGCCATCTTGAATATAATTCTGTGTATTCTTGCTCTGCCATATAGTTACAGGAGCGGTGAGGGAGAAGTTATTATTTAGCACAATTTCTTACCTTTCAGACTGAGGTTCAGCTGTACACAAATTATTTCTGTAAATAGGGGATTTAATCTTTCTGAAAGGAACGGTATAGATCTGTGGCTGGCTAAATGCTTCTGAATTCTCACTGTGGTTCTGAAAATTGCATCTTGTGTGGTGTCAAGCAAGTCCCTTAACTCCCATGGCAGCCCCTTTTCTGTATGATGGGGATAATAACTCTCAACTCGTGGGATGGATTTATCAGTATTTTTGTAGTGATTTAGCAGTGACCATTTCTGCTCTGGCTTGAAGCCTTTTATATAAAGCAAGAATGTCATCAGGGCAGCTGTATAACAAGAGCAAGATAGGGAACCACAGAAGCAGAGGGAGGTTTGAAGGGTTTAGCTGTTGATCTAGATTTTAAGTAGATAATTTCTGACTAAGGTATCAAGTGTGCCCCAAATTCAGATGGCTAATCGGTGCCAAAGCTGACCTCTTTCAGTGCCTAAAGGAGCATGGCTAGTGTCTCAGAGGGATATTACTTGTTCAGGTCAGAAAGCAGCTAGGTGAGAAAAAAATAACAGATGAAGCAACATAAAAGTGTTAAGAAGAAAGGAAGATTGTTAGAGCTAAAATCCTGTTAGAGGCAACAGCTTAGATGTTAAGCTGTGTTAGGACAAGGAACAGAAAAATAACAACTTATCAGTAAAACAGGGAGAAATACCACTGATCTGTTTGGTCATAAAGTGGTTGAAATGATTCTTCCAGAATGATGTTCCTTTTTACTGTGGGATAGAATATATGCAGAGGAACTAATTTTGAAATATTTAATTGTAGCAGATCTTAATCTGCAGTAGCTGTGGTTGATAATTTCCCCATAGAGACAATTTCTTTAACTATTGCAGTCGAAGAACTGTAGACGAGTGTCATTTCAATTAAAAAGGCGAGAAAAGTTTGAATTTTATAGATGTAGCAAATGTCTGCCTCCATAGCTGCCACGTGGTCAGTGCTGCAAACATAAATCATATGGAGGAGCAGTAAAGAACTAGTCACTTGAGCTGCATTCATGCACATTAGCAACCATGGTGTCTGTTATTTTCAGGAATAAAAAAGTCTCATTAAACTAAATAAATGCCTTGCACTGTGCCTAGAAAAGCGCTCGACTTCAGCCCTTGTGGTGTCCAGCAGGAGCAGGCTGCAAAAGCCAAAATCCTCAACAGAGAGAAAGGGAGAGTATGTGAATCTTGCCTGCTGCTGCCCTTGGAAAGGTCAGCCTCTGAAACGGGAAACAAGAGAGTTTCATCTCGACCTTTAAATACTATGCATGAATGTAAGAGAAGTGGCTTTTAGTTACCTGGTAGTCTGGAGGAAAAATGGTGAGGGTACAAACTTGTAATTGTTTGGCATTTCATGTAGTCTGACTCGAGGACACTGCAGGACATGGAGCCTCTAGGCTACCAGTTCGAATTGGCTGAGGTCTGCTGGAGTAAAAAGTTAGTCTGTGATCTCATCTGGCTGATGTGAGAGAAATGCAAAGGTGGCCTCATCAAGTTCTCGGTGCTGGGACCTAGTGGTATTAGCTGCCATCTTCTACCAATAGCTGAGTTTCCATTCGGTCCTTAGCAAATCCATTCCTATGCAGGAGCTGCCTTTCCAGACTAACATGCTGTGGTGCGAAAATATGGTATCTGCATTTTTGCCTTACCTGTAGAGATTCAAATGAGGTTTCTTTCAGTCTGGCTCCATTCATCTGGACTGATCACTTGTGTAACAATATTTATCTGTTTATCCCTCCTGCCATTTCTGGTATGATTGCTAAAATTCAGAAACCTTGATCACAGTTGCACTCACACATATGCAACTTACGGAAGGGGCCTGGATAATGAAAAGGAGAATCTCTGATTTGACAGTATCTGCTTCCAAAATGAGCTGCTTTTCAACCACTAATTTATCACCGCATGGTTCACTAATGGTTCATAAAGCTATACGGAAAATATTTGTAGAAATTAAGATTTTTGAAAAAGCAAACCTCTTTGTAAAACCAGTAGAGACTTGCCACTGTCCTGTCTTCAGATGTTGGGGTTTTTTGGTGACAAAGGAATAAGTACATTTTTGTATTTACATCTCTGATTATTTTGATCAAGATGGGTAATCGTATCTTTACAAGCATTCATATTTTGTAATGCATTGTAATGGGGATTTTGGAATTCACCTGTGATGGTGTGAAACAACAGTGTTGTCCAAATGGAGTGAAAACTGAAACAGACTCTCTGCCTATTGTTCAAAAGAATAGCAAAAAAAGCCTTTGAATGTAAAAGCTTTGGTAAATATTGTCAGTTACTTAATTGTTATTTTAAACCAGGATCCAAGTTGACAGTGCTGCTTTTGTGTTCTTTGGACTTGATCCTGGAAGCAAACAGGCATTCAGGAGCAGACATGGTGCTAAATATTTCCTTGGTCTCATTCCCCTCACCCAGTTTCCGCCAGCAGCCACTGCTGGGGCCAGCGCGTGGGTCAGGACCCATCCCAGCACAGCCTGGCAAAGGCCCGGGCCTCCATATTTTCATAGAAGCAGAGAATGACCTGAGCTGGAAGGGACCCACAAGGATTATCAAGTCCAAATCCTCCTCCTGCACAGGACAGGAGTTCCCTCAAAGCAGGACACCACCCTTTGTTTTCAGACTTGTTTTTCGCTGGAGCGCTAGGGACAGGTTGCCCAGGGAAGCTGTGGCTGCCCCATGCCCTGGAGGTGTTCAAGGCCAGGCTGGATGGGTCTAGCTCTGGTGGGAGGTATGGCAGGGAGGCTGGAACTGGACGGGTTTTAAGGTGGTTCAACTCAAACCATTCTATGGTTCTATGAAATGATGCCGAGTCAGGGATCGGGGGACACACGAGGCTGCAGGGCCGCACCCCCCCATGCAGGGGCGTCTCCCGGCGCAGGGGGCGGGGCGGCCCCTGGGGAGTGGGGCGGGGAACCCCGCAGCGGGGCGGGGCGACAGGTGCGGCGCGCGCGCGGAGCTCCCCGACACCTCCCCCCTCCCCCCTCATGAATATGCAAATGTAGGTATAATTGCCAGCCAATGGCGTGCGCGCTGGTCACATGGTGCTGGTGGAAGCCGAGGGAAGAGAAGTTGAGTGTCGGCGAGCGCAGGCGGCTCAGAACGGAGCCGCAGCGGCCGCGGCAGGAGCGCGAGGGGGGCGAGCGGGCAGTTGGCCGGCGGGGGGCAGCAAGCGAGCCGCTCCCCGCACCCCATCCTCCCCGCGGGGTGCCCGGCGGGCCGGGGCTCTGCCTTGGACCATGCCGATCCTCCTCTTCCTTATAGACACGTCCGCCTCCATGAACCAGCGGGCGTATCTGGGCACCAGCTACCTGGACATCGCCAAGGGCGCCGTCGAGATCTTCATGAAGGTGAGCACGGGGGCCGGGGCCGCCGCCCCGCTCGCTCCCTTCCCCCCTTCGCCCGCTCACGGTGCCGATTCTCTCCGCTCTTCTCTCCGCAGCTGCGGGCCCGGGACCCGGCCAGCCGCGGGGACAGGTACATGCTGGTCACCTTCGACGAGCCGCCCTACTGCATCAAGGTAACCCCCGCCCCCCCGCCAGTCCTGGCCCCGCCGCGCAGCCCCGGCCCGGCAGCGGCAGCCTGCGAAGATGGCGGACATTTTGCTTTTGTATGGAGGAGAGAGGCTGAGGGCGCTGCTGAGATGGAGGAGGGGGGGGGGCGGAGACGGGCGGCAGCGGGAGGCACTGCCCCGGAGAAGAGAGGGGCGGGCGGTGCCAAGCACCGCCCCCTCGGGGTTCGGCCCTCCCCAGCGGGTGCTTGGCCGTGGGGGGCAGCACCGCATCAGCCCCAGTGTCGGTGTCGAGCCGCGCATCAGCCCCCCGTGCGGGTGTTTTTCAGCGCTCCCCTTCGCTCCCCCTCCAGATGGAGGAGTTCTGTCCTGGGAGGCCGCATGGTCCCGTCCGTCCATCTCCACTTCCCCCCCCCCCCCCCCGTGCGGGTTATCAGCCCTGGGAGGCCGCACCGCCTGAGCCCGCCCCGGGCGGGTGTTGTTCAGCCCCCACGAAGGCAGCGGGCAGCGCAGCCCCCCCCCGCGCCCCCCCCCCCCCCCCCAGTGCGGGAGTTCAGCACACACACACACACACCCCCCAGTGCGGAAGTTCAGCACCCCCCTCGCCAGTGCGGGAGTTAAGCACACACACACCACGCCCCCGCAGTGCGGGAGTTCAGCACCCCCCTCCAGTGCGGGAGTTTGGTCCCTCATGCGGGTCCCGTCGCCCCTCGCTGCCGGTTTAACCCCCGGAGACAGGGCCGCTCCAGCCCCCCGCCCCGTGCAGGTGCTCGCCTCTGCCCGTGTGGGTGTTCAGCCCCATGGGAGGCAGCACCGCCTCAGCCCCCCGTGCAGGCGCTCTGCCCTAGCCTCTGCGTGCGTGTTGTTTCCCCTCCCCACCGTGCGGGTGCTCAGCTCCTTCGGGAAGCGGCACTGCTTCACCCCCCCCTCCCCCCCCCCCCCGCTCCTCCCGGTGGGGATGTTCGGCCCGGGAGGCAGCGGCGTTCCAGCCCCAGTTGGGCTGTTCAACCACCCAGGAGGCAGTACCACCCGAGCCCCGCGGGACCCACCTGCAGCGCTATGGTGGCTATGGTGTGGGGCATGGGCACCAAGGGGCACTCTCCTGCTCCAAGCGGCGAGGACTGAAGCAGAAGAAGCAATGACGTGGGTGTGGGGGTTCTTAGTCCTGCAGCATGCTGTGACCTGCACCATTCTATGTACGGTGCTGTTAACTGGAACTCGAGTAGAGATCCCCGTGCAGGGATGTGGTGAGCTGATCACAGAGCCTGCCTGCTGGCCTGGCCTGTCACTCTTTTCTCTTTCTTCAAGGCCGAGGCAAGCAAGGCCAAGCCATTTATTACCTCACCTGCACCACAAGGTTATGGCAAGAAGATAAAAAATCGAGCCTCCATGTTGCTTAAACTGTAGCCTTTGACTTGCTGATGGAAACATCTCACTGAATTTAAAATGTTAAAATAAAGCATGCCACAGAAAGTGGTGTTGCTGTGGGAGCTTTAGAATCCTCCTGAACTGTCGTATTAGGACTGTATTTGCCCTGACTAATACAGTAGTTACCACAGCCGCTGGGCCTTACACCGCCTGTATTGTATGGGCCAAAGAGCTTTATGTAAAAATTGGTTGCTGGCTGTCCCAGAGAAGAAGGGAGAACCCTCTCTGGATCCCACGGCTAAAACTTCATGAAGAGAAGCTTTGAAAAGAACCGTGCTCACTGATGCTCTCTAATCATATCTTGATAATGAGGAAACTTGATCATCAAGTGCTATGAATCTTGACTCCTTTCATCAACGATGTATTTACACAGCTACAACGTACAGCCTGCTTTCCCAAGTGACAGAATTGATTTAGTGAGTCAGTATTTATTGTTTGTCTTTCGTTTGCTCAGAAGAAAGTGCAGAAGTTATCCTATTTCTGTGAATTGAGACGGTCTTTCTTGAGTGACAGAAGCCTACTATCTGTCAAAAAACCTAGGTCTTGGAGAGTTGTTTTTTTTTTCTTTCCCTAGGCATAATATACATCCTTTTCCCAATCTATGTGCCTGAATGCAAAACCTGAACCTTTATTATGCCAGTGTTAACTGTAGGTTTCTTGTGTTAAGGTCTTTTTTTTCTCCTAGTTGTGTCAAGTATTTTACAGTTAGACCTAAACTTTGAGAAAGAAACCTTTCAAATGCAGTGATAGCAAGCATACTGGTGATTTAATGAGAAAAATGGCCCTTCTGCTTAGGTGTGTGTGGTAACGCTACAGGTTATTATCACATGCGTACTCAGATTTGCTGTGGAAGATCCTTAGGTTTAATGAGCATCTGTGCACATTCTGATGTACTAATGAGCATCTGACTGTGTTGCCAGTTGTAGTAAATAGTAATTGAAATAGATGGGACTGTGTGATATCCATCACAGTATTGAATCATGTTTGACACACAGTAAATAGCCAAGGGAAAAAACAAAACTATTGTGGTTCTTATTTGCTAGTGTCTCTTCTTAAAAAAAATATTTTTCTTCCTTTAATATGCTGGGTTTTAAAGTGGACCTTAAACAATCTTAAAGCATTTATTCAAAACTTAGTAACTTGTGTGGCAACAGACTGCAGATCCAATAAATACATGTTTATAATAATGGTGATCACAACTCCAATTCAGCTATTATGTAAAGACTTCATGGCATAAATTGGTGTGGTTAGGCTGTCATCCTCTCTCTTATTTGAGCAGTAGAAGCCTTACAGCAACAACATGATTATTCCCCCATTTGTAGATGTGTTCTCAGGATGTTTTCTTGCTATTTATGATGCCCCTCTGCTGTGTTATTCCAGGAAGACTTTCTGGTCTAGGCCAAAATCTGTATGTCCTACAAAACATGCTTGTAAAAGAAATGAAATTTATTTTCTTTGCTAATGCTGCTATAGAGATATCTTATCTCTCTTGATTAGGAGAAGGAGAAAACGAACTTGACAAGTGAATGCGTTTTGCAAAGTTTGCTTTCCAAGTATGTGCAGTGGTGGTTGGTTTTGGTTCGTGGTTGCTTTATCCTCTTGTTTTCTTTATTATTTACACAAATTATATAATCTCACAGATAACTCTTAAGGTTACCAGTGAAGCAAGTGAGGGAAATAATATTCTTGTAGAGTTGAGACCACCCAGAAGGTAGAGGTATTATGGGAACTTCAGCTTGGAGCAGGGTAACTGTGACATAAGTGCATTGTTTTGGTTTGTTTCAGAATTTGTTTACCTGTAGCCTTAAAGTATTTTTAATCAAAAGCTCTGGGTTCACTTTTGAAGGACAAGAATATCTTAGGAAAACATCACACACATATGGTGTATTGTGCTAAATGAAAGGATCCTGCTGTGTGCAAATGATTTGCTAAAAGCTGTGCAAGTAGGATGATGGTTTTGGAACTGTCTTCAGTATAGAGGGTTTGAAATTATTTATGAGACCTGTGGCCCCTCTCCCAGTCGCTCCTGTTTGTAGCTCTCCGTTTGTGCCACTTTTAAAAATGAAATTATTTAATTGCTGAGTTTGCAGTGTGGCTCTGCAAGGAACTATGTGTCTAAGGACGAGGCAGGGTGCAGTCCTGGGAATGTCGGGACAGGGAGCTGGGGATGGTAGGAGTCTTAGTTCAACTCCCGCAGCAAAAGCCTCTGGAACATCATCAGCTGCTTTCCTTCTGTTCGTTACATAATGTGTAGATGGTGATTTGTGACAGTAATTATGATCAGCCTTTTGCAACTCTTACTTTCCTTCTAAAACGCTCTCCAATAAGACACAAATATTAAATATTTTTAAAGCATGTTATGAAATATATAAACTTGTAGTTGTCAAAGGATGTGATCCGGTATAGGTACATAGAGAGACACCTTAAAATTTGGGTTAGACTTGCATTTTATGGACTAGGAGGGAAAAATAGTATGTTATTTCATGAATAAGAATGTTCGTCCTAATGTTTATAGTGTGCTTTTCCTCCACTGTTTTGATTGTCATGGGATGCTGTCAGGTGAGTCTGTCTCAGGCTAGTGGCACGTTGGCACTGTTGAAGAGAGCTGATCCAGTCTGATTTGGGGTATTTGGCACGCTTGGGAAACTGATGATACCTGTAGTGAAACTCCTTTGTATCCAGGAGCATGTGGTAGGTGTGTCTTAAAATTAAAACAGTAGTGCTTAAATTTAGGAATTGAAGGAATTTATTGTCCCATGTGTATCAAATTCTCTTGAGTGAGATGAATGGGTTTAAGAACAACCTTGCTGTCTGGTGCAGTATTTGATGTTCTTGGCCTTCTAGCTAAGATAAATGCATTATCTGATTCAAGTGATTGTGGTGCCTGGTATGTCGTTGGTTTTGAGACTATATTAATGGATTGTTGGAACTTGGAGCTTGCTGCATCCCCCCTGTGCTTTGCCCTGGTGTTGTGGTACCTCCAGGACTTCTGTGCCAGCCCCACATTTCTCATCTGTTTCTGCAAAACGTGGCTGATGGCGAACGCCTGGGGAAGGGGGTGAAAACAGGCCAAGCGTGTTGCTGGCTGTTCTGCAGAGCGTGTTCCCGAGCTCCCCCAATTGGCAGTTCAGAAACCTATGCTGGGGGTTGGTGTGCCAGTAACGGTCTTCTGTGGCTTTTTCTCTATATTTGCCGTATGTATTTGTATTTTGAAATTGTAGAATTCCATCCTCAGATGCTTTGCCTCCTCTATCAATATCCATGTTTCTCTGCACCTAAGCATATACCATGGTATAAATAGACAGGACTTAAGCCATTTAATTTCTTCTTTTCCGCGAAGTAGTGGTACTAGGGTAAAAGTATGGGGAGAAGGAAAGAGTCTTCTTATCTGCCCTATTACCCAAGCTTTTCCTGTTTTCCAGTGATGCAGAAAAGAGGGAGGTAGGTTTTGGCAAAATCTACCTAGATTTCTCTGTAAATGGAGCTCATACCAAAATCTTGGCCTAAAAAGAGTTTTGAAATGAAAGCAAGGTTTAGCTCTTTGTTTTGGGGGGGGGGGGTGTTTGTTTTTGTTTTTGTTTTCCTCCATTTTCCATTCTTTTTTTTTTGGTTAAACTTCTCAGCCTGCATTTTGTGGTCTGCTTGTGGATTTGTGCTGCAGGTGACTAGGTAAGACCACCTTTTATTTTTTTACCGGGTTCTGATGTGAAGTTACTGATTAACTGGACTGCCTCGTTCCCTTGTGACTGATACCTGGCTGCTGGCAGTGATACGGCCTTTCCTCAGTGCTTCAGAAATATTATTTATGACAGGGTCACAGAAATCTGGCTTTAGTTGTACATTCTTGTGACGCTCCATAGTATAACTTTCATAAATGATCTGATTACAAGTCAGAGGACTGAGAGAACTTAAGTTTACTTTGCTGAATCTGAAATTATATGTATTTTCCTTTTTCTGTTATATGACTCTTGAATTCAGTGTGTGAGTGCACTATAAATAGGTTTCCTGAGTCTGACTGCAGAAGTATGCAAGTAACTGTCTGAGAAGTAGCTCAAACTCCATAATACAATGTATGTGAAACACTTCACTGTTGGAGAAATCCATACTGGAAGTGATGGATAGAATGCCTCCCACTTCTGTTGCTGTTCCCTGCTAGTCTGAACATAATGTTTCAGTGCTAAAGAGCTCTCCTGTGGAAGAAGCCCTTTGTGATGGGCTCTAGGCAGTCTCTTCTGTTTCCCTGAAATTCTCATAAGGGATTGAGTTTAAAGACCTTTGATTTTTGGTGTTGGATTGGAGTACTTTAGAGGCTGGAATAGGAATTTGTAGAAGGCTTTTTAAATATCTATCAAAAGAGTACTTGCCATATGTAAATAACATGTTCATTTATGGTACCAAAATAGTTCTTCAAGACTGGGAATTCATAAGGTCAGACTCAGGGAGACTAACTTTGCTACCTCATTTTTTTTTAGTGTCACAAAAGCTTTTGCCTGCATTTTTAAATTCTGCTTTCACATAGTAGCTGTGCAGATGCAGAATGTAACCAGTTACCACTGACTGCAAAGGAGGGTGGCAAATGAATAGGCTGTGCTGCAAAATGAGATGTCAGATGTATTTGTCTGTGTCTGGAAGAAAGGAAATCAGAGCTCCTGACCCTGAGCTGCAGGGAGAAGGAGAGACCCAGCTGTGAAACCTGTTGGATTTGAGGCAGACATCTTCAGGAAAGCTGCCTGAGGTAATAGGAAAGGCATTTGTATGTGTTTCAACTTTTGTGGAGGAAGAAAATCAGAGGAATACCTAGCAAGCTAACCTGTAGAAAATGCACAGAATCATCTTAAATTGATTAGGCTTTTATAGGAACCTTGAGACACCGAAACCCATCAGTTTTATATGTAAAATGTCTGGATTTTGGCAGATGCAAGTACTGGGTGGTCTGATCTGTGCTGTGGAGCAGGATGTATGAGCAGCTGGAAGTACGGTTGGAGGTTTACAAGCTGGTGGTGAGGTATGCAGGAAGAAGTGCTTGTTTCAAGGCAGATAGCTGCAGGGGCAGGAGGGAAGCTGATATCGGAGAGATACAAAAGGGAGAAAAAACAGAGGTAAATGGGAGAGGCCTATCTTTTTCTCCAGATGCACTGTAAATAATGCACAAACTTAGTTAACCTATCAGCCAGGCATTATTGGAAGGAGGAAAAAAAAGATGCAGAATATAGTACTGAAGAACATGATGAAATGTTAAGTAGAATGTGCCGTGTCTGTTCTTGAAAAGTAATTCAGGAGGTGATGTTCTGTGTTTGTTTAGCAGAGAGTGAGTTATTCCTGTTTTACCATCATACACATTTTGAGTGTATTTGGCAATATTTTTGTTTTGAGTGCTAACATCGTCTGTTGCCTCTGAAGTACTAAGCACACCTGTCTTCCAGTCTTGAAATACATCTGCTGTGCTTGGTTTGGGTTTTGTCATGGAATTTGTGTGTTTTTGAAGGCACAAATGCATAAATGACTTGCAGGTTAAAACCAACAATTGCTTTTATTTCGTTAAACACAAGAATTTAAGAAAATAAACAGAAGTCACTTAATTGTTTTACAAGCACTCATGCAAATTCAAATTGTCTAGTTCTTTTGAGAACAAACCAAAATGCACTTACGGCTGTGTGAGTCCCCCCACCAAAGAGTTTTTGCATGCTCCTCTCCAACTGCCTCATCACTTAAGCCTTTGAATGAAGCGTGTGTGCTCTGTGTCTGTGCATGCAAAAAGGCCCTTTTTTTTTTGTTTTTTATTAACTGTATTTTGGAATTGAACAAGTAAGGCCAAAGGCAGTTAAGTTCTTGTTGGTGCACGTGGTACATTTGTATTTTATGTGCTGCAGTGCATGTCTCTCAAAATCTAATAATCTATTTTACTAAACCCCTAGGAATTAATAGTTGACATCCCCATAGCAAGCACACAATAAAGTACTGTCGCACCTTTTAGTTTAAAAAGTTACTAAATGGGTTCCAACAGAAAGCATTCTTTAAAAAGCACATTCGCTTTCTTGAGACACAACATATTGTGTAGTGCAAAGTGTGTTAAAATGCTTTTAAGCATGCTTAAGCATGCTAGTCTTACCCTGTCCTGAGTGAGAGCTGCTAGCTGTCTGCCTTTTGTAGTGAACATCCATTTGCAGGAACTGGTGTGAGGAGAATAAAGCACTATGTTAAGGAATTTTGTTCTCTTCAAAAAACAAACAAACCAGTAGTAATTGCTGTAATTCACTTTTCTAACAGAAATAAATGCATTCTGAAGTTGAGGCTTTTTGTAAAAAAATCTAGTTCATGCAAGAAGGTTATTATGTTTTTGAAAGGAATAGATTTTAAATGGAAGGGCAGTTCAGAAATTACTTTCTTGATAGATATTATGGCCCAAATTCTACTTGGCTGTCATGTTTAGCATTAGTTTTTCAAGTTAGTTAAATACTTGAAGTTGTGCTTTCACCTGCTACCTGCCTTTACAGGAAGGGAGAGCTGTGCTGCTAGGTTATTTTTTAATGAAAAAAATCAAACCAGTCCTGTTTGTACAGGAATTTGCAAAGGAAAACCTTGGTTTTTTGTCTGAGGTGAGTTGCTGCTTCTTAAAATTGATGAGATGCCAGAGGCCTTGAATGGAAACCAACATCTGTTGTTCATAGCCACTGCAGCAATTTATTTTTTTCATATTTTATTTAGTTCTTTATTTGATCTTGGACACATTCAAAGATGTAAGCCCTTAAGACTGCAGGATAAACTAGACAAAAGAAGATATGTTTGCACTAAGAGGCTTAACTCATCCTCAGTGCAAAGGTCGCTTTTATTTTAAAAATAGAAGCTCAAAACGTGTAACCAGACAGTTGAGTTGGATCCCTCTAGCTGTGTTTTTGTAGTGAGATCTTATGTGAGAAGGAAGTTGCTTTGTGCAGTCAGTCAGTGGTTCCTGCCACGTGTAATCTTTATTGGCTGCCTCTTCCCCTTTTGTCCTGTCAGTGTTTGAGTTTCACATGTGTGTTTTTAAGAAAAGTTTTCTTTTTGTTGATATTTATGGAAGAAGGCCTGGAACTTGTAACCTGGCTTTGTGGTGCAACTAAAAATATGCACGAAATATTTCTGTGGTATCTGAAAAATGGGCATTTGTTCTTTTTAGGCTTTGTGGAAAAACTAATATGGTATTAAATGCTGATTCGCTCACACTGTAGCTATGGAAAAAGGTAGTTCAGGTTGTAGATGCTCGATGTACAGTGTTCACCCAGAAAAACTTGCCAGAAAGAACGTGATTAACAGCAGTGGTGGAGGAATGGTGTTCTGAGCTTATTGTTAAAAGGAAAAGACAAAATTCAGTGCTGTCTCCTCCTGCAGAATCAAATAGGAAAAAGTAATTTCTATCTGGTCTAACTTGTCTGCTGGAAGTTCAGCCCTTTTGGAGGGGAGAGCAGTGCGAGTCCAAGGGCTTTGTGAGAAGATTCGGGATGTCAGCAGTCTACTGATTCTCTTCACTTTCTGTATCTTGAGTGCCTGTATCCTTGATTTTATTTAATAACATAGGCTACAAAAAATCAGTGGAAGGAGCAGTTGCTGCTGTTCTGAATGTTAAATGCAGAATGTTATTTAAGTGATTCACTCCTGTAGATTTAGAGTCTTGCATTTTCTTCTTCCTTCTTAAACTTTATTCTTACAGTTTGCCATTTAGGATGTAACTCATGTGCTTCTGCTCCCCTTAAAATGTAAAACAGGTAGTAATTTAAAGGCATCTTGCTTTGCTTTTTTCTTGCTTATTTTAGAATAGTCAGAAAATGGCTGTGTAGTAACCAATTTCAGCTGTAAGCAGTGTGTTCTAGGGTTAAAGTTGTAGTAAAGTGCCAATGAAAAAGTACATTCTTGCAATAAGACTTGGTTATTGTGGACATCATAACCTCTGCTTGCCCATAGACTTAGGCTGGTCTTACAGTCACTCTGCAGAGTATTTGAAATACAAAGTTTCTTCTGATGTAAGATCTGGCATTTACAAGTATCTCTGAAACTTGAACTGCTTGTTATCAGATAAGTAAACCAGAACCTTGTTTTCTTTTAAATAGCTTTTTTTTCCTTCTCATTTTCTAACTAAAGGGCCAATTTCGCATTTTACCCAGTTACAGTGTTTCTTTGCTTGAGCTCCTATGCAAGCTCTCCAGAAAGAGCAGCAGTAGGTATGTTAAATGCTATTCTAGGCTACAAAAACAATGCCTCAGAGTTCCTTAATTCTTCTTTTTAAAGATGAAGATGATTGTTGACTTGGCTGTGTTTTCAGAGATGCTTTTAAACTTTTAAAAGTGTAAAAAAAAATACAAGTCTTCATAAGATGGATGTTGTTGAACAACTAATTTGACTGAAAACAAAGATCTACAGTGTGGTTAAGCTGGTGTTGCTGTGCTCTGCTTATAAGTGAGAATAATGCATTAGTATTGGTCTTCATTGCGTGTTAGTGGTAGAGCTGGTAAGTTTTTATTTAAAAAAAAACCAAGGCAGAGAAGTTGAACACAGCTTTGTGGGAAAGTCTGCATCTGTTGAGCCAGAACAGTGGGTGCCTTTAGCTGATGCCAGGTGGCCTGGTGGTGTTCTGGGCTGGGGACCAGGTGGGCACCTGGGGTTGGGAACCCAGCCAGCAAGCCCTGCTGGTTTGTGTGGGTGCATGCAGTCTCTGGCCAGCCAAGTCCTCAGAGTGTGACAGCACATGAAGTGTGCAGGGTACTGCAAGGCAGCATGAGGCAGTGAGGGCCTCCACCCGATCAGCTAAAGTTGAGGTCATTGCTTTTGAACTGGCTGACTCTAGAGGAGAGCTGTGACTTACTCTACTCTAAAATAACGGTGTACCAATTCCACGTGATGTATTTTTTGCTGTATCAGACTTGAAGGTGAAGTTGACATTATTTGCTAGGCTTGTTAGGCAGTTACATGAGTTTGATTGTAATCTAAAGTCTGTCTATATGGACTTTTTCCTCAGCAGTGCCTTGGACTTAGCATTTCAGACACTAATTGAGGAAATTTGGACAATGCACTCGGACACGTGGTGTGAATGTTGGATTGTCCTGTGCAGGGATAGGAGTTGGAGTCGATGATTCTTGTGGGTCCCTTCCAACTTGGGTCATTCTGTGATTCTGTAATTTGTTGATTGGGTGACCTGTCCAGATTTGCTTTATTCTTGAGATTCAAAGTAAACTTGAAATACATGTGTAGCACTCTAATGTGCTGCACCAGTTCTGTGATTTGCTTTTAGAAGGAGAGGTGGAAGAATGCAAAAATTGTGTCGTCTTGACTCTGGACTGTAAAGCTCTAGGATTGTCAGTAATTATCTTCCACTTGATTCCCACAACAGTGCTGTGAAGAAACCCTTGTGCTGATAGCACACTCTGTAACCTCTTAGCTATTGCTTTTGTTCCTTATGACTTTTCCAGCTATGCTGGGAGAATAACAGAGCTGGGGACTGGTTGACGTTGAAGGTGTGTTTGATAGTCTGGAAAAGAAACGAGTGCTAGGGGTAAATGCAGATTTTTGATTGAAACACCCATGTCTCATCAGTTGCCCTCCCTACAGTGTTTGTTTTAACTGCACCTTTAATGGTGTTTCTAAAATACCTGCTGTGCTGCTGAACAGAAGCAGGCAGCCTCTTGTTTTACTTACTGTACTAGAGCTGCAAATTGTATGATTACATCTGTGTGCCCTCTCCATTAAGCTATTGTGTGAAACGTGGCTTGTTCTGGTTAACTGTACTGGAACATCCTGGCTTGTGGAGTGTTTCTCAGAAATGGGTGCTTTTTAAATGGATAGTGTTCTGTTATTTGAATAAGAATGCTTTTTGTAACAGGGTGATACCATGATCTCTCTGGTATTTATACTTTCCTTTCTTCATGAGTAGTCCTTTCATCCTTGTACAGCAAAAATTATAGTGAGCATAGCTGTCAAAACAGGTAAAATATTGTAGACCAAAAAGCTAAATATGGGGATGGATTAAAGTAGGAACAGCAGGTAGTGAATAAAAAGGTGGTGTAGGCTGTTTTGTTTTTTTTTGCTTGGCATCCATGATGATAATGATGATGATTATTTTACTACTACTACTACTTGAGTCCAGGCATAGTTTCAGCTTTGAACATCTCAGTTTGACATTTCTAACAGGTGAAGGTACTGCTTCTCCATAAATGCTGACGTTAACAGAAGGCCCCAGTACTCATTTTGTAACTGGTGTTTAAGAACTTAAGAACTCTCTACTAGTGTTTTTCATGGATACTGTGCTTAAAGATTAATATGAGTTGTTCTTACGTAAACATCCGGAATTATTCTTGATTTAGAATGATGGATATTCTTCTTGATGGATATTTCTATATCCTGTTTAGTGTTGGAGTCATCTGAAAAGGTGGAGTTGTCTGGGGTTTTTTTTGAGATAGCATAAAAAAATACTTTTTCCCTGTGTAAATTGCTTGTCGTTAACAGTTACACAAAGCTGATGCAAAAAAAACTAAGACTAACCCTGTAGCTTGGGAGCAAGGAGCAGGAGTGGAGAGACAAAGAGATGGTTATAGAACATGTTCTGACCTGTCACAGTGAGACAAAGCTCAACCAGTCGCCTCAGTGCGATGCATGCGTGTTCAGGTAGAGATGTTTTCTTACCCTCGGCTGAAAAATGTAGGTATGCGCCAGCCCACAACGCTTTGTCTTTGAAGCAGTTTTTTGCTAATAACATCACTGTGCTTGAGCACCCACCCTGTTCACCAGACCTTGTTCCCTCTTCCCAGAGTTGAAGTTGGTGCTCAAAGAAACCCATTTGTTGTCAGTAGAAGATGTGAAAGCAAAGCCAATGGAGATCCTCAACAGCCATTCAGAAAATGATCTGTGGTATTGCTTTGAATGTTGGCAGGATCATAGGCAGCTGTGTGTCAGCTCAGAAGGGAAATATTTTGAAGGTGATGTAGTTATTTTCTTAATTTGTTAAATAAAAAGTTATAGGCGCAGTCTCGTGGGTGTTTTGTGTCAGACCTTGTATGTCACACTAGGATGCAGTTCTGATCTTGTTCACATTCACTAATACATGCTTTAGAAAACAATCTGGTCCGGTATGTCTTTATAAATGAATTAGTCTTTGATGGGTGCCCCTACAGGAAAGTTCAACCTGGCTATGTGTAATTAAGGGGTCTTCTGTATTCCTCAGTTTACGTTGTAGACCTGCCTTGGGAGTGTAAGAACTGGATTGGTTTTGGATGTAATAAAACTGGAAAAGGCACCGCAGCCGCTGAGGGACAAGTCCACAGGACCACGCTGTAGGTCTTCTGGAGTAGAACCCCTGATCAGCAGTGTTGTGGCTGTGCCTTGCTTGTGCTGCACTGCTTGCTGCCCTAAAGGTGCTTGACACCCGCACAATGCATTTCTTCCTTGCAATAAAGCGATTTCCAGTTCTATAGGCAAAAATTATTCGGATGAAGGAAGGAGAGACTCTGTATCTGTTGACAAAAAGCATGCCTGTACCAGATCTGGAGAAAAGGGAAGAACTGTGATGCCTGGAAATGGATGGAGATGGAGGACAAGTGAAGTGACAGCTTTCTGGTAAAAATCCGTTGTCAGAATGTCTCAGCTATGTGGGATTAAAGGAACCGTCTACTCTGGTGTGTTTTTTTTCCTAAAGATATATTTTTTCCAAAGAGGTATTAAAGCAGTTCATGCTTTTCCATTCTCTTGGAGACATTTTATCTGTGTTAAATTTCTGTGACTATTTTTATTTGACTGGGACTTCAGCAAGTGTTTTTTAAAAAAATAAAATTTTGAAGAATTCCTTCGTGGATTTAAAGAAGTTCTTGACCACTGGGTTTCAGTTTGAGTGTCCTGCACAACCAGCAGAAATACTTGACAGGAAGAAACCTTTCACAGTACTTTAGCCTTACTGGGCTAACCTGCTGCTCACTAGCTCTAATGTAGGGAGGACCAAGTGATGCTCTTGTGGACTCTTTGCTCTACTTGAATGCTCTGTGGCCTGACTGGGGAAATAGTTTACACTTGTGTGTTTACTGTCCATTAAAATAGTCCTCAGGGCGGAACTGAGGAGCTGATTGTGTTATGCTGGTCTCAGTAAGCAGCAGCATGTACCTGCTTGGGTGACCAGGGCTTGTTTCTGTTGTGTCTGCAGTAGGGTCACATCTGTCTTAAGTTGTACCCTGAAACTATTCCCTGTTCTGCTTTGCAAAACCAGACTTCCATGAGGAAAGCTAAGAATAGGCTCCCCTGGCTTGCTAACCAAGACGTATTTGTCTACTCATGTCTCCTTGCCCTAGAATCTCACTTGTTACAGCGAAATATAGGGGTAGCAGCAGTCTGTGTTTCAAACCCTAAGGCAAGGGGAGGCTGAAAGAGGGGAGAATAAAACTAATAAAATGAACTATTTACTGTGTGCTGGAGAGCGTAATGCAGTGATAGCAATTGCACACAGCTGGCTCGGTCCCATCAAACCTTCCTTCTCTTCCCACAAGCTTTGCATCAGCCCTGTAAGATCTGCTGATGCACCTGCACTCTCTAGTCCTCCAACTGCAGGACAGTACAGCTTGGATCCAAGCTGGCTCATTGTGTTCAGCGCTGCCCTGATAAGTCTATTGCAGGCCTGTGTGCCAGTATCATTCTGTGCTGGAGGTGTGGTAATCTCACATCTCAGAGGTGGGTGCTGTGCTGCTGTCCTGTGCCAAGAACAAAAAAGAGCCGATCTTGTGGGTTTCTTTATAAAGGGTTGTTTGATATTGTGTACTGACAGGGCTGGTACCTTGCTTAGAAGTGAGTGGAGTGTACAGGTACTGAAATGAGAGAAGTGTTATTCTGCAGCCAAGGCACAGATAGAACCAGAGAGCTCTGTTGCTTAAAAAATGGCATTCATAGGTATTTGGAGAGGAGTCAATGTCTGTAAATGTCTGTTAGAGCTATTCTTTCTGCCCCATTTGCACAGTGCACACAAACATTTCTGTGGATGAAATTAGTAGGCTATGTAGGTTGTGTGATGTTGACTTTTTTAGGACTTTTAAATGTTAAATAAAAATGTACACAGTGTTTGTAGCATAGTCAGTGCTTTCCTTCTACTGTGCGCTAATTGTAGCTTGTAAATCTCTACCGTGGGGGTAGTGTGGGCATTGACTCTTGTGTACAGACGAGCAATGTTACCCTGTCTGTCGTGGGGAAGGGAGAGAATGTGGTACCAGGACCTCTTCTCTCCCCTTCTGCTCAGTTTTGTCATAGCAAAACTGGGGTGACCCAGATAGTGTCGGTGTTTACTAGAATTCCTATTGCAAAGTTGCTGAAGCTGGGTCAGGGAAGCTTTAGGTTACAGAGGATATTCCCTACTGCAGAACCCACTGAGAAATGCTGAGGCTGTGTTCAGGTGATTACAAAGAGGTGAAGATATTTTGGAGTTTGAGAAGCCTTCTCTAACACTACAGGGGGTCCAAAAGAAATATTGCTCGATTCTCACATGGATAGGTTTGAATGGTGATCACCTGTGCAGTTATGAGTGAACAGAAAGGTAACTTACAAATTAACCATTCTGACGATTTGGAAGGCAAAATGCTCTGTTGGTTTCACTGTCTTCACACAGTACCTGGAAATTCCATAGCAGGAGTGGTTTCAGCTTTCAACAGCTGGATTTTTTCTTACCTTATTTTTTCCAAATGGATGTGGCTTGACAACCTTGGCGTGTTTACAGGCATGTTGTCCTGAACTAGTCATAGTTTTCCAAAAATGGATGCATTTCATAATAGCTTGAATTACTGAGAAACTTAAGTACTTCAAACAAGTTGGAATATCTATAAAATTCTTTTTATTAGGGAAACATTAACAGAACTCTAAAAATCTGTATGTTTAAATAAATAGGGGTACTTCCTGTAACACAGGCGGTTGTGATTGCCAGACTAGATTGCAAATTGTCTTCTTACTTGGAAGATTATTTTTAGTAATGTTATAATTTTTGAATCAGATCTGAAAGCAGTCCAGTGAATGATAAACTCTGCAGATCTGTCCTTTGGCATTGCTTTTAGAAACAGTAAAGATGAAGACTTGCAGCCTCAAAAGCAGCAGATGCCTGAAATTCATGGAGCTGGTGAAATCAGGAGAGACTGCTTTGGACCTGGAATTCTTGTGCTTTATTGCACAACCTCTGGGTTGGCTAAGAAACAGTTGAAAGCAACCATGCTGCCTAAAAATGTTGTGTTATTCAAGAAAAAAAACCCCAAACCAATTAAACCAGTAAATACAACTGTTAGACCAGTGCAGTTGAGATTACAACACGTATTTGTTAGACATACTAAAAACTTGGTAGTGTTCTACTTGTACTTTGTTTCTTTTGTGTGATAAAGGTGATGTGGGCTTTTTTTTCTCCACTAAAGCTTTTTATAAGATTCTCTTTGCTGCCTCTTGCAAGGGAAATCTCCTTCAGTTGTTTCTCCTAAGTCTTGAAGGTTTTTCTAAGCTGCTGAGTCTGAACATTTATTTTGCTGCTTGACTGTGTTCCTGTTGATGTTCAGTTGGCCCTGGTTCTGGTTGGTGTAAGAAAGACCACCTTGTCTTCACTATTTTTCACCTTTGCATTTGTCCAGATTCCAGGTAATCTGGGTCTTTTGCTGAAAAAAGCTGTTTTGACCTTCCCTGCTTCTTGAAGCAGCTGAAATGCTTCTGTAGCTGTATGTGAAACGGAGTAGGACATGGATTTGTCTGAAAACTACATCACCATAAAAAAATGTTACGTTTCAAGTACATTATTTTTTTCACATGATTGACTTGCAAGGGCTGCCGCCAGGAGCTGGAAGGTGGGATGATGCTTTCACATCTCAAGGATTCCTAGGATGGTGTCCAGAGCTGGCAGTTGTTGACACAGAAGATGACACCACATTTTTGACTGTCCTTGACATAGGCCAGCAGGGTGAGGTTTTTGCTTATAGAACTTGATTTCCCGGCTATCTTAGAAAGCCTTTTGGGATGTGTGTGCAGCCTAAAATTATTTGTTTGTGTAAGCTGGTAACATATTGGCAAGATAAAGGCTGCTCAGATTGCTGTTAATAAATTCAGACCATAAAAATGACTAGGAATGTAGTGTTGGGGCTGATGAGAAATTGCTGTCAATATTATAACTGGTTCATAGATAAAATAATTAATGTACTGACATCGTAATTACTGACCTGTAGAAGATAAATAGTTTTTGTAGAGTACATTTCTGTTTGGTCCTCTTAAGATTGTGGGGTTTGGGTTGGTTGCTTTGGTTGGTGGGGTTTTTCTGGTTGTTAGTGTTTCTGCTGGCAAATGGATGTAGTGCTACATAAAAGCAATGCCTTTTTCTAAGCAGCATTAGTGGTAGTATTTTGAATTTAGAAAGGATTATTGTTTAATCACTTTGAAGTGCTTTATTGAAGTCCTTATGCATGTGCTCTGTGTTACTTACTTGACACTTACTTTGTTTTGCCCTAAGAATGATCCTGCTGTATGTTTGGAGAGGAAAATACAGACTTCTTGGAGGCGTGAGTTTCTGTCCCTGAAATACATGTTTACTTATATACATTGAGTCTTTCTGGAAAAAACATCTTATGAAGATGACCTTCTTGTCATTGATTTTGGTGTTTTTGATTCAAGAAGCTTGTTTGGAGGATAAACTAGATAATGTGGTACCCTGGGTATGGCAATACGAAGTCTTGCATTTGCTGCCCTTGTTCTCTTAATGAGGAGTTCTTCAGTATTAACTCTGTTTATTTAAAAGGTGCGGCTCTCTTCAGCTTTATCTTTAAAGAGCTGGGGGATGTTGTGGGATGGAAAGCAGTTTTCTTAGAAGGCAAACCAATGGTGCTGAGCTGTCCCTCGTACCCTCAGCACACTTGGGTAAGGCAGCCTGTTCTGCAGACGGTTGACTACGCTGCTGCTGGATCAAACACAGTAGGAGCTGGAAGCCAAGCACATGTTTTCAGAAAAGGAAAACAGCAGCATCTCCAAATATCAGTGAAGTTTGTTACTGTTTATTTTACAAAGAAATACTCTTAAATTCATTAGAGTTGAAATCAAAGAGTTGTAGCGTAGAAGTACTGTTTCCTTTGTAATGTTTTATTCCTCCATATGCTTCAGCAACACAGTAATTCAAACAGCAGTCTTTGCTTCAGAACACATTTGTTTTCAAGAAGCTGGGCTTGTGTGTTGGGAGTTTTTACCAGGCAAAATGAAGCAGTTTCACCTACTCCTGTGGGTTGATAGAATACTTAAAAAAAGATTTTTGCAATTGCTCACTTAAGTGGTTTTAAGGCAGACTTTTTAGGATAACACGAATCATCCTGTTGGGATTTGGTGTTCTTTTACTGTGGAAAAAAAGATCATTAATGAACTCACTTTTACTCCAAAACAGTGACCCTACGTTTGCCCTTTGCTCTCAGCCCAGGGCAAGAATAGCGTGGGGAGTTGCTGTGGCTCAGCTGATGAGATACTGTGTTTTGTTAAGCTGCAGTTGTGAGGGAGTGTTGGTGGTGTTTTATTGAGAATTACCCAGCTGATCCAACCTTTGAGCTTTGAGAGCAGTTTGATCATAAAGCTGGACCAGCACTACTGAAAGTCTTTTCTGTCTTTGCCTCATTGAAGTTTTCTCTCTATTTCCCTTGCACCAATCTAAAGCTTGAAGTATTGTGTTCAGTTTTGGGCACCACGGTATAAAAAGGACATCAAACTATTGGAGAGTGTCCAGAGGAGGCCACAAAGGTGGTGGAGGGTCTAGAGGAGAAATTGTTGGAGGACTGGCTGAAGTCACTTGGTCTGTTCAGCCTGGAGGAGACTGAGGGAGCACCTCATAAGAGTTTACACCTTCCTCCCAAGGGGAGGAGGAGGAGCAGGGTGCAGATCTCTGCTCTTTGGTGACCAATGGTAGCACCTGAGGGAATGACAGGAAGATGTGCCAGGGGAGGGTTAGATTGGATATTAGGAAAATGTTCTTCACCCAGAGGGTGGTGGAGCACTGGAACATCTCTGAAATTTCAATCTGCGATGCTGAGATTCTCTAGTGATTTGATTCTGTGTTATGTGGTGTTTGCAGCTACTTCATAGAAAGTTTTGTGTTCAGGAACAGGAGCTGGAGTGTAGTTAGGGGGCTGGCAGTGGGCATACCAAGGTGGGAGGAAGGCTGAAGGTTTATGATGCAGAAGGGATTGTACAATGAAAGGCACTAACTGAGCCTGG
This sequence comes from Dromococcyx pavoninus, assembly GCA_033558185.1. NCBI lineage: Eukaryota > Metazoa > Chordata > Aves > Cuculiformes > Neomorphidae > Dromococcyx > Dromococcyx pavoninus. The sequence continues at coordinate 739,867 of JAUMJL010000855.1, forward strand.
TGGACTGGGGTGGGAGCAAGTACAAGAAAAATGGAAAAGTTGAGCAAGAGTAATGTAATACTAAAAATAGCTGATTTTTTTTTAATATTTCTTCGGCTAAATTAATGTGTTTGCTCTCTTCCTACTTGGGGAAATGGTAGGAAGGGGAGGATGTGACTAGGGAGCAAAACTGTTACTGTTACTGGCAGTTACTGTTACGTTTTTATCCTTCTTTTTAACTGCCACTGTTAGATTTTTACCTCCCGCATTAGTACATGTTGCAAGTTCATCCTTTCCTCCATAAATCAAGACTGGAAGGAACAAAAGGATGCGAGAGGGATGAATGTGTGGGGAAGCAGCAATATTGTGCTGCTTGTATCTTTGTTTTATCATTGCTTTTACTTCTGCGTTTCTTATTTCCAGATCTGACAGTTTCATCTAATACAGTATTCATGCGCTTAATCCAAATACTTCTGTTAATTTCATCGCCTTTGCAGTAGTTTTTGTGGGCAAGAGCTGGGTATTCGCAAATTTTTCCGGATGCTTGACAGTGCATGTGTTTTGTGAATCTTCCATTGCAGACTTAACTGTGTGTTTCACATCAAGGTGTGCATACATGGGTTAGGTGTGTGTAGCGTGTAAATGATGCAGCATATCCTTTAATCAGGAATATAATCTAATTTTTGGTGGGAAGGGAGATAAAAGACAACTTGCAGTTGAATTTAGTTATTTTAGCAAAAAACTGCAAAGCTTTTTTGTTTTATATAACAGGCTGGATGGAAGGAAAACCACGCAACATTCATGAATGAACTGAAAAATCTTCAGGCTTCAGGACTAACAACCCTTGGTCAGGCACTCAGGTCATCGTTTGACTTGTTAAATCTCAATAGATTAGTGTCTGGAATAGACAACTATGGACAGGTAACAAATCTGTTTGTAGTCTTCTGTCTTTTTTATTTTGCTGTGTTTTTTGAAGTTATAGTGGGGGAGGGAGTTTGGTGTTTCACATTCATTTTTGCTTTTTGTTTTGTTTATAAATGTTGGGTAGCTGTGTTAAAACTTGGAACTGTAAACTTTTTTTCCTTCATTATTTTATTACACGTACTGATTGATCATACCCTGGAGTACACGAGCAATTTTTTCCTCATTGAACTGCAGAGAAAGCAGTAATATCTAAGCTAAATCTCACCTTTTTCAGCTTAAAACCATTCCTTCTTGTTCTAGCCCTGTGCTCCCTGATAAAGAGCCCCTCCACAGCTTTCCTGTAGGGCCCCTTTCAGTACTGGAAGGCTGCTATACAGTGACCCCAGAGTCTTCTCTTCTCCAGACTGAACAAACCCAGCTCTCTGAGCCTGTCTTCATATGCGAGGTGCTCCAGCCCTCTGATCGTCTTCGTGGCCTCCTCTGGACTCACAGATCTGTGTGCTTCTTTGTGAGGGGGAAAGAGGGGTGGTTCTTTAAAGCCAGCAAATGAGCAGAGCAGGGAGTGTTGCTTGAGAGCTCACAGTGGGGAGAGCGGGCTGCAAGCAAGCAGAGACAGGTTTGGAAGAGGAAAGGCTGCCTGGTTGGGAAGGAGGCTGCAGGCTGGCAAGGCAGGGGGAATCAGGCTGCAGGGGTGTGAGGGACAGAAGGACTTGCAGGACAGCTCAGTTGACATGGAGGGCAACACCCCCTCCTCGTGTCCCCTGCCTGTCCTTCCGGAGGAGACTGTAACCCTCCATCCCAACACTCCAGTCATAGAAACCATCCCACTATATCTCTTTATATATAAGCCTGTAACTGAGTGTTAAGGTTACTCTTAGCATTCCTGTGCTTTTGTTTCTAGGGAAGGAATCCATTCTTCTTGGAACCATCTATTTTGATTACCATCACAGATGGAAACAAACTGACAAATACGGCTGGAGTTCAAGAGGAGGTAAACATGCTTTAAATTCTTCCGAGTTAAGGTCTTACAAGTTGGTGCTATGCTGAGATTAATACTAATTATTTGTTCCTGCTAATACATAGTACTTCTGCTTCATCAGCTTGTTTTATAACTAGCTCTGTTGTCATTGCCCAGGCCCTGAATTCATAGTTCATGTGGGTTTCCAGACTATAACTTTGGATAAATTAGTTAATAGGAGAGAAATGGGGTCCCTTACAGAGTAAGGAATAAATTTGAGTATTGGTTTGTCAGATACTTTAAAATATTGTTAAATCTTTCTTTACCAGCTTCACCTTCCTTTGAATTCTCCTTTGCCTGGAAGTGAGCTAACCAAAGAACCATTTCGTTGGGATCAAAGGCTGTTTGCTCTGGTGCTGCGTTTGCCGGGAGCTGCATCTGTTGAACCAGAGCAGCTTGGGAGTGTGCCTACTGATGAATCTGCTATCACACAGATGTGCGAAGTTACAGGAGGTAACTGGGTGTTACTTTGCTTTGGTTCACATTTGGTATTTGCCTAAAATATTTATTTTCCTTTGCTTCAGCTTCATTTGCTGTTTTTTCCATCTGAATTGCTCAGTGTCCATGTGAATCTGAGTGATGGATTTTGAGCTTGGTTAGTAGTAGTAGAGGGAACTTTAAAATAAAACCATATTTCCGTTTCAGATCTTCTAGATATCTGAGCATTTTCTTAATGTGCTGGTAGAATGGACTGGAAAAATTCTTAGGTTGTCCTTCCAGAGGCTGTCTTTGCTCTTTGATCAGTCATAAGATTTGTTATTTAAATTTTGAATTGAGTGGGACAGGTATTATTGAGATGTTAATTCTGCTGCAGGGCTAATAAGCTAAATTTAATCTTAAAAGAGTTAATTCTGGAGTCTGTTCCTTGAAGTGTTTTTTTGAATTGGTGCTTGAAAAAAAATGTTGTGTGGGAAGGGAAAGTTTGGGAGTTTATTGAAGTTGGTAAGGTTTGGGTAAACAAAAGCAGGTAGATTACATAGACATGGTGAAATCGGATGTTCTTCAGAGTGTTTATGAACTTAGCCTTGGACCAGCCTGATTTAGCCTTAATGTCCTCTTTTACTAATGAGTAAAAGCTCATCAGGTTGGTGGGTTTTCCCTCCTTTGGTTGTATTGCATTTGAAAAGTGTTTTGCCTTTTACATGAACTTGTACAGAGCGTATTGCTCTTGCTCTGGATAAAACCCCAAATCTTGGCAAGCGTGACTGATATCATAAAACATCTTCCTTTATGAAGATTAATCAAAACTTGCTTTTGTGTTTTCCGTGTGTGATTTCTCTTGCACAGGTCGTTCTTACTGTGTTCGGACACAAAGAATGTTGAATCAATGTTTAGAATCTCTAGTTCAGAAAGTCCAAAGTGGAGTTGTTATTAACTTTGAAAAGTCAGGACCAGATCCAGCTCCAATTGGAGAAGGTATAGTAACTGGTTTGTTTTTTTTTTCCCTTAATGTTCAAGAAGAAATGTTTTTATGTGTGCAGATGTCCTTGAGTGTCTTCAGTGTCCTTTCTACCAGCTTTTCAGTGTAGTGTACAGGATGCATCGAATGCCTAATAAATTCTAAAAGAGTGATGTAGCTGTAAGGCTTATGTGCTTTAGTGATAGAGCTCTGGTGTCTCTGAGTGCCCCAAATCATGATGGATGTGCTGCTCGTAGCATTTGAGTGGTTTTATGTTTATTTATGTTTAGTCTGTTATATTTTTACAAGAGTTAGCTTGATCCTTGGTAAGTTAAATGGTGCTGTATGTTTGCACGTATTTGTATGGATATCTGTGCAGTAGAACTAAAAATGATAGGCTTGCCGTTGCCTATTGAGTCTATGTCACAAACAGCATGTTCTGTAATGTGTGAGTGCCTCGCTGCACTCATTGTCTAATGGCTGTGGCAGAGGAGCAGGGGGTAGGTGTAGGCAAGCGTTATCATTGTTTCTCAGATGATGCTGTGGTACATTTTGTTGTATAGTTTTATCAGGCACTGATGTAATCATCTGTACGTCTCCAAAATAATTGGCAAGAAAGTGCTTTATTGGTTTATAATACAGAAATTTTCCTGGGACACAAATGCACAAAGTTTTTTTGTTGTTGTTGTTGTTTTGTTTGTTTGTTTAAATTTTAGATGGACTTGTTGATCCATCCAGGCCCATCAATTCATTTGCTTCTCAACCGTGGCATAGTTGTCATAAACTCATTTACGTACGGCCTAACCCTAAAACTGGTGTTCCTGTTGGGCATTGGCCGATCCCGGAATCTTTTTGGCCTGATCAGAATTCACCAACACTGGTAAGTAAAATAAGCACTAAAAAAAGGATTCTACACCTAATGAAACAGACTGAAAATGAATAATAAAATTAAAGTAGGGTTTTTTAAATTTTCTCTGTTTACTAATATGGTCTGGCTTTGCTTTAAAAGGGTAGTTAAAACTATTTTAAAACAGAATGGTATAATCTAATGTAGATACTGTATGCTGTGATGCTTTTTGCATCTGGAAGGTTTACTTCTATGTATGAGGTTAGTTAATTTGGGAAATAGTTTTTAAAAGATTATAAAATTTAACTGTAAATTACTTCACATACCACAAATCATGTTGAACCTCTTATATTTTATTCATAACTTTATAAAATGCATTTACATGGAAAAAGGAGTCATTTTTTTGATAGATCAGCCATGTGTTTTCTGGTTAGTATTACTTCACGTATGGACTCCTTTCATTAGCAGGAGGAGTTAAAACTGAAATGGTAGAGTTGTCTCGTTTAGAAAAATAAGGGGAGATAAATGTTCATTTCTTCTTCTTAATGAAATGGCCATACATTTGGCATGACTTCCTAGCCTTTCTAAACATCCCTCCTTAGGCACGTTGTGCTTGTGTACTTTGCAAGTGCTTAAGGTACTGCCCACCCCACCGTGATTCAAGGGGGGAAAAATTGGACTCGTCAGGGAGTATCTTGAAATCTTTTGCAGAGTGAGCAGTTTCATGTGTGTAATTCTGAGATCATCAAGCTGGGAAGCAGAGTTGAAGTTCTTTTCTTTAAAGCTATCCGTGATGCTATAGATGAATTAGCACAGAGGCTTTTAAATATCAAGAGAAATAGTTGAACATTAACTATGTTTTTTTCTTGATGGGAAGAATGTCTGTATGTGTAAGCATGGCTTTTTTGAGTTAGAGAATTACTTAGTTACTTAATCTGTGTTCTATTGTGGGAGATTGTATCTTTTTCTCTTATAAAGGAAATTACAGAAGTGGAGAGTTAAGCCTATGAGATGGTAAAATACATACGTATGAATCTTTGAGAGTTGTTTTACCATGAACATCAGACACTTGATATGGTTTTTGCTGTTCCTTTCAGCCTCCACGCACAGCGCACCCTGTTGTGAGGTTCTCCTGTGTTGATTGTGAGCCGATGGTAATAGACAAGCTTCCTTTTGACAAGTATGAGCTTGAGCCTTCACCCTTAACACAGTACATCTTGGAACGAAAGTCTCCCCATACCTGCTGGCAGGTATTTGCCCTTTATTTGTTCTAGAAATGCAGTGGGCGTCCTAAGGTACTTTAGTCTTTGTAAGCCTGGAGAATCAGGGTCTCGTGCAGGCTCTGCAGTTGATGAGAGGAAACATGTCAAGGTTTCAGTTACCTCCTTTCTAATAGTATTATCAGGAATCAGAATGAGTGTTCCCTCTACAGGCTTTATAATCTCATTTAATTCTGTTTCTAGGTCCGTCTCTTTTTGCTAAGAAATGTGTCTCACAGGTTCCATTTTTGGCTAAATTGAAATTCTCTGTAGGCTTCCATTTGCTTACAGAGAAAACCTAGCACTAGTTTCCATCATGTTACCTAATCAACACCTGCAAATAATTTCCACTAGATGGTTGAAACTGCTGATGGGAATCTAATGGAAGCTGCTGGTCTTGTTGACCAGATTGGTCTTGAGGGAGTCAAAGTTGTGTTGCTGAAATCCTTTGTCACATGCTCCTTTTTTTAATTTTGGATGAGCGACTTATTTTTGCATCCTCTATAAAATAAGGCTTGTAATTCCCTTCCTAATGGTGTTTTTAACAATAACTTAATATGTACGCCAGGGTTTTGCTTTGTATGTTACTTTAGCTGGATAGGTAGGTTTGGAGGTCTATTTGATGATTCTGTTTCCCTAATAAATATTACAGCTTAACTGAAAATATAACTCACAATCAGAAAACAAATTGAAGTTACTAATAAACTAATTTCAGAAATTTCCTTTCAGCCTTCATAGGTACACTGGTTGAAGTTATTAAAATTCTGGTTTTCAAAAACTACATTGGTTCTCCCCACTACGTATCAGACCCTTATATTGTCATAGAAACCATGTAACAAACACTATTCCTTACGCTTTGAAAGTATCTAGGAAAAACTCTTCCTTTTTACTGCAAGGTTTACTTTTTTTTAGGAAAGCTGGTTTTGGTTCATTGTGGGTTATTTTGACTGTGCTGGTAAGAGTATGTTACAATCTTTAACCTATTGAAATAGTTGTTTGCATGTATGGCTTTCGAAGGTTAATACCCCCACAGGTATATATACTTGGGGGAAAAAAGAGTCAATGTTCAGGATGTTGGTACTTGGCATAATTAAAAGACATTTCTTGAATATTTGAGTTTTTTGAATAATTTCTGTGCTTAAAAAATGTTATTTTTTTTATTGGTGTTTTAAATTTTAGTCATGCTAAAAGTCACAAGACTACTTTCAAATAGATTGGGTTTTAACATAGCTTCAAGATGTCCCCAAGCTGTTTTAAATAACTTAGAGAAGCTTCAGAGTAGTTTCACTAAATCTCTAAAGATTATACCGTGAAGAGCGTTTCCACCCTGACTGGGAGCACATGAAACGTTGCATATCTCCGTTTTGTGCCTAGGGAAGGTACGCGCATGCTCGTCCTGTTGGGTACAACCTCAAACTTGGCTCTTAGTGGTAATTTGCTGTCTTAATGCAGTTGGATTTGGGTTGGTTTTAGTTTTTAAATGCCCCATACTTAATATTTTTTATATTCTTCTAATAGAGTGATGTCTCTTATTCTTCATCAGGTATTTGTGAGTAGCAGTGGAAAATACAGCGAACTTGGCCATCCGTTTGGGTATTTAAAAGCGAGCACTACTTTAACCTGTGTAAACCTCTTTGTGATGCCTTACAACTATCCTGTTTTACTTCCATTGTTAGGTAGGTAATAAATTTACACTGGTCTCCGAATGCAGCTACTTCAGAGCAAAAGAAAAACAATAATGATTGGTGTTCTGCCTGAGTTTGAGACATTATAAAATAATAGAGATCAGAGAGTAGAGAATGTTGCAAACTCTTTTAACATTATTTGGGAGGAGAGGATTTTCATACCCCCTCTCCCTTTTTTTCTCTCCAGCAGAGGAGGAGAGCTACCTGCTTCCAGTGCATGTTTGATGCTGTTCACCTCCTAGACACGTAGCCTCTTCCTTAACCTGGAGTAAGCTTCAACCTCCATTCTTTTCCCTCATTTAGGGTATGGTGTATCCAGGTTTTGCAGTTGCTCTTGTAGCAGCTAATTTTTTACTGGAAGATCAGACACAGTGTTTGGCATGGGTGTTGGGAAGAGGGAGTTCCCTGATGCAGTTTAGAGCAGTGAGAAGGAATTGAGCAGTGAAACAGTCTACATTTCTTCCCTGCCCAAAGGACCAGTGTGTTTTTTTTTTCACTCCGACAATGAAATTACTTTCTACAGGAAATGATATGAAAAGGTGCTGTGTGAATAACTGCCACAATGATTGTGGCTAATGGGTTCTGGCAGAAAGGGTGATGGCAGAGAGAAGAATTTCCTGGGTGCTACTAACCTTTTTTAGTTGCAGATGCTGTAAGGCTTTTTTGTTCTGGTTTTTGTTGTTGCGTTTAGTGATACAGAATAACAGTGGAGATAAAGAGAAATTAATATTGACTCTTACTGTCTTACACAGGATTTTCCTATTCCTATCTAGAAAAAAACCCAGAACAGTTCAGGAACGCTTTTTCATAATCCTGGCCATGACCAAAAGATGACGTTTATGCTTGCTGGTATTCTGAATGTGTCTTACATAGTCATCTGTGTAGCCTGATAATTGTCCCAAAGTGTACAAATAGGATACTCCTAGACCAAATTAGGATTTTTGTGAGATTGTGGCTACTGAATTACTGCAGCAGATCCACCAGCTGAAGAGCCATCACTGGAACTAAATGAATTTCCATGTGCATTTTGATGTTGATATTTGCAGTTCCGCTGTGTCTTCCCTGGCAGCTCTTGTCTTCCCCCCGTGCTGTTCTTGCAGGGGCGTAAAGCTTTTCCTACTCTTTGGGAAAAGGCATTTTTCAGTATGTGTAGTGCTATTCTGGAGTTTACTTAACTGGTATCCCACATCTTAAATTTCTGAAGGCTGTTCAAAAGAAAAAGCAGAGCTTCCATGTTGCCTGGGTTGTAAAGCAGATGTTTTCTCAGAGCGCAAATGCTGTGCATTCTGTATTGTTAACGTAAACACAAAGTGTTACATTCAGATCTTGTTCCAGGACTTTGTGTATCCTTGGACTCTTAAGGCATGGTGGAATTTAGTTCTGTGGATATACATAAAATAAGAAAGCAAATCTGGCCCCTTTTCTGCTTAGCAGTACAGAAGATGATTTAAGATGATAAGCAGCATACCTGTTAAATTACTTGTAGATGTTTTAAAAAAGCCTGACTGTGTTTGTCTCTGTAGGGAGGGGTTGTTTCTGGTTTTAAACCTTCCTGTCTTAATGCACACCAACATTGCATACTGATAGTTCAGCAGAGGACTGACGTGTGTAAAACCACATTACTCTCACCTAGATTAAAAAGGATGGGAGAACTTCCAAGTTTGATCTTTTCAGCCACTACCATACATATTGGTGCATCAGCAAGGTTCTAGTGGTGGATGCTCTACGGGTAGAATGTTGTGTTGGAGGACTGCGACTTAACTTTGGATAGTGCTGTGGATAAACTCTCTCCCTTCCTTCTAGTGACTCTTCAGATAAAGCCAAAACCACTTTACAGCTGTATTATGTGTAATGTCAGATCAAGTGGCTTACAGGTGTTCAGGCTTACAAACAGACAGCAAGAAGCTTAAGAACTTTTTTCTTACATTTTTGTGTTCCTCCTGCATTCCTGGGCAGGGGAAGTTTTAATTCTGTTTTTTGAAAATAATGCGAGAGAGCCCTGAAAGACAGGCGAGGTGGGCCTGGGTGAGGGACCTTGCAGGTGAGACTTGAGCAAACTGGAACGAGTTGTAGGGGTCCGTGACCAAAGGAGGTGAATGATAACATCCTGTAGGTTTGGTGATTTATATCTCTCTTCCTACAGGAGTGGATTTGGAAATGCTCTACCCTCTCCTAGCTTGTAACTTAATGGGTCTGTTTTTAGCATCTAAAGCTTTGTAAGGAAAAGAGCCAATCAATGAGCCTTCATAACACAGTGAGGCTGCACAGTCCGTGTGTTAACTTGACCCATGCACTATGATGAATTGGTTGTCTTGACAAAAATTCTGGTCTTCCAGAACTTCCGCAGATGTAAGAGCCTGTGTGGCATGTGCTGCTGCAGCTGAGCAGCTCTGTTTTGCTCACATAGGAGAGGCATCATGACTGGCTTGGGCTGGCAGTTTGCACTGAGAACCGAGGAGCTGGCGTTGACTTTTTTTTGTGCAGTGCAAGGCAAACTTCTGAAAGCAGAAGTTTTCACAGGCAGATGCTGGCATACTTTGATGCTGAATATTTTTGGCCTGTGGATTACAAAAATTTCCTCTGGAAGGATTGTTGCCTTGATCTGATACCAGCAAAGCTATTGTGCTTCAGATAGATGTCTGTTTAAAAACAACTGTACAGCCAAATTCATAAAGTAGAAGTCAAAAAAGGGGTTAGAGGGCGTAGTAAAGATGAGTTAAGCTTCTGAGTGCTCCTGCCTTGCCTAAGATGTTTCTATGGCTGATCTTGGCTGCCTTGGTGGGAGGCAGGCCGTGCTGGGTAATAGGAGTGATTCTTCAGTGAAAGTGGCAGCAGGAGCAGTGTGGTGAAAATGCCAGGAGAAGGGGGTTAATACCCTTCTCTGTGGGTCTAAATATGCAGAAGGATGAGCATTTAGAAAACATCTGCCTGTGAAGGGCTGCACCGTGCAGTGTCCTTCGGTGCTTTTGCAGCATCCTTGAGAAAACCCACAAGTATTTTGTATTTTGGAGACCAAGAGCTGTCTTTCTCAACAATGTGAACGTAGCAGGCTGCAGTGCTGGGAGGGAGAGCCACTCGTTGTGTGACAGTGGAAAGAGTGCCACAATTCCCTTTTAAATGGTGGATGCTATTTCACATTGTAGTGCCTGATGTTTGTCTAGGTTGTGTACAGGGAAGGATACTGCTTTCCCTGAATGTAAAATCATGAGTCTCTACTGCTTAAAAAGGAGTGCATCTGTTAATACAGAGGCATCAGGAAGCCCAGAGAGTTAGAGGCATCAGCGGGCAATGGTAGTGCACGTGCTTAGATGGAACTGGATTTGAGTCTTTTAAAGTAAGTTTTTTCCTTTGCTTAGGAGGTGCAGCTGGACTGTCGCCATGTGAATTGTTCTTGTAATTAAGTTCCAGCTGATCTACTGAAATTACCTGCTGACCATTCTCTCTTATGCTCTTGGTTTTTTTTAACTGTTCACTGAGTTTGAAAGTGCGTCAAGTCCCCTTGGTACTGGATATTAAAGATGTGTATTGGCATCCTGTTTGGGTGTTTTGTACATTAATGTGAAGTGGATAAAGACTTTGCAACACAGTTTTAAATCAACTGGTCTACCTGCAGTTTTACCTCATCTCTTGGTTTGCTGCAGCTTGTGGCCCTTCCCTAGTGGTTCTCAATACCATGTTCACAATTACCCAGTGCTTTTAGCTCCCTCTGAATTTAGAATTAAAAAGTATTTTGCCTTAAGTGGACAGTACAGAGAGTAGACTCTGAAAATTAATAGGTTGGTTTTAAACCAATGTATGGAAGGATTTTTTCAATAGTTTTGGACTTCATCAGCAAAAATTTGGGATTTAATCTGTGAAAAACAGAGTTAACTGGGTCTCTGTTTCTTTGCTTATTTTATAAATGATTATATGCAGACCAGGGCACAGTGGAAAAAGTGCATTTAAGTCCTGTGTTGCAATCTGCTGACAGTATATGTCTCTAACTCTCACGATAGAGGCAGGTAAGATGTGGATGGTGATGTTTTCTTTGAAACTTGTGGCTGTGTTTACCACCATGACTGTCTTCCTTTTAGAGGGTAGGAGTTCCTGCAGTGGGTTTGTGCTGTGGGGAAGCTCTCGGTTTGAATAGACAAAGCTTTGCTGAAGCTCTGCTTAGATTTGAGTGTTTCTTACTGGGGTAGCAAGGGTCAGGGAGGTGCTTTTGGCTTCTCAGACTGCAGCTGTGCTGTGGGTTGGAAATTGTAGCTAGCTGAGCATGGTGAAGGTCTGTGCCATTGCAGAGTGGCTGTGCAGTTGAGCTGCAGGGGTTTATACTGGTGCAGCCTTCACAGTGCAGGAAGCGAGACAGCAATCGAGTGCTGATAAGGGGTTTAAGGTTCAAGCTGCACTCATAACCAGCTCATAGCCTTTAAAATATTGGCCCATACTATGATACCAAACACTTTACATTTTATTTTTTTCTTTTTCTTTTTGAATTCTGGGAGAGGGATAATGTTTAACTTCCATTTTGATGCAAAAAGCTAATGGACTCAAAAGATTAGAATGGATTTTATTTTATATTTGCCATATGTCATGATATCATCACAAGTTCTTGTGGATAATCGTGTGAAGCATGTGGTATATTGAGGTTTTAATGGAGTTCTAACTTGTCCTTTCAAACTCTACCCCACTTCCTTCAGGCCAGGAAAGAAACCAATTAGCATCTGTAGTGTGGTTTTTATATGCAATGCAGAGTTCGTTTAGATTGGAAAATACCTGTAATTAAGTGTGGTTTGACTATGACAACTTGGCAAATCACATCTTAACATCTGTTCGATTTGTGCAGAATGCTATGCAAGTCAAATTTTCTTCTCCAAATATATCTTCATGAAAGCTCAATCTGGAGAAAACAGTTTCCTTGCTGTGTCTGTCTTTTGCACACCCTCTTCTGTGCATCTGTCTCCTGCAGCTCTCCCCAGTTAATTTTTGGACATCCCTTTCTCCAGTCCTGTGTATCCTTCCATTTTAGCCTCACTTTGCCAGCAGGTCCCAGGGAGAATCTTGATCTGTGTTTATAATCCATTATTTCAGATACTTTGCAGGACAATACAGATTTTTTTTTTTGATGTTTAGATATCACTGCTACGGTTTATAGTGTGCATGACGAGTAGGTACATGCTTCAACTCAGTGATTCCTAAATGGCAATATGCACACCTCTAGTGCAAGCCAGATGTTTCTAAAACAGTATCCGAAGGAAATAATCTATCTGGCTGCCCCTCTCTTAAAGGGCAGCAGTTTTTGTAGCTAATTATTGTGTCTCTGTGGGAGAGTTTGCAGCTCTGGCACGAGGCAGGCAATGTGACTGGATGTGCACCTCTTCTCTGCTGTTGTCAGCAGAGTTCAGCAAAGCTGACCAGAAAGATTCCCTGCTCTGATATTTTTGTTTCTTTCCCTTTGATACCCAAGAATGTTTTTATTTGGGACCAGAATTCATCATACAGGTTGAACGAGAGAGCTGGTCTGAAAATGAAAATTGAACCAAATGAATGTTGGTTGGTTTGATCAGGTACAGGGAGTCCCTGATGATGGAAGAGAGAGACAAGGGAGGTGAAACTCTGAACAGGTGGATCTGTTGTACCTTCTGTGCTGCCAGTAGTTGTGTGCAGTGTTTAAGTCTGACGTACTTTGTAAGTTTGCCTGTAATGGGGACTCGTTCTGGTTTGTCCACTGGGGATTCACAATCCTTCAAATCTAAGGCTAAGAACAGTTTTTGCGGGGAAGCCCCACTGGGAAGACGGGTGGAGGGAGAAGAAAAGGGGGGGAAACTTGGCACATTGAATTTTGGCTAGTGCTGATGGTCTGGAACTATATAAATGAAACCTCCTTTTGTCATTTTCCTTTTTGCAGATGACTTGTTTAAGGTTCACAAACTTAAGCCAAATCTGAAGTGGCGACAGGCTTTTGACAGCTACTTAAAAACAATGCCTCCTTACTACTTACTGGTATGTTCCTTTTCTCCTTTCAACCTCCTGGGTATAACGGCTGGTGTGACCAGAATCCTGTGCATCATACCTCTTCCTAGTAAATTTTGTTTATGTAATTATAATGACATTTTAGGTAGTAAACATTTTGCTTTGCAGAGTATGTAGATAAGGTCAAACATTTTTAGTAACTGAATTGCTAGTAATATAGAGTAATAGTAACTATATTAACACATTAAACTACTTTCTATTGATTAAATATTAAGCATTGATCTAAAGTACTTTAGATTGTTCAGAGAAACCAAATTTGGCATTATTTTTGTAACTTGATAAGGCAAATGCAGATTTGTTTATTTGTTAATGTGGGTGAAATGCTAGAACTTGGGAGGTGTGAATGCTGGCTGGGCCAGATAAAGGGAGGGGGGAGGTACCATGTCACCTTTCACATGTAGCTTGGACAATGCACCTCAATATGGACTTGCATCATCCCGGCTATTCTGGTACTGAGCCTTTGAGTGGAAATTGCCAGTGGCACCACACTGTGTGGTGCCTTGGTAATGTGGCATAATGTCTATTGTGAGCTAGGTAGACTACCAAACTCATGTCACGTGTTATCTGAATAGACTGGAATTTTAGTGGCCAAAAGTGGAAAAGCTAGAGCACGAATCCATGTGCCTTAGCTTCCTGTAATTGATCTTATAAAATTTTTTTTAAATACTTATTCTCTTACTATTGTGTATTTTGTTTTCCTTATAGCCATTAAAGAAAGCCCTAAGGATGATGGGAGCTCCAAATCTGATATCAGATAATTTAGATTGTGGACTTAGTTACAGTGTTATCTCTTACCTTAAAAAACTCAGCCAACAGGTAGTATTGATAAAACCTTTGCAATTAGAAGTGCGTTGATTATTTAGTTTGTGGTAATCTCATTATGAAGCAGTTAATCCCTGTGGGAGTTCGTATGGGTGTACAGCTTATAATATAATTGAAGATTGAGCGTTTCCACCTCAAATATGGATGAATACAGAGTGATTCTGTAGCCAGTGATTGTGCCTTCTGTAAGTGGTGGAGGGAGGTGCGAAGGAGACCTCTTCAGCTACATTTTAAGTATCTGCTAGACCTTTAAACTTCAAAGATTTTCACTAATAGAATTTATGACTGCTCTTGCCATTGTTCTTCACAGCTGAGGTGAGAGACTTGCTCTCAGTCTCATGTTTATTTCCACATGTGCCTTGGCAAATGTGTATGTTACAAAAAAGTGTACATTCTTGTCCACGGGGATTAAAGTCGTAGCTTAAGCTTTATATCTGAGCTTCCTCTTTCCTTCAGGTCAAATCTATGCTATGTGTTAAGCATGACCTGCTGGGAAGTAGTCTTACGTATCTATTTCTTTGTCAGGAGTGCCATTTCAGGTGTAGCTGTCTGAAAGCTGTGCCTCCTTAGCATGATGGTTCTTGCAACAGTAGTTTAATATCTAGAAGACAGTGGGGAAGCAATGCAGCCTTCAAAATTACAAAGAAAATCCTCCGCCTTAAAGAATGCACAAAAAAACATTCCAAAGGCCTCTGAATGGCTGAGCATCTATTAGACATAAAACTTCTGTGGTATTTCGGTAACAATGATATGCAAATTAATATTTATCTGCAATATGGAGTTGGAATGGCCTGAGATGGATACTGTGGTTTTCACAGACATTCTCAGCACATGAAATAGTTTAAATGCATTGGATGCATTATAAGCACCTGTTTAGGGACAAGCAATTCTAGAATTTCTGTCCTTAAATTCAGAATTTCCCACAGATAATGAAGCAAACCCTGTAGAGGATGAGATCTGGGGGAAGTGGGTTTTGGTTGGTTGGGGTTTTTTGGAGGTATCAAGTGGGTCTTACTTTGAATACAGTTATAGTTTAATACAGTAAAATTATCTGTAGCTATAATGAGAAATTTGTGCAAATCAGGGAAGTATATTTTTAGAAACTTACTGATAAAGGAAATGTCTTTTATGACTTTTCTCTCTTGTTACAAACAGATAGTGCAAACCTTAGTTCCTAGGTTGTTCAAAAATGAAAACGGGAATTATGTTACTGTATGTGAATAATAGATGCAACTTTACAGTAAGTTAAGGCATCCCACCTTCCATTATCTTTCTTCTTTACCTTTAAAGATGGTTCTTTAGGGACACAAAATAAAGTCTCTAGACTTCCAGAAAAATTAGGAGTATTCACAGACCTCCTACTGGCACATAAATTTAGATACACTGGCTAAATATTATTTTCCATATGCTAGCACATTAGGATTTCTTTCTACTTGAGATCTAATCTGTGTATATCCAGTATATCCCTTGGTAGGTAGTTCTCCCATTTGTTGAATAGTTGGAAACTAAATTTATAGTTTTATGCTTTTAATGTACTGTGTGTTTTATGCTGGAAATCTGTAATGCTTGCTGATTCTTTAACTCATGGTGTGATTCCATTTTAGACAAAAATAGAGTCGGAACGGATAATAGGTTCAGTGGGTAAGAAAGTTCCACAAGAAATTGGAATAAAAGTGAAAAATCACTCCAGTGGCCTCTCCTTGGTACACAGTAGGGATTTTAAGCAACTGCTGCAAGGGATTACTGGGGAATCTCCACTGAGACTGGCGGAAATGAATGTTAAAGAATTTGCTGGCTTCCACATAGGACTTTTGAACAAGGTAAATGGCGCAGCGATCTTGCATGGTTAAGCACTTGATCTTATCTGTTATAAATGGGTAACTTTAATAGACTTGGTGTAGAAGAAGAAACTGAAGTACTTTCACTGAATCATGAAGAGTGTAGCATGGGCATAACCAGTGAGAAGAGCAAATGCAAGTTTTTGCACTTGCTTTTGGGGCACTGTTGGAAAACCCCATGGTGGTAACCAAAGATTGCTGTGCTTTCAGTGACAGTCTCTGCAAAAGGCAGCTAGCGTTGTTCATCCAGGAATTAACATGCTTAGTTCTAATGGAGCTGAAAGCACTGATGCTGAATAAGGTCTTGTTGGAAAGACAGTCACTGACTTTGCTGTATCCAGTCAGGAAGCTCTGAGGTTACTTCAGAATAATTTTTCTAGTAGTTAGCATTATTACAGTTCATAAGGGAATTTCTCTGTGCATGAGAACTGATGGGTTAACTGAAGGCTGTTTGTTTTCTTATAAAACTAGGATTTGAAGCCACAGGCATTCAGAAATGCTTATGATATTCCTCGTCACAGTCTCCTAGACCAGCTAACTAGAATGAGAACCAATCTTCTGAAAACACACAGGCTTATCTCAGGGCAGGATGAGGGTAAGTAGCCAATGTTCTTCATTAGCACTTTGGAGAGGGTATGGCTATTTTTTTATCATTGTTATTATTTGTTGAAGTGGTGTTTTCTGTCCTGGGTGTGGAAGTGGACATTGCATCATTTTTCAGTCAGTGTCTCCTTGACTCTGAAGGGGAGAGAAGGCAATTGTTGCCTTCTGTCATGCAAGATGTCATGCTTGCTTTGAATTCTAAAAGTGTTTCAAGGGAGAGCTTTCCCAACAACAAGGTTCAGTAGCATTTTTTTTGTAGTGATAATGGCTTAAAGCGGAGAGGGGATTATTTTGTTTTACCTTTGTTAGGTGCTGGTGGTCTAAAGATGCATTTGTTAGCATAGAGATCAAACTTAGTTATTTTTCATTCTTCTGCTGGTTAAACTCAACTCTTGCCAGCCTTATTTCCAAAATTGTAGTTTTCAGCTCTTCCTCTGTAGTGAAAAGACAAAGTCTAGTCTAAATGCTAGTTCTTAAATGCTAACACTTGCAATTAAAGTGTGTGAAGTTTGTATTGCCTTAGTTTTAAGGTAGACTAACATAAGATACTGTGTTTTGTTGCAGACTGCCTTCATAGTGTTCCTGTTGCTCAGATGGGAAATTACCAGGAATACCTGAAAATGATGCCTTCACCCCTTCGGGAGATTGACCCAGATCAACCAAAAAGGCTTCATACATTTGGCAATCCATTTAAACAGGACAAGAAGGCAGGAAGAGCCATACTATTCATTTATTTAATGTGATTTGAAATAATTGGAGAGTAGAATTTCTCTCCAACAACTGCAGTCATGTTGTTAACCAGTGTAGCTCTTCTGTCACATGCAGAAAACAGTGGTGTCTTTCATATGATGCAAGAGAAATGTGTAAAGAACTGTGCTGGTTTACAGAGTGGCACTGGTCTCTGTGGTTACAGTGTACAAATGGCATCTCTGATCTGAGACCTGTAAAGTGTTTTGAAAGCCACATGAATTTTAACACAGGGGGACTTAATCCGTCAGTGAATTGATAAAAGCGTTTCTATTTTGTACTATTTTTGAAGAAATCTTTTCTTTCTTTCTTTTCAGGGTATGATGATTGATGAAGCAGATGAATTTGTTGCTGGGCCTCAGAATAAGATTAAGCGTCCTGGAGAACTCAATACTCCAGCATCACTGAAGAGAAGGCGTAGTATGTCACCACTGTTGAGAAGGCCACAGTCACCACCCGTCGTAACGAACCACGTTGGAGGGAAAGGGCCACCATCTGCTTCAGGATCCCCATCATATCTGAACCTCAAAGGCATCCCAGCAAATAAAGGTAGTTGAATTGCAGTAAAGCAACCTGACTGGACACATGTGGCGATATCTGTGTGTAAACCAACCAAACAAAAACTACAAAACCCCCAAAACAAAAAAAAAAACCAAATCTGTGTGACGCTGAGTTGATTGAAAAAGGTGTATCAGCATGGATGTAGGCTCTAGTGTTAATTAGGACTGAGTTTTGTTTGTTGGCCTAGATAAAAAGGCTGCTGCTGTGATGGATGAAGTCTAGAAAAAAACTGTTTTTGATTAACTGTATTAGAAAAAATACTGAAGCCTTTTGCCAAGGGGATTTGGAAGTAGCAAATATTTCAGATCAGCTTTTAGTTCTCATTTGTGTAGTCTGTGATGGGAAAGGAAATTTAAAATGGGACTAGGTTTTCATTTCCCACAAATACTACTTTTCTTGCCTACATGTTGCAGCGAGTGGAGGCAGAAGGAAACTCTGTTAGCTGAAATTGGGGGAAGGAAGGAAAATATTAGTTTATTTAGAAATCATAACATTGGAATAGAAATGCAGAAAATGGTGGCTTCGTGATAGTGATACAAGACGGTAGCAGTCCAAAGGGAAGTAAGTATTCCTTTGGTTTCATCAAAGGTTGAATAAAAGTATTTGGAGGGTTATCCAGCACTGTCAGATCTGTACACAGCACTTCAAGAAAGGATACAGAACTATTTCCTTTTGTTTTTTTGGTATTGCAGTTATGCAATAGTTAGATACATATTTGTATTTGTAGATACCAATAACAGTGTTGTCCAAGATGGCAACGGGGAGAAGAAAGCAGAAAATTGTCAGTCATTGGAAAAGCAAATTGATGGCTTACCTGGGCAAATGGCTCCTTCGGTTCCTGCTGCTATGGGAGAGGATGAGGTGTTACCCAACGATTTGGACTCTCTGCCTGTGGAATTCAATTGTTTAAGTGAAGATGTGTTGGATCACAAACCTGGTACCAATGCGCTTGTTCGAGGGCCTCTAAATTACAGTGTGACTGGAGATGACCAAAAACGTGCGGCAGAGTCTACTTCTGAATCTGTGCCAAATTCATTTAAAATAACACCGACGATGCTGGAAGGAAACAATGCAGATATCAAAATCAAAGTGATGAAAGAGGTTCGCAAACCTGGAAGAAGTAAGTTGAGTTTTTATTGGTGTATTATACAGGGTGGCAGAGAGAATAAGGACCTGTTTTCAGTATAAACACTGTAGATTTTGAATAATTTCTGATTGCTTGCACATGAGCAATGGAGAGACAAGAAAAGCAGAAATTTCTTACCTGCTGGACAGGTGAGTTGACATTTAACACTGCCTGGGAAGTTGAGTGCCAAGTGATCTTGTTTGCCTTTGCAGGTAAGTGTTCAACTGGTGTAAGAGAGCACCTTTCAGAGGTTTTGTTTTTGTTACTGGTGATCTCATGAGACTGGTTAGGCTTGGCCTTAAGCTGCTCTGCCCCTTGCATACGCACAGTGTTCTCGGTTCTGTGTCCCTCAGAAATTCCTTTGGAAAGCAAAGGCATTTGTGGCTACAAGGGTGCATCTTGGAAGGTGTTTGAAAGGGAATCTTAGCAGGTCATAGTGAAGTGATATTTTTTAGTTTGTGTGGCAGTGTAATTAGTGGCAGAACACACTTGCAAACTCTTAAGAACTGAAAACTAAAAACTGCTTCTTTTTTTCTTACAAGGTTTGATAATCCCCCAAAATTTAAAATGTAGTGAGAAAGAGTAACTCACCTCCTCAGCCTTTGTTACATGTTTATTACCTGTACCTGTGTACAGGATCAAAACCAAAACACTAACCTGAAGCTTCAGCCAATGCGTCTGATGCAGGATTTGCCATTGGCATAATCTTTTTTTTTTTTCATAAATGGCAGATATCCCTCCTGTGGGTCTGTGTCCAAGTGAAGGATTTCTACAAATTAAGCTACTGAATATTTTTTAGTACATTGTCAAGTGCCAATCATGACTATAATGGAGTAACCTTAACTCGTATTTTTCTGATCTTGTGTTGCTTTCCCAAAAGTAACGTTGAGGTGTATGATCCTTGTGGCAGCCTGAGCTGCTGAGAGATGAAGCCATTTTTATGATCCATCTGTACTTAATTTTTAAGATGTTTTAAAAATCCCTACTTGAGTATCTTGTCAGCTTCCTTTTTGCAAAGTGGGCTTGTCTAATCTTTCACCAAATTCATATCTAGTGCGTCTTGATGTAGAGTAAAATAGTACAGTGTTCAGTATGAGTCACCCATCTTGCTGCAGAGTTCAGGGAGTCATCAACGAAAGAAACTAAATAGTAGAGGGTTAAATATGTACAGGTATTTGTAGTTCTGACCATAGATCCTCTCTGTGCCTGCTGTGTCACTCTGAGCAATCTTAGTTAGAGCACCATAAATACATTCATACTGGGTTCAGTGGTGGGAAATATTGAAAGAATGCTATTTTATTTTTTTTCTCTACTTTGGTATATCCTATTCATTCTTTTGCAGTGGATATATTTACTTTGTAGCAGTAAGAGAGTTGTATTAATTATGCTCACGCTCAGCATAGATAATTTGTCCTTCTAAGAGAACTAATCCTCACCTCAGCTTTCAGAAATGACAGCTGTAGGTTAAAATAGGACTCAGTGGCCCTTGGTGCATATTAATTGCTGGTGATGTCACTGTCTACATGGAGGTACGAGGCTTCCCTACCTAGGCTGCATTTTCTGTGTTTCTCTTTAAGAGAACCTCATTCTTTGGTACTACATTTGAACACCAGATCATCAGTATCACTTCAGATTATTGGCACCACCTGCTTTCTGTGCATAAAGCTAATGTGAGCTTTTTTTTTCAGATTACATGTGTTGCCATACACAGAAGTGTGAAACTGGGTTTTGTTTTTCCTTTTGGCTGTTAAACTTTATTGAAATGTGTTTGCAAGATGTATTTTTAATACATGGGTGGATTTTTATCTTTTTTTAGATTACGAAAAAATTTTCTCTCTCCTTGAGGAGGTGCAAGGGCCTGTGGAAATTCAGAAGTATTTCGTTGAATTTGCTATAAAGGAAGCAGCCAGGTTTGTATAGTTATAAATGACTGACTAATAAACTAAATGCTAATTTAGAATCATGACAGTAATTCATAAACTATTCCAGTACTAGTATTTTTTGTTTTCCTTTTTGACACATATCAATTATTATAGTCATTTTAGTGGTCAAACCATGATTATATTTTTATGAAGTAAATGGTCCTTACTCGAAAGTTTAAATGTGAAATAGAGAGATAGGTTGTTATTGAAAACCAACCTAAAATTTGGGTGGTTTGGGGAAGGGTGGTTGTATTTAATTAAATTTTCTGGTCGTTGTAATGCCAGAAATAAAGAAGGCTCTCCTGTACTGGAAGCAGAGAGCCTCTGCTAGCATGATTTGTCATGGCTGAATAGTCTTGAGTTATTAAACTGTGTTTTTGGAAGAAGAAAATTAAGTTACTTTCCCTCTCTTCTTTAGGTTTAAAAAACGGGTCTTAATACAACACTTAGAGAGAATACTAGAGGAACTAGAGTTGAACAGCCTACCCAACAGAGTTAATCATGTCAACAGCAGATAATAATGTACCGGCCAGAGTATGGACCAGGAATGAGTTTGCTGTGCCACAGAAGAGTGGAAGAGGATGTCGCTGCCGCCCTCATCATCTTGGCAGTCAAGTGATTTTACTGTCGCAGTCTGAGAAGAAGCAGTGGAGCTTTAACTTTAAGAACCTCTATCGGCAGAAGCTGGGCTATAACCTTAAGGATTTGCTCTGAAAGGTGTGGCTTTTTCCTGTGGAGGGTGCTATTTGCTCAACAGGCTGAAGAAAATAACCATTGCTGCCCCTCCTGCAGGTGATGAGAATTTACTCATTTGAACGCTGTCATTAGACATTTACGTGCTGTAGGCAGCAGGTTGCACTAAAATGGGGCACTGTCAAATGCACACACTGTCTGCATCGTGGAGAGAGCCCGTGTGTTCCCAAAAAAACCCTCCCAGAAACACCTGCACTGGTAAAATTGCATGTTGCCACCACAGAGACAAGGGCCTTGTTCCCAAGAACTGCTAGCCATGCCTTTAAACTTGAGATTCAGTGTAGATTGAGAGTAAAGAAACTGCTATTGTGTTAATGAAAGCTAAAGACAGCCCTGTGACTGTTACCACCCGATGGTCACTAAACAATCTACCTCAGACTCTCTTCTGTTTTGTCTGCAGACATTATGAAAGTGCACCTGAGGCTTCCCAGGTCCCCGACTTCAGTTCTCTTTCATCCTGTGAGGAGGACGGAGATTCTTCAGGTGGCCTTGGCACACGCTGTGCTTTGGAAGCACTAAAAGGAAACGCTTTTAAAAACGTGTATTTTAATGTTCATACGAAAGAGATTATTTTGAACAGTATTGTTACCAGATCACTAATTTGATATTTTAACTGTATAAATTTTTTTGGAACATATGTATATATAAAATAAACCGTTTTATTAATTTTTAATAAGCGCTAATCTGAGGAGTCTGTAGCGGGCAGCACCAAGTGCCTCCAGTTGTTTGTTACTGACAGACTGCTAATATTTTTGGAAAAGCAGTGAGCAGTGCAGCTGTGCTGCAGCTGAACCCCATCCGCACCTCCTGAGGCGCAGCGTGCGGTTCCGGTCGCAGGACGCGGTTGTGCCCTGGAGCTCCTCCTGCCCCCTCACTCAGCTCAGCCTGCGCGGGGTGTGCGTTTTTACTTGGTTCCAGTTTGCCAGGCCCTTAGTTACCTGAGCTGGTGTCCTCTCCTATGTTCCTCTCACTGTTTTGTCCAAAGGTGATTTTATATATTGCAAAGCATACGAAGGAGACTGAAGCACCTGTGTGTAATTGTGTTTTCCTTTCAGGCAGTACCAATGATGTGCCAGCAGTAAGCAGCTCTACTCAGAGTTGTCTGGTTTCAGTTTTCACGCATAACATCCTCTGATCCTCTAACAGCTTTCTTTTAAAGACAGGGTGAAGTTGTGCTCGTGTTAACTAGCTCTGTACCTTGCACTGCAGATACCCTAGGGATTGCAGTTGACTAGCCCGTGCATGAGAGGCAGGGAAGCAGTTTGGCTGGAGAGCCTGTACTTCTCTACTCCTACTGGTATTTTTAGTATTAGCCAGCCTGTGAGACATCTTTTCCATCCGCTCTGAAGCAGTGTTCTTGTCTCTCTGGAAGATGCAGTTTGGCCATTGGAATCACACCAGTGAAATTCAAGAAGGAAATGAAATCCAGCACCAGCAGATCTCTGTCATAGCATTATTTGAATGGAGTGACGTGAGGAAAGGCATTGCTATAAATGTAACCTAATTCTTCTCTTCAAAGCACCTTTTATTCATCTGTTCAGTTGAACACTTTAAAAAAAAACGCAGAAATACCTTGGAATGATACAAAGAGGGAATTCACTCTTTCAGCATCTCTACGTGGAATATGTGCCCGGTGTTGGACTCTTAAAAGGGAATTTATTTATTCAAGGTCAAATATACCGTGCATACCTTGTTTTAAAATGGCCTGGTTGCATGCATCAAGTTGCATGTAATATGCTATATTTAAAGCAGCAGGTGCTAGGAGGAGACAGCTCTCTTCTCTCTGGTTAATTTTCTTTCCTGTTTCTGAAGACACTCACTTGATCATAATGTGCCTGAGCAGGGGCTGAGTTTTGAATTAGTGACTCCGTTAATATGTAAACCTGCTCTTCTCATGTGATGCAGTTAGCTGCCAAATGAGCTACAGGAAGCAGGTGACTTTCATTCACTTCATATTCAGAAAATGCACAGAATGAACATATAGTCCATTCAAGTCCAAGCAGTGAGAATTTTCCCTCACCTCACCATTATTTTATCTGAATAAATAGAATCTGGATCAAGGTATTAGAGGAGAAGAAATCTTACAGTGCACTGGATGTGAGTCTTTATAAGAAGGAAGATATCCTGTCCTCACAGATTGGGACAGGGAAGGGGTGAAGAAAAAGGAGCGACGATGATCCACCTCAGAGTTTGCACAGCCCTGTGTCCCAAGTGAAGCACAAGATGAGCATTGCTTGCTTGGGAAATAGCAACTGCTGTGTGACCATGTGAAGGAGAATCTTGATGGAGATGACTCGTCCTAAGACAAATGGCTGTGCTGGATGTGGGTGGAACAGGTACTGAACAAACACAGCTTCACGTGAGTGCCGAGCCTTGCCTTTCCTGGGAGGACACCCTGACCCCAGAAGCAGCAGCAGCAGATGAACCTCTGCACCACAGGAGTGTTCCTCAAGCAGGCCTTAGGAGATGGCACAGGTCCACAAATACATGTGGACGTGTGAAGGGATCTGGAAAGCTGTAAGTGCCTTGCTCAAAGTTACATTTTTGGAGCCCTTTATCCAAGGTTGAGATAATGGGGTACAGTTAAACTGGAATGTTCGGAAGTGGGGAAAGACACACGGCTGGCTGTTTTTCCTCTAAGGAGTGTCGTTCAGGAACCTGAATTAACAAATTAAGTGCTTATCTTCCTGACATGGGTGTAAGGGCTGGAGTTCAAATTCCCCTGGTATTCTGGTTCTTCCAGTTCCTTGTCCTTCTCCTAAGTAGGCATCATCAAGTACTTCTTATCTTAATCATCCCTTGTAAGCACCAAGGAGTTTTTCTCTTCCCTGCCATGAGCCCCTGCCACGCAGCTCCCAGAGCCATCGCTGATGGTCTGTCAGGTGCTGCTGTTCCCAGTTCTTGTGCACAGTGCATTTATGATGGACAAGTGTCTTCTTGCCTATGCTTAACCAGCATCTTCCAAAATAAAAGCCACAGAGGCTGTTATCATGCTGTGCCAGACTTTGCAGTGGTCAAGCAATTCTGTAACTCTTTTCACAGGAAACTGAACCAAAAAGAAAAAGTCAACCCCCTTTTTTTTTTTACGGTTTCTTGTAATTTTCACCAGGTTCTGCCTCTAAAGCGGCAGCAGGAGGGTATTGAGTTCATTTCCTTTTGTTCTGTCCTTTAATATTTATTAAGAAACTTCTGATGGAAAAATCCAGGTGGAAATGCATTGGCTAACAAACAAACTATTTAAAAAACTATAAAGTTAAACTATAATGTTTTATACCAGCAACACAGCAACATCACACCTTTAGAAATGGACTCCAGAATGCTTGTCTTGGAGAACATGCAACCTGGTGAGGCTAAAAACAAGGCCAAAGACACTGAATCTGGCAGAAATGAGGTTTGGCAGAGATCTAAAGGAAGGACGTTAGTCACTGGATTTCAAAGGAGCTGCTGCTTTCAGGTCTGCAAAAACAAGCTGAAATCTGTCTTAAGTGGAAAAGGAAGAAACTGGAGAAGAATAATGCCTTGGGATTTAACAAAAATCTTGTGGCCTGCAGGAATTGTTAAGCTGTACTTGTAAATCTGAATCTTGTGATCAGTTTTTGACTGCTTTATTTAGGTTGTCACTTCATGGAGGGCAGATTGGACCAAAAAGGCTTGGACCTGTCTGATTTTCACCATTCCAGTTCAGCTGCAACCTGGCATGTTGTTTGATCCTTGAAAGTAGATTGGCTTGGCTTTAGCACTGGTGTTTTTCTTGTGTCATTCTGTGTTGACAGTGTTCTTGGCTGTCTCTGGATAGTGGCTAAAACGGTGTGGTGGTTTTTTGGGAGCCCTTTTGTCCCTCAAGCAGGGAGTGTGAGTAGGGGTAATGTTGGCAGGAAAAGCAGCTGCTGCTTGCGTCCCATGAGATCTGGTTCAGCTTCATCTGTTTAAAAGTTTGAAGTGCTTCTCAGGGCTGAAGATGCAGCTCTGGTCACCTTGGCAGCAGGTTGTTCAGGGTTAGAAGAAGAATATGCCAAGGAAGGAGTTACACTGTTGGTCCAGCCTTGTGCTAAACTCGCTGGAGGATATTTTCTTATGCAGTGCAAGGACAGGCTGTGTGTGCCTTCCCCGAGTCAGCGAGCCATGTGGGTTTGCCAGGGATTGTGAGTGCTGATACCATGTAAAGAAAACAAAATTGCCCTTTGCCATGATTTGGGAAGCTGTGGGAGAAGCTGTATTTCATAACACTTTGAGCTTGGGCTGAGATTCTTAAATGATTTATGGTGAAGTCCAAAATAATAATTTGGTCTGGGAAAGGCAATGGAATGGAAACCCCGGATGAGATCTTTGCTGAAGATTTGGAGTTTTTTTAGAGCTTTGGGGAAGTTTCATCTCCACATCTGCAATGTGAATTTTATGGCTATTTTCTGCTCCTGGAGCAGCCCCAGCAGCAGTAGAAGTGGCTGGATCCTTGGCATGTGTGTATGCTTGCTGTCAATTCAGTCACTGTCGCTCCTCTAATGCAAGCAGTCTTGCATAACGTCCTTTAAAATACTGGGCACCTCTGGCAACTTGCTGTATCCCAGTGCTCCACTTGCCACTGCTGAGCAGCTGGTAGAGGGACAGGAAGCTATTTGTGAAGCATCCTCATGGTGTGGCCCCATACTTAGAGCCTCACAGGGCAATGAAATGGGAGGAGAGGTTTATAAAGCATGTTGGCTCTCAGAAGAGCAAAGATTTTTTGCATGGTCAGCCTGTTTCATTTCTCCAAAGTACATGCATATTTTAATGTTACAGTTTATTTGTAAAGATTCAATATATAGAATATATCAAAGAGAGATTCAGCCTTTTGTAAAAGATGGAGTTGAGAGACTGTCCTCTTGCTTCATCTTGCAGCTGTGACCCATCTGCTTGTGCAGAGGTGCCCCTCGCAGAGACGGATGCTGGGCTGTGCTCAGGTTTTCCCTGGAGCCATCCCATGTCTGGGATACGTGACCATAGGCAACTGCCTCCTGGCACCTAGAGCTGGATTTTTACTGGATTTGTGGAGACACTGTTTCTTAAGGTGGTGGCAGTAGTGTGAGCAGTTGTTGTCTGGGTACAATCTTTAAGCTTAGGAACATGTTGATGTAATTGGGATTTGATCACAGGCAGTTGGAGGTGTTTTGGTCACTCTGTGCTGCTGTAGTAGCTGCCTCATCTCGTGGTAGTGGGTGCCTCAGGATTCAAGGGTGCTTTTGTAAGTAGGACAGAAATAAAAATGAGCCCTCTTCCCAGGGCTAAAAAGTGATTAAAAGAAAAAGGCATTTTGCTGATTGCAGATGATTATAATGCAGCTGCTCAACAGTGACATCCCAGCCATGGAAAAATAACATTGGTTCTTCGAGCTGTTTTCTAGTCCATGCAGTGTTTTAAAATCCTTCGTGCACAGCTGGCACATTTAACTTTGATTATGTTGTTGAAGTGACTGATTGGAGAGCAGCCTGGATCCCGGTTGCTTGCAGAATTCAAAAATACGATTGTTTCAATTCATCTGCAGTTGGTTATTTTGGAAGAGAGACAAACTATCTCAAGTACTTTTAGGGTTGCTAATTAAAGTCTTGTGGCACTCCTCTGAGAGAGTCTTTAAAGGTGGATGGAGGGACTTACCCAAGGTCGTGTGGCGTGTTACTAGCAAAGATGATTATAAAATCCGTGCCCTAATTTGGTCTTGTACACTGAGCTATTTCTCTGGTGTTGGAGATCCCACCACAAACCAACACGCTGGCTGCTGGGCTCTTGTGTGTTTGGGGTTCCTCCCTACACTCTCCCACCTATCAGCCTGCCTGTGGCATGAGGGGACCATGGGGTGGGGACAGGACAGGCTCCTCACAGCTGACTTCCGCGCAGGGGAGGCTGAAGTGGGTACCTTTTGCTGGAATTGTGCTTCTGGGGCTAGAAATAAAAAAGTGGGAGCTTGGAAAGAGGGAGGTAGGAGGGCTGTAGGGAAATTGGCCAAGCCTGTAGGCACTTGTGGTACTGCCTCCTCTTTGAAATGGTGCTCTGGCTTCTGACCTGAGCTGCTCTGGCACCTTATCTTTCTTAGCTGGATAAAAGTCTTGGGGTAAAAGTTGGGGTCGTGAGCAGCCTGGTCCAATGGGAGGTGTCCCTGTCTATGGTGGGGAGTTGGAACTGGATGGTCTTTAAGGTCTCTTCCAACACAAACTGTTCTCTGGTTCTATGAATAGTTTATCTTTAAATTCTGCTGGCATCCCTGGGTCCAGGGCCCCTCCCTCTGCACACAAGGAGCAGACAGAGTGTAGAAGCTGCTATTCAGAATGAGTGTTGGTGGAAAGGGAGATGGTGGGGAACTGATGAGCTCTGAAAGAGGCTGTTTGAAGTGCACGTTTGGCAGATATTCTTGCAGATGCATTGTTAGAAAACAGGGCTAGGAACAAGTGGCACTTGCAGTGCTGCAGTGTTGGGCTTGGCCGATGCAGGCAGGGCATGCCAGGGCTCGGTGTGCTGGCGAGAGATGTGGGGAAGGATGCTCATCGAGTTGCTGCTGGGGCTGTCCCTGCGGCTTGCAGTGGGTGAAACAGGGTGAGACTGACTCATGGGAACTGACCGTGAATTCCACTGAGGAAAGGTAGTTGTGAGTCATGGCCCAGGCTGTGATGGGAAACTTGCTGGATAAAGGGCTGGGCGATGGCTTGTTCCAGAAGTGCACACAGCAGGACTCTGAGGAGGCTCTGACCTTGCGGGGCAGCTGAAAGATGTTTTTTCTCCGGTTCTAGGTGGCCGGATCACTCATTGCTGCAGATGTAAGCAGAGCGGGCTCTCCTTCCCAGGGTCTGCCTTACCCCCTTGGACTCAGTGTGCCCACTCTGTTGAAGTGAGAAGGGGCTGTGAAAGCAAGGAAATGAGAAGGACTGCTCATGTCATGATAGGAAATCAGTTGGAGGCTGAAAATGCCAAGGAAAGCCTTGCTCCATTCATCCTTGGGCACAGACATGCAGATGAGGAGCATCTCAGAAAGGTGGAAACGCACACCAAGACTGTGTCTTTGGGGAGTCGGTGCCGGGCGAGCGCGGTGTCGCGGGGCTGTGCTGGTGGGCGTCTGTGCTGCTCTTCATGGAGCTGCATCTGCCATGACTCGTCTCCTTCCTCTCAGTGCTCCTCTCTTAACCTGCATGTTACCTGGTCTCTGCTTTGCTCCCCAGAATGCCAAGGGGTTGAGCTGTGTTTCTGGCCTTTTCAAGCTTTGCTTGGGCACAAGGAGCAAAGGCAGAGAGGAGAGAGCCTTGCAGACGTGCCCTGACCACTGCTCACACTGTGCTGTGTTGGGAGACGGCTCAGCCTGTCTGTTTCGGAGGTTGTCCTCTCCTGCCAGCCCTGGCCAACCCACAGCAGTAGCATGGCCATATTTGTAGGATGCCTGGGTTTCTTGACCAGCCCTGTCGCACCCCACAAGATATGTGGGTCCCTCCATGTGAGAAGAACGCAGGGCTCACTGCGGCTTTTCCTTTGTGCGCTGAAGCTGCTGCATTCAGATGGGTTGAAGCAGCAGTGGCTTTTGCTTCGAAGTGGTGGTGATACCTTTGGCATTGAAATGGTGCTGCTGTCCCCACGGTCCCTGGGCAGAGATCTCTATGTGGTGGGAGGCTCTGAACCAGCAGCAGCATCAAGGACTGGAGCTCTTCTGCTCTGAGGACAGGCTGGGAGAGCTGGAGTCGTTCAGCCTGGAGAAGAGAAGGCTCTGGGCAGACCTTAGAGCAGCCTTCCAATTCTGAAAGGGACTGCAGGAAAGCTGGGGAGGGATTATTTTACAAGGGCTTGGAGTGACATGATGAGGGGGAGAGGTTTTAAATTGTAAGGGGGAAGATTTAGATTGGACATTAGGAAGAAATTCTTGACAATGAGGGTGGTGAGGCATTGGCACAGGTTGTCCAGGGAAGGTGTGGATGCCTCATCCCTGGAGGTGTTCAAGGTGAGGTTTTTGATGAGGCCTTGAGCAGCCAGGTCTGGTGGGAAGTGTCTCTGCCCATGGCAGGATTTGGAACTGGACAGGCTTTAAAGTTCCTTCCAATCCAAGTTATTCCACAATTCCATGATTATTTGGCCCCTTCTCTCCCCTCCGTGTGGTTTGCTTTGTGCCAGCGAGGTGGTGCCTTGCTGTGGGGATGCCCTCGCTGGGGAGCTGAGCCCAGGCCCGTGGGTGCCTTGGAGGCTCCCTTGGCCCAGGGAGTGACAGCTTTGTGAGGACGCGGGGAAGTGAGCTGCTCTTTGGGGCATCTGCCAGGCTGGTTCCTCCAGAACTGCTTTTTGATGCAAGTGTCTTATTTTTCCACTTCTGCATCCAGGATGCGAGAATAAATCACTGCTTCGGCATTTGCTGTGCACATTGGGTGCTCTTCCTGCATCCTGCGCTGCAGCAGAGACCTCGTGGAGACAGGGGGTGCTGGGGCAGCCTGGGGCGCGGCCGACGTCAGCGCTGCCCTTGTGAGGCTGGCCCTGAACTGCGCTAAAACACACAGCAGAAATACCTTGAGGAGGAGGAGGAATTTTTTATTGCCTTTTTTTAAATCCAAAGTGCAGTCCTCCAGCAGCATGGCGTGGCTCCAGCCAGTGCCGGGGAAACTGGGCCAACCAGCACCAGTAGGGGCAGCAAGGGTTCCACTGGGGGGACACCGGGTCTGTGGGAAGGGGGGGTCCATGGGCTCCCTGGGACCGCCAGCCCAGGGTGAGCCATTGGTTTGATAATCCAGATGTCACCTTTTTACATATTTTTCTTTCCCCCTGCCTTCCTTTACCCCTGGCCCAGCGAGCTGTGCCACCACACAGCCTGGGCCCCTGCCAAAGAGCCCTGGGGCTTGTGTTCCTGCTCTGCTGCCAGCTCCCGGCTGCCTCGCTGCTCCGAGAACTCCCATTTGCCTTGCTTGGCTGGAAAAAAAAGATTAAGTTAGCAGGACAGGAAAATTAATTAGCTGCCATTTTAAGGATGTAGCTTTTGTTGCAGTCCAAAGTGTTTTGAAATGACATTGTATCATGGAGACCAATGTGGGGCTGATTAAAAGGCTTTTACCTGCTCGAATACCGGATTTATTTCCGCCCTGGTTCTCCCCCAGGTGATTACGGCTCCAAGGTGAACCTCAAGGCCAAGGCAAAGGAGTGTTTTGCCTTTCCCGTCAGTGCTGGCCGTACAAAGCTGGTACCAAAGTCTTTTCTGCTTGTTTAACATTGAGAATTGCCTTTCTTTGCCCTTCCCTCGTGCAGGCAGCCAGCTTGGTGATGGGACAGGGGGCTGGGGGGTTCCCACGGGGAGCTGCGGGGTGAGCCTCAGCCTTCCCAAATCGTCTGCTGAGAAACGGCTGCCTTTTGGTGCAGGTGAGCCCCAAAAAGGAGCTGTGACACTGTTCAGGGTGGTGGGGAGGCTGTACCCAGCGGGAGGACTTTTCTATAGCCAATGTCCTTGCTCCAGGCGTTGGGGACAGAGAAGGGTGGCTCTGCTGCAGCACAGTGAAGGGCGAGGGAGCCTGCAGTGTGGGGAGTGAGTGATGGAGGAAGCCAAAAATCGCTTTAAAAAAGAAAGTAATTACCGTTCCCTGGTGCTCCAGTGCTCGGGGAAGGGGCCATCAGCCACCAGCTTTCCTGAGAAAGCTGGAATCCAGTGCTTGGCAGCAGTGGGGAGAGGGCATTCCAGTCTCACCCTTCACAAGCAGCACTGAAGGGTCTTGCAGCTGCACTTTGCTCTCCTGCACTGCAGTGACGGCTACGTCCCTGCTGACACGTTGAAGGGAAGCAGAGAGCTCCTCTGCAGCGCTCAGGCGTGCGTGACCAGGAGTTATTTCACAAGCAGTGCTACGGTTCAGCCCTCGCTGAACTCTCTAGGAACAGGGACTTCTGCCAGCTGCTCTTCCACCGAGCCTTTGATACGGAAGGGTCAGTGACAGAGAACGAGCTCTGACACAAACCGTGGTCCCTGTCTCAAGGTCTGAGTGGCTCCTGCCCTCCTTAGCTTTAAACAAACAAAAATTCCCCACTGATCTTTTGCTGGCTGGTGAGAAAGAGTAGAAAAAAACCAGCAGAATTAATGCAGATTAAGCCTGCTACTCGAGCAATGAATGCAAATTATCAGCACATTATTTTTATTATTTAATACAGTAGAAACATCACGTGCTGTAGCGAAAGCAAGTCAAGGTGCGATGGCAATAAATGCGCACGAGGCGAGGTGGAAAGCTCTTCCTCTTCAATCTGATCCAAGAAGCTCTTGGCGCGAGTTCTGTTTTACTTTTGGAGAAGGGAAGCTCATCTGTGAAGAACTGCACATGGCAAAGCAAGCAGAAGGTTGCTTTGGGAGGTGGTTATGGTGCCCCTTCCTTACCACTGGTGTTTCACACCCTCCCACCCCGTGCTGGGTGCTGGCAGCTGCAGCAGCGCGGCAAGCAAAGGGTGAATCTGCTGCGCTCTCTGGTACAATCCCCAGGGATGCTGTCCTTAAGCAAACTCCTCGTGTTCTTTGCTAACTCCTCAACCTCCCCCAGTGGAAAAGCAGAAGAGGGGGTGAAAAGTGATCTTGCTTAAGTCCAAGATGTTAACGATCTCCACCCTATGAGCAGGCTGAGCGCTTCCCCCACGGCTGTTGCAATACCCAACCTTGCAGGAGCCTGGCCCGGGTGCTGGCAGGGGCTCGGCGTGTGGTGGAAAAGCCTTTACCATGGCTAAATGGAAGACAGGAAATGTCAGCTCTGCCAGATCCCTCGACTGGGAATCTCAAAGACAGGAACATTCCCAGGCAGGTAACCTTTCCATCCTGAAGGTTTCACTTAGCTACTCGTAGCACAGCTCTTCTGTTCCCCTGACCAATTGTATCTCACAGCAATGATTCACAGGCCAGACACACGCTCTCACACAGGGCTGCCATAATTGAGGCAATCACTTCTTGTCAATGCAGGTCAGTCACTTTTAAATATTCAGTCACAGGGGATTTGCTGCAGCAGGTGCCAGGAGGGTCAGAAATAAACAGACAAACTTCCAAACACTTGAAGGATATCAATTTTTATTGGACATTGCGAGATCAATAAGAAAAATAATTTTACAGCTTTGTGATATACCATTGCTGCTGAGAGTGAGGCTGCTTCTTACGGGAAGAGGCCGGATGCAGCCAACAGGGTGCTCCTGGCAGACCCTGCTTCGAGAAGCAGACCGTGTTCTCTGCTCACCGTATCCCACAGCAGCACATTCCACCTCAGGCAAGTCCATGTAGCCTTACGGTAGCAGAACCGGGGCTTCTTAAACATGAAGGGTGAGCAGCCCTGCTCTAAGATACCCTCTGCACATGCCTGACTGCCAGCCACAGGTGCAGCATCAGTCTGGTACAGTGGTTACTGACCTTCTGCCTTGCTTCTCCCTCCCTCTGCTAATCCTGCCTTCCCTCTGTGCCTCGCAAGGTCACCTGGCCCATGTTCAGCCCTTCCCTCCCGCAGCGGCTGCCACGCAGCAGCCCTCCCCAGGAGAGAGCTCTGTCTGCAGTAGAGAGCAGACCTGAGACTGAACTGTGTTTGAGGCCTTTGGTGACAGCAGCTGGGGGTAACCAGGACACTTTAGGAAGTAATCCAGCAGCTCAGAGGCTTTCAGTTGGCAGAGCAACCCTTTCTAACCAAACCCAGATGCTCGAGAGTGATTGTAGAGCAGCAGCTAGGGATATTGCTCTAGCACTGGGGCACCCACTCCATAGGACGGGCAGAGCTAGAAAAAGAGGCTTCGGTTTACACAATATTTTTGCTAAGCTTTTTGCCTTTGACAGTTCTTAACAGTTTAAAAGGAAAAACAGATGCTAGGACAAAAGACTGAGTGAGACACCTCCAGACTAGGCAGCATTCTGGTTGGCCCCATCGGTATCTTGAACTGCCCCCCTTTGCTGTCTCAGGTAGGTGAAATGCCAGACCAATAGAAACTTTAGCATTGATCCAGCCCCTAAGGGGGATCAGAGTTAAGGGCTGCATCACCTATCCTAACACATCAAATCAGGATAGAATTCTTGAATCAACAAAGGGCTCAGCTAGAGAAAAAAGAAAACAAACTGGAAGGCTCTGTTGGCAGAAAATGGTTGCTGACCTGTACTGTAACCAGTGCCAGCAGAGCTGGCTGCTGAAGCCCACCCTTGGACCACCGACCCAATGGACATTCCTCATAGACAGTGAAATACATTCCACAGAAGGTGACTCAGGTACTGGTATCTGTTGCCGTTCTGCAGTACCAACACAGCACTCGGCCACGTGAAGGATATTCCTGTGCTCAAAGCCAAAGTGAACACAAATACAGTGGGTAAACGCCTTGCGCGTGGTGGGTGATCTACGTGCTCAGAGGTGAGCTGCTCCCCTGGCGGGCACCAAACACAGCCACAGCCCAGGCACACTGGGGCAACACAAGACAGTTTACACTTAAATGAAGGAGGGCAACAAAGAAATAACGTGATAATGGAAAACAAGGAAACAAAAAACCCTTCTCATGACTATTTTTCAGCATTGTTAAAAAAACAGAGATGAAAGCAACCTTTTTGACTTCCTGTGCCTACACCATGCAGGTCTCCCAGGCGTTCTAGGAACAGGAGATACTGCCCCTCTCACTGCTGTTAAGTGATGCAGTGCACACAGTATTTCTGAAGGAGTTCCATAAACTGTAGTGCAAGCAAACTGAGAAAATAAATAGCACTCATACATTCCCCCTTGTCAAAGAACATTAATTGCAGTAAAAACTAGCTTGTTTTTGTTATAACTGAATTTAAGTCAGCTGCAACTTAGTTTAATATATGAAAATTTGAAGATGTGTTTCACAGCATAACTGTAGATTAATTTACACTGCATTGCCAATTCACAATTCAGTCATTTTCATTAACAGTGTACAAAGAAGGTCCTTAGTTTATATATATATACTTTATAAAGTCTGGAAGATCAATATAAATACTGCTCCAGAAATTAAAAAAAGTGTTTACATCCCCGACTTGAATATTACATCCCAGTGTCCTGGATTATTATTATAATCTGTAAAAGTCTTAGCGGCGCAGAGGTTCAAGTTTTCGAAATTTCAGTGACGAGCTGGATGACAAAGCATCTTGGTTTGAAGAAGAATTCACTGTGTCTGGGGACTGGAACAATACTCTACCACGATGATTAAATACATAAAAAGATGGATGGTTCCTTAATGTGTCAAACGTCCTTCAAAATAAATACAAAAGGCAACGTTAATACTGGTTTTGAACAGGGGTTTTGAAGAGTCACTCTAGGGTACACCAACACCAGCTGTTACAGACACAGAAATACAAGTTTTCAATCCAAACCTCCTGCTCACTTTATAAGTTTCCTAAACCAAAGCACAGAGGAAATACAAAAACCAAGCATGAAAAATAACGACTTCTTAATATAGACAAAGTTCACTTTCCTTCCCTGAGATGAGGGGCAGGCTTGTGGAATGCTGCAGGCACCTGTACCAAATGTGCCTGTCCTAGTTCAGCTGTCACTTGTGTTAACACCTTGACACTGTTTACTGTCAGCTTTCCATCCCTTTCAGTGCCAAGGGGTTTAGGTAAACACTAACAGACTACGTCAACTATGTCAACTTTCCAAACCCCCCTTGTTTTGGGGAACAGCCAGAAAGGCTGCATCTGCCCACACAACATATCCTTTTAACAATCTCAACACAGAATCCCTAATTTCCTTAAAATCTTTCAAATACCTGACATTCTGCCTTGAATATTTCACTGTGAGATTCAAATAAGTCAGACTCTTGTAAGGAAGCAAAGACAAACACGCACACTGCCCTGCAGTCTATGAGACCACCTCACAACAGCAGTTTGTGTCTGCTGAGCTCTCACTTCCCAGGCAGACATTTCATTCCTCTACCAACTCTGCACAGCAGGATTCTGGATGAGGAAAAGCAAGAAGCGTATTTAACTTGTTTATTTAACGAGCTGCAGTTATCTGACACTCTCTGAAGTTCAAGATGTTGCTGGCTTTCTCAGGTGTGACTGTTCCTCAGTGTTATTCACTACAATACGCGTTTAAGAAGAAATTGAGCTAAAGAGCAAACTCTTTCACAGCGTTCAGTTTGCACACAGAGCAGTAGATATGGGCGTTTATGAAAAGAAGAAATAAAACATACTTATTTTTAAGTTCTGAAGTAGCATCCATGTCTCTAAATTCCCCTGCGATATGTACAATCCCATAGCAGGTAACTGCAAAGGCTAACAGAGTCTGAAGAACTATCTGTAACAGAGGGAAGCACAATGCAACACACACGTTACTCAATATTCAGAATTTTTACTAAAAATTCTCATCTTTCAAAGAGCATCTCCTGCACTTTGTATCCCATAAGTGCTCTGCAGAGGTGAGCAATTCAACAGTAAGGAAACTGAGGCATGGGAAGATTAAATCCCCTGCTTGCTTGGGCCGAGAAGAGCTTCAGGTGCCTGATATCACTCTGTGTTGCATGAACTGAATTGGTTCACATAGCTCCTCAGCAAGATCCTTAGACGAAAAGAACGCGTTCTCGTGTACTTAAGGATCAAATATTCTCTCTGAGAAATAAGCTGGCTGCCAATGTGCACTGCGCCAGCGGTGGCAGCTGCTGCTCAGCTCAGACACCAAGCCTGGTTGTCACGGGTGTTTGATCTCTTTACTTCCCTGATGGAACATATAATAATTGAAGGGGAATTTAAAAACCAAGCAAATAAAACAAACCCCTTCCTGAAGCAGGCTGCATGGATCGAATGTGCACACAGCCACAAAGATAAACAGATGCCAACAAGAGCCAGAGGGAGGAGGATGTTTATGCTGCAAAGGAGGAGGTGGATGCAGAAGCTCTCTGAGCTACGATCAGGGAATTCGTGGACAAGATGCTTCAGGGTAGCTTTAAAGGAGGAGAGGGAAGTCTGGGCGCGGGGTTGATCTCTCTGACAGATGTAACGCACCACAGGAGGCTGGGACAGGGCACACGGATCTTTTGGACAGAGGGAGCTCAAATGAAAGTGCAATTTAAAAACTACTTTACCCTTTAATCTTGCTTACCACATAAAAACCCCAACCGAGATCAAACCACCCACACAGCACTGTGCCCTCCAAACTTTGTAAACACTTGAACTTACATCTATGGGCAACGTTTCATCTTCCTTTTCTGTCAGCCTCATGTAGGAACGATCTGCGAAACAGAAACACGGGTGCGTCAAACACCGCAACCGAGGCAGCAGTACAGTCCCACAGCGTGACCGTCCCCGGGCAGCGGCGCTGCTCCCGGCCTGGCTCCGCTACCCCGGTACGGCTTGCCTCGCACTGAGGGAGGGATGCGGGGATCGGGGAGGAAAGGATGGGGTGGGAAGGATGGGGTGGGAGGAAGAAGAGACAGGAAGATGGGGAAGGGAGGGGAGAAAGGAGGAGGAAGGGAGAGAGAATGCGGCGCGGCCCGGCCCGGCGCTTGGGGTGCCGGGTTCGCAGCCCACACCCAGGCGACAGCTGCCGGCTGGGCCCCCCCGCCCGCTCACTCACGCTGCGCGGCCGAGAAGGCGGCGTGGGCCAGGGCGAAGAGGCCGAGCCCCACCAGCCCCTTCCACACCGAGGCGGCCGCCATCGCCGCCGCCACCGCCCGCCCCGCCGCCAGGGGCGCGCGATGATGGCGTCACGGGGGGGCGGGGCCGCGCCTCGCGTGGCGGGGCTTGCGCGGCGGAGGGGCGTGATTTGTGATGCGGGACGTAGCTTCTCGTGCCAGGGGGTGTGGCTTACGGTGCAGAGCCCAGCTTTACGTGACTTGTGAGGCGTGGGCAAGGCTGTGGTGATCGGCGGCGTGATTTACACGGGGTCCATCTTTGCGCTGCGGGGGCGTGGCTTGTGAGG